>MCGE01000006.1:1200000-1800000 GCA_002105175.1 Absidia repens
ATACATATAAAATAAAAGAGTGTACTTACCATTACTGCAAAATGGGGAGATTTTTTTCCCAAATCAATCAGAGTATCCTCCAGAGCAGTCGACGTTTTAGGTTGAGTGACCAAAAGATGCCTATCAGAAGAACAACAGTAAATAAAAGAGAATGATACATGTATATTTTGTTTACTTACATGAGTTGTGGCAAAAAGAATTCGATTTCTACAGAAGGAAACTTCTTCAAAGCATCACATAAATAGTGTTGAATGTCATCCTTGTCAGAGTACTTGAAGAGATAGGTGACAGCAATCCAAGCATTGAAGAATTCAGAGTTGAATAACCGCAGTAATGAGTCGTTGACCATGTCTTATAGAGAGAAGGATAGTTGAAGCTGTACCTGAAATACAGTAAAAAATATAGATTAGTTTGCTTGTGCCTGGAAGATGAAGTGAAGTCTTTTCCTACCTCTAGGTATTGGACAGTCAGTATTTTGTAAGTTTCTTCTTCGATCGTACACTCGATGGAATATATTCTCTTCTTTGTTTTTCAAGAAAAAAAAAGAGCGGTAATGAAATAAGAGAATATATACGATAGCGTGGATGGGGATATAAAATAAAAAGGCAATGATGAAAAGAATGAAGAGAAAAAAAAAAAAGAGGCAAAAAAAAATTGATTGTTACAGTTGTTCGAATTTTAAACTTCCGACGAGCTTAAAATTATTCTAAAAAAACCCTCAACTGTTTTTTACTATCGTTTTCGTTTTTTTACTATGGTGAAAACGAAAAAGCAAGTATACAAAATTTTTATTATTGTTGTTATTATTTCTATTGATTAAAAACTCACTACACTACTATTCATTTATAGGGGAGGGGGGTTAGGCAAACGTAACAAAAAATCATAATGTCGTTTTGAAAAGTTCAATGACTGATTTTGGTCTTTTCTTGGCAGGGGGATGGGATTCATCACCGCTACGCAAAGATAGATTCTCAAATCCTTGGTGGATACTATGCTTTCTTGGCGCAATGGACTGGACATACGGTGGGGTTGGCGGGGTGGCTTGATTATATGGCGGAGTGGAGGAAGATGGCATGGCGGTGATAGATGCTGGGCGTCTGGGTACTGATGGAGGAGGCATGGGAGCTATGGGCTGCAGAGAAGACGTAGGGCGATGTGGTGTAGTTGTAGGGTGGTTAGAAGGCGAGTCTGGGAATGCATATGAGGCTCGCCGTGGATGATGTGGTGCATATTGAATAAAGGGCTGGTGTGGTAATGGCGGTACGGGATGCATAGGGGCTGGATTAATAGGCTGTAGGTATTGGTTCTGATGTTGATGATCAGGCCAAGGATGTGAATCGTATCTTGCTGAACTGCCATTATTGGGATTGGACATGGTCGCCGCTGCTACTCTAGCCCGACTAGCCTTGGCTCGTCTGTTTTGGAACCAAACCTAGAGTAGATAGAATAGTTTATTAGTATTAGATATTTTTTATATTCGTGGTTATGATCGTTTAATAAAACCTTTTTCATTTTTTTATGATCTACATATGTATGCTTTTAAATATTTTTACCTGTACTTCTCGTTTCGTCATGTCAAGTTCGTCAGCAAGATTCTCTCGAACTTCCGAGCTTGGGGTATCGGTTTGTTGAAATATTTCCATTAATCGATTAAATTGTTGTGTAGATATTCGTTTTCGTTTTGCTTTTGGTGCATCCTCAGTAACAAATCCATGCCAAGTTTTTCTATTTTCTTTTTTTTCTTCTGAAGTGAGTTTTCTAGAAGAGGCAATAGGATCAACGCTGTCATCATTCAGAAGTGCAGATATGGCTAATGAACTTCTGCGACTATTACCAGAATCATACTCATCAGAATCCATTATTTGTTTATGTGAAAATGAAAAAGATGAAAATGAAAAGAAAAAAAAGAGAGGAAAGAAGATATACATTGATGATGACCTTAGAACCCTTGCTCTTTGAACTCTTTCATTAGGCATCCTATTGACATGGTTTCAGTGAAGATTATATCTGAGTTTAAAAACGCGCCATTCATCATTCAAGCATGGAAAGTGTTGAAACTGGAGAAATGAGTTAGAGTCCCATTTTCCATCTTTGATCTGCGTATTAAATAATTTAAACAATAAGGAAGGACAATGTGACTTTTCCTCACACTTCAAAAACGCCCCGAGTCATTCATTAGTTTTTCCTTTCACACCCCCCCTTTCTTTTTCTCCTTTTTCCTTCTTTTCTAAATGTTTTTCATTTTTATAAACTATATATATATAAATGCCACACGATTTAGAAAGATATGGCTCAATGTATAGATATCAAGATGATGAAGAATCAATTCATCAAAGTCGAAGACATGCTCTTTTTATGCTCTTAGTAGTAGCATGTATGTCTTGTGTTTTTTTCAGTTACAGGGTATCATCGGGATCTGGTACACCTTGCTCAACGTATATTATTTGGATGCCTTCTTGTAATAGAGAAGAGTACATGACCGGTTAGATATGATGTCAGGTTGATGTTATTTATTAATCATAGTGAATGCTGATCATAATAAACTTTCTTGTCCAAACACTTTTCTTGGCCAATGATATATCTGCATGATTTTTTATTTGTTTGTATTTTAAACAGCGCTAAAATGGGGGGGGTTAAGAAATCGAATGGCGTCCAAGACTTTTTTTTTTATTCTTTTCCCTCTATTTTTACTTTATATTTTTATACAAACACTTGAAGAATCACCAAATATCAACAATATTGATACCAGTAACAGAATTCCTTTTTCAAAATGCTTAAATGGCTACCCTTTGGCCATTCATCAATCATCTGAAACACGTATACTCACCACCGAACTGTCGATATTCACCGCTTCCCCGTTACTTGTTTACAGTCGGTGATTGCCATACAAATAAATTCAAATAGGCGATTCATTTCTGTCAAACCTCGTCTATTATACTGACTCCTTACTCAGTCATATACGAACAAGGACTCACCAACGTATCAAAGTATCATATGGTTAGTAAAATCCTATATAAAAATACACTTGAACTCACTCTCCTTTTCCTGAAAACTAGTTGTATACATGATACCTAATGGAAACCTGTGACAAAGAAACCAAATATTGAATCAACTACATCATGCACGATGAGAACTAGTTTTGAATATCTCCGTAACATCTAGACCACCCTGCAATTCTGACGATGTTATCTTACAACCATGATCAATGATGTTCGATATATTATTACCCAGTACTCTAGTAGCAGTTTGACAAAAACGAAGGTATTTTTGGACGGTCATAAACATATAGTTAAACTGAATTTACCTTACACTCACTCCCCCTTTTTTTTTGGCTTTTATATTGTAGTATTCTTGTAAGTAATCATATAACCATCATTAATGATACGGCATTAAGGTGTGCTTCAATGGATGCTGTTAGGTGAACGTCATGTACTGTACTAGGTTTATAGCTGTTATTAGAATTAGTATATTTGAATTAGTCTGGGTCTCGGCATTTATTTTTCCGGGTCCACTTTTTTTTTTTTGCTCATTCATTATTTTGATGATGAAATAAAATAAAGTAAATAAATTTTTGGTTGAAAAGAAATACTTTGACTTTATTGGATTGACCAGCATTGTGTATTGTATTGACTTTTTACTAAATTAATAATCAAAAAGAATTTTGGTGGGGAACTCAGTGCCAACGGTTGTGCGACGGGATGTCGTAGTGACTGTTCCATAAAGGGCAATGGCAGTGATCAAAAAAATAGAGGATTGGACAAAAAAATTTGTGTTTGCCTTTTTTTCTCTTGGGACACGCAATTTTTGCTTCTTCTTTTTTCTATTTTGATAACAAACAATTTTCCTTTACCTTTTGACCTCTTCTCTTTTCCTTCCTTTTTTTTTATTTTTTACTTGCCATACTTCTTTATCTTCCCACTCAACCATACATGCATGCTGGATCCTTTATATCAGGCTCAGGGCAACAACAGCCGCAGCAACAACAACCATCTTCGCAGCAAGACTTGAAAAGGAAGCGGTTAACTCAAGCCTGTGATATGTGTAGAAAAAAGAAGGTAATAGATACTATGCTCATATCATATATGACTGTTTTACTGACTCCTTTCATTATATTGGGGGATATGGAAATGTTCTACTTAACAATAGATTAAGTGCGATGGTGGAAAGCCGACATGTGGAAATTGTGTGAAACTTAAACGGGAATGTACTTACATTCCAAGCAACAAAAAACGTGGACCAAGACAAGGATATATCGAAATGTTGGAGAAACGTTTGGACAAAATGGAAAAACTACTGACTCATCCAAATGCTGAACAGAACGGACATACTACTACTTCTTCATCAACGACAACCTCACCTTCCGATAATACTGGTCCTCCTCCTCCACAACATCATCACAACTCATTAGCCTTAAATACAGCTGCTTCCTCATCTTCGGAATCCGACATTGGACAATTGAACGTTCAACATTCGCACCCGAACATGCTTATACCAACACCCTTGACGATGGGATCTTCGTCAGACGACCCTGGTTTACGAAACAACAACAGTCACCATTATTCATCAACTTTGCATTCTCAACCACCACAACAAACATCTCAACAAAGCCCCATATTGCAACAACAGTCGCAGCAAAGCCCAGTATTACAACGAGTTAGTCATGAACGATCTGGTTCCAACTCTGATCAAACGTCAACACAGCCACCACAATCTTCCGCTTCTTCTTCGTCAACTACCGCTACGCCAACGTCCGCAACAGCACCGTGTATAGGCAACAGCAACAGCAACAGTACATCATCCAACTTTACTGATACACACGCTGCAGATGCCGACACCGCTCTTTTACCACCAAGGCCCATTGTAGAGCATTTGATCAAACTCTTCTTCGACAAAATTTACCCTTCTACTCCAATCTTTGATCCAAGAACCTTCCTACGGGATTATCGTGAAGACAAACATTCTGATTTCTTACTTTTATGTGTTTTATCTGTGGCTTCAAGGTAAGTCATCAGAGAAGGATGGATATATTGTTTATCAGTTGATATGATTGGTACTAACCTTTGGTATACTTAGATTCTCGGATGATCCTAATGTCAAAGAAGAACCTCCATGGAATTCCGGTGAAAAATATGCTGCGAAAGCACGTGAACTTTTGATCAATGCTGTGGATGACCCCAATCTATCGAATGTTCAAGCAATTACTCTATTGGCATTGCACGAATTTGGATCTGCTCGTGGCCCAAGGTATACAAAAATAGAAATACCGTTTAGCAACCATGACTAAATATTTTTACTTTTATATATATGTAGGAGTTGGATGTATTCTGGGATGGCAATTCGAATGGTAATGGAATTAGGATTGAACAAGGAACCTGAGCTGGACCAGAGTACTGAACAAAATCAGCCTGCCGATCGATGGATGGAACAAGAGGTGCGCCGTCGTGTGTTTTGGGTCGTCTTCACTATAGACAAGTAAGCCATCGTCATTTAAAAAGAAATACAACAACTCGGAACAGATTATTAATTTATTCCACTTACTTAGTCTTGTTAGTGCTTCTACTGGTAGACCTTCTGTTATCAAAGTAGAAGATTGCGATGTACTCCTCCCTAGCGATGAATATGGATGGGTCCGTGGCCAATTTTACACTGAAACGATGGATGGAAGTCGGGTAGTACAATTCAACGTGGGGGAACTTCGCGATAGCAGCTTATTGGGCATCTCCAGCTTAGTCAGCCCCTCCTCACGACTATCAGCAACAACCGTGCCGACAAAGTCATCGAATGGCAATCTCTCTTGTCATGCTTACCTCATTCGTGCCAACGCATTATTGGGTCGTATTGCCACGTTTGTCAACAGAACCACACGTGAACGAATGCTACCACCATGCAACCCTGACTCTGAATTCGCCAAACTAGATCGATGTATTGATGAATGGTACGACCAACTTCCAGCTGCTATGAAGTATACACAAGAAAACATGGATCGTCACAGAATGTCTCCCAACGTGGACAGTAGTCGGTTTGTTTTGGCCCATATCATGCATAACACGTTAACCGTCTTGTTACATCGACCCTCACTGGTACTTTTTGATACGCTGAACTCGGAAGTGGTGCAGCCCCCTCTCAAGGAATTTTGTCGTGCAAGTGTAGAAAAGTGCTTACATGCGGTGGATAACGTGACTATAATGCTCAAGGCCATCAACAGCTGTGCCGATCTCATGCCTCCTTTCTTGACCTATCTCTCCTATACGGTGGCCACCATTGTTGTGAATAATACCTTTTCGTCAAAACCTGATGAAGCAAAGAAAGCAAGGTCTGATCTCAATGAACATTTCCGTTTACTTCAGGTAGGAAAAAAAATAATTAAAGAGATGGGGTGAAAGATATAAAGTTGACCTTTTTTTCCATTAATGCTTTGATAGTCAATGCGAAAGTATTGGGCTATGGCGGACAAGCTCTACTTTATGATTCGGGATCTGTATGCCATGCACAGCAACACTCTTCGCCACAACCATTCGAACGCCAGCAGCAATTCCAACAGCAGCAGCGGCAGTTTTGTGGAAGGTACCTCACCGCGGTCGATGTCATCACCATCGCTTACGTCTCCGAACCCTTGGAACAATAGTAGCAACTCATCTTTAATCTCTTCAGTCTCAACAGGGCCACTACCACCATCCTCGTCCTCATTACAACAACAATCTTCACCGACGCTTTGTGATCTCAAATCGACGTCTAACAATAACAACAACAACAACAACAACAACAACAACAACAACAACAACAACAACAACAACAATACCCCTATCGATGGCAGTAATAGCTTCCTTCCCACCAACAATTTCTACTCTGCCACCAACCCGACGACAACGACGTTTGCTAATTACGATCCATCCATTAGAAAAATGTCTCTTGCTGAACTTGCGCTATCCACATGTGATGGTGCTTCGTGTACAAACTGGACGGTGGGTGACAATAGAGAAAATGTCGCGGCGGCTCTTCAATCTCTGATGGGGCGAACCAACGGTGGGGCCGTGATGACTCAGCCTATGTTTGATCTCAACTCAACAACAACAACAAATGTACCAGTCTCTAATCCTTCGGTGGATACGCTTGCCTTCAATCTTGGATTTTCCAATCTAGATCCGTATAGCTCTTCATCTGCACCATGATTTGTATTTTTTTTTTATTATTATTATTTATTATTTGTTTGCTCCTTGTCGCTTTTGGGGTGGGGGTGAATGGCGGTAAACCTTCCTTCCTTAAAGTATCCTCTTTTTATGCTTATTGTGTCACCCCGTCCACTTCTCTTTTTTTTTTTTTACACCCAAACATGTAGTTTCTTATATATATATATATACTCACATTATTTTGTTTATTATTTTATGTAACTTTTACTTTTTTTTTTTTTAAATATTGGAAGAAAATGCAATAAAATATCACATCCATCATCGTTTTATATTATATTCAATGACATGTGCGGAAAAGAAAAGATCATTCACGATCTTGATATACGGGGGTGGGTTTAAAAAAAAGGAGGCTGGTATCTATATTTATATGATAGGTGATTATATGAGATGATCAAAGTGGTCAAAGTTGTTGAACTCAATAGAGGGTGTTTTGGTATGAATATGTGTGTGTTGCGTTTTTTTACGAAACATTCTCACAATTCCAAAATATTGGAACTACGGGTTAAGAATGAGTTTGTTGAAGTGTGGATTTTGATGAAGCTGGACTCTGGAGGTCATTTTGCATCTCGATAGTCAGCGCCTTTGAGCTCAGCTGTCTTTAGTTTGGGAGGGGAGAGACTTAAAAAATGAATATATACAATATGTCCGTTCTAGATGAAGCTACGCTGGTGACATAGCCTAGGTTAATTTAATATGAATGGTGGAGCTGGGGGCGGGCGCACGTTTCATATTAAGTGATCTAGAATTGTTAAACCCGTCATTAGGCTTCTTTGGGCGAGGGGGAGGGCGCAAGTAGTTATAGATACGCTAGAATAGTGTGCAAAATGATTTTGAGCAAATGCTACACGCATAGAACGAGCGAGATTTATTTATATTATTGGTAGGGAAGGAGTATGGTTATTTTCAATGAATTATGATATAAGACTGTCAACCAGTCACCTGGATGCTATGCGGGAGAAGGTAACTGCAGAGTGTAAACTAGAGAAGAGGTGTTTGATGGGATACTCATAAAACATATGCAATAGCAAAATTTGTTTATTCTTCGATGGTGAATAAAAAAAACACACTTTATTGGTGCGTATTGCTAGATACTAAACCTAAGGATGAGGTGTTCATTGTGTTAAAGGGATCTAATGGAAAACTCTTAAGTGAGATCTAAAAAAGGTCAACTCTAATCTAATGGGATATTTGTAACAAGGGATCTGATATATTGCACATGACATGAGAAAGATTGAAGACTGTCAATTTTTTTTTTTTGAACACACCAACGGTCAACACTAATCTAATTGGATTGATTGATAGTAAAAGACGCAATCTATTACGTAAGACATGAGAGTAACTAATGGGACATGTTTCGTTGGAACAAGTAAAAAGAATCATTTTATTCAGATATAGATACAAACGATTGACAAGCTAACACTAAACTAAGCTAATAAAGGCTCCAAAAAGCCAACTAATGGCGCCTTCAGATCCTAGATCCAAAATGAAAGAGTTTCCCCATGCATCTTGTAATCCCTGAGCTGAAACTCCTTCTAAACTAGTCCTGACACTATTCTAAGTTCAACATAGTCCCATAGCAGTTCAATGGTGAAGAAAAAATACAGGGAAAAGAAATAATCAAAAAGAAAGAGAGCCGAAAAAATAAAAAAGACGGGAGAGAGAAAATAAAAATATTTCACGTGGGCGGGATTTCAATGTTTTTTTTTGGTGGAAACAAAAAAGAGAACCTTGCCTTGTTTTTCTTTTTCCTTTCTTTAGCAACAACCAGCACCATACAACATGACAAATCTCGTCTCTTTTTAGTAACCATAACCATTCAATAGCGACAGTATATTGGCTACCTCTTCCTTTTGAAGCAACCACCACTCTTGAACTTTGGCAGTAGGGTGAGACTCTTCAATTGGTGGCTCTGGACTCACAGCACTGTAGAGCAATTTAATCCATATTTAGTTTATCCCCTTCACTGTAGAATAATTATCATTTGCCGTAGAATAGTTTACCTTTTATGATTAAACTAGATTACCTTATATTGTATATATTTTACATCAGGATATTCGCACGCCCTAACCAACCCGACTTCAGATAGCTGTCAAGGTACTACAGTATCATTAGACTCGTTTAATTTAGTTGTCATAAAACATATATATGCATATAAATAAAATATATATTGTATGTTTACTTTACATCGTATCATATGTTTATTTATCTTGTCGAAAGAGCATATCCAGACTATACAGTACTGTGCATGTGCCTGTTAAAAAGAATGCTGATATGTGTGCCAAAAAAAAAAAAAAAAAAAAAAAAAAGCAGCGAAGGACTTCCGAAACAATATGAAGTGATGAGCTCATAGAACCATGTCGATTAAAGCGCACTAAAAAGTACTTAGTATTGCTGTCTAACATTCCTTTTTTCTTTTTTTAAAAACATCTTGGTGTTGACATTTGTCAAAACCTACAAACTTTAAATGTCCACGGTTTTTTGATGAAGAAAAAAACACAACCATTTCAACGCATAGCCTTTTTTATACCTTTACTGTAATATCACTAGCTCTATCATAATTATGTTATTATAAATATCACGGGTAGTCTCTGACTAGCATATAAACAACCATTCGTTTATTAATTCATTGAAGATGTCGATAAAAAGAAGACCAATAATAATAAAAAAAAGAAGTTCATAAATTGTTTATGGTGTTTAATAGAAAACAAGTATAAATAAGTATAATATATATATATATATATATATCTTGGGATGCGGATGTCGGTGGAAGGGGTAAAAAAAAAAAAAATACATAAATAATGGGAGAGTACAATATCATAAGGTAAGTAACTAATATATCTAAGAATGAAAGAAAAATAATGGATGTATGAATGAGTGTGGTAAACAAATGAATGGGCGTGCGTGGATGTTAAAATAAGAAGGAAAAAAAATGAAAAAAAGATGAGGGAAAGGGAAGGGAATAAGTAATGTGATCAGCTGGTTTCCATTGGTTCAGCAGAATTGGTATCAGACGGTTGTTGTTGTTGTTGTTGTTGCCCAGCAATAGTTGACGGAGGAGGGCTGGTAGTTTCATGGTCGTTCTTCGTACCGGCAGACGCATTAGAGTGACGAGTGACACCTACTGAATGTAAACGATCCAACCAAACATCGGCACTACGGATGGTACCTGAAAATATCGTTGACACTGATTGCAGCATTTCCACCGATTCGCTTCCAAAATTCAACAACTTGATCGAAGTATCCTGTAATTCCGGTGATGCGTGCGGTCCGAGCGTAGGTGAAGTGAGAGGCGAATGTTTTCTAGTTGTGTTCGTAGTCGTTGTCGTTGTAGTCGAGGTCATCGTCGAGTTCAAAAGTGCCCAGCGACTTGGTAGGGCCAAAATAAACGATCGGACAGTGCCTGCGGCGTGTTCTGGGAGACCAGCGCCAGCATACTTGCTGATGACTTCCACCACCTTTCGTAGTGTCTCAATCACTTCTTTCTTGATAGCAGCCAAGGCACCTGATGGATCATTATTGTTGGTTGATACCGTGGTTGAAGTGGAGGAGGAACGGGTCACCATGGCCACTAGGACGTCCCGAAGCAAGTGCATTTGTTGTTCAATATGTTGCGTTGCATACTATTCAGATAAAAAAAAAACGGAGACGTTAACGTGAGTATATTGAAGGCAGGAAGCAATTGAACAGTCGATCGCTTATCATTTTTTCAATATACCTGAAGCCAAGAAAGACAATATTTCAAGCATTTCATACTTTCTGCGCTGATCACAGCGGCGGTTGTCCCCGCGGCGGAGCCAGCATGGACTACCAATTGTTGCCACCGACTACTTCGAGATGAGCGACGCTGATTATGAATGGCATTAGCGGATACAGGATAAGGACGATGAGGAGAGACAGATCGAGAAGTTGTTTTTTGTTTGAGAGCTATAATGATAAAAAGAAAGAAACCCCCTTTTATTAATTGAATGTCGAAGCCTACCAAAAAAAGAAAAGGAAAATAGCGCCAAGAAAACTTACGTAAGGAATCGTCCCGAGATGAATGCTTGCCCCGACGATGGCTTGTTTCTTGTGGTGGTTCACTGAGAGATGTATTGGCTAATGCGGTAGTGGCGGCTGTAGTCATATCATCATCGTTAGGATAATAATGTCCGTCCTATATATTTATATTACAAAGAATGGATGATCAAACAAATAAAACAAATGAGTATAAAGTGTCTGTATATGTGTGTTTCATGATTTGGTACCTCCCTCCATGTTTACCTGGTTGTTGGTTTCGGTCGAAGAAGGTCGTCCAAATTTACCATAGATAGGTGAGGCAATCGATTCAACCATTTCAGCACCGTATTTGACTACGGGACTAGATGCTTTGGAGGACTCATAAGCTCGTAAAGCCGAATGGACGAGAGGATGATTGGACACACGACGAATAAAGCGTTGTTGTTGCGGCGGTGTCGCCGAGGAGGAGAAGGATGGATCACTAGTGAAGTGGGGCCCTTGATCATCTTCGCTTGAGAACGATTGTCGGGCCGATGGATTGAATCCAGAAGGGGTGGTTATAGAAGGTGAGCTAGGTGTTGTTGATGGTGCTGATATCGTCGATATGGGAGGAAGTACGATAGGTGCGATTTTGCTCGAGTGGTGATTATTCGCTGCAAGTTACCAAACGAAAAAAAAAATCCTGTTAGTCTATGTAGTTCTGGGTACTGCTTGTAATAGCATCAAAACTTACATTGAGCCAAGTCACCCAAAGCCTCTGCGGCTAATCGTACCTCAGGATCGCGAGAATCCACTGAATTTTTTTGTTGTTGCTGTTGCTCAGACAGCGGTGGTTGCTGCTCTTCATTATTGCATAGCTGTGTAATGGACATGGGCGATTGTGACATTGTAGTATGGAAACAATGATAATATTTCTAAGGTATCGTTTGTTTAATGTAAGAGCGAGTGAGATATGTATAAAATGAAAATAAAAAATAAAAGATAAAGACCCCAATAATAAAATTATGGGAAAAGTTGGGGTAAGTTGGGGAGAGAAAGAAAAAAAAAAGAGTCAATGTTCAAAAAAAAAAAAAAAGTACAGCATATAAATTCCATTTCCGCTTGAACCATGTGCCACGAAATCACCCCATCTTTTCCATTTCCAGCAACTGTAAAAACTGGTCGGAATGATCCTTCTTGCCAAGCACCTTTAATCATCCAAAAAAAATAAAATTCCCGTACATATGATTTATATAAAAATTCCAAATCAATCACATTTTATTTTGCATAAGTACATAAATGGGGTAAAAAAGAGGTAACGGGAATGGAGAGAAGAGTTACCACATGTGTTCGATACTACTGTAAACTAAGCTAAAATTCCATAAACTATTGCATACCCAATCGTCTTCGCTTTCGGCTAGCTATGACTTGATTAATAAGTTCGCCACCCCAACATAGTTCCTTCTCCTTGATTGATAAAGAGGTTACTTGTCCATATAAAAATGGATTTCCATCTATCATTTCGCCAATAATCAGAATAATGAGTCCGCATCATCATCTATTTTTTTTTGTTTTTGTGACTTACAATTTCCTTTTGATTGGCCAAAGAATTCTAGGGGCATATCCTGTAAAATTTGAGGGACCATCGTTTCGGCTAATGTTACCAAGTTTCTGCATGTTCGATTTATGCTGCTGGTAAGACTTGAATTCTTGTCATTATTGTTGTCTATCTTTTCCATCGACATCATCCTTCCCTGCAAAAGTACCAGTCCATACTCTTTGAATTCAATGTTGTAGCGCATGATGACTAGTTTTAGCAGAGGATATTGGTGATTATAGCAGTAGAACATCAACCACTTGCGTTCCACAATATTTAGCCCCAATCCTTTCAAAGTGGATACCAGGTTGTCTATATCTAAACGTCTTGATGATGATGGCGATAGTGGCAGCGCTGTGATACTTTTCAAGAGAATAATATCGAATAGTACATATAATCGTTCTTGCTGACTTAGGATCGATGTGTTGTCATTTCGCTAAACCACAAAAAAAAAAGAGCCATAAATGAAATCGGGGTATATTTTCCTTTTTCGAATTTTTTTTGTTGATGCAACTCTTACTACTATAGATGCCATGTCGGGTAGTGGTATGCTGGTGACGATTTGCCTGAGTTTTGATGCATATTCCAATTTGAGAGAGGAAATTCGCGCTCCTCCAATTTCTTCAAGAGCTGGCAGTAGAGTCGATGACACAACCCGAGTTGCTGTTTTGGAAGGATGACATTCATTGTTGGCTGCAATCCAATGATTTTCCTTGAGATCATCCAATCGTCTGTTTGTCTTTGTAGATTGCTGTTCCAGTGATGAATTAGATACGTCCGTCTGATTTGTTATGTTCATTAAAGCTGAATTTGGTGGGGTGTTGCTTTCAGTGGCTAGGTGAGTTTGCTGAGAAGGAAGTCGTACTGTTGTCGATGAACCATATTTTGTGATTCCTGTTGGAGAAAGCAGTATGTATTGAAGAAGTTCTTGCACGGGCCATACATCCTATTGACGATAATTAAAAAAGGTTAGAGGACAGAAGCACAGGATTTTTTTTCTTTTTGTTCCCTTTACCTGAAAATTATCACCAGTGATTTGATCAGAGACTAGCAGTTCAATATTCCTTTCCTTCATAGACCAGATGTCGACTTCATAATCCTGATGGTTTAGAGTTGATTGGAAGAGCGCTATGATGTGATAAATCGACTTAATGGCCATGATATGTGTTGATAGTAAGGTGTACGATACTAATTTTACTGGTACAAGTCGTTCTGATACCGTTCGTGAGTAATCGCTTCGCCTTTCGATGATGCAAGCATGCACATTGCTGTTTCCAAAGGTGCCTTCCAACGACGGGGTGAGATTTTGTCCAATAATAGTAACGATTTTGTGGCTTCTAGATATGCATACACAGTTGATGTGTGAGATCCGCTCTAACCAAAAAATGGAACAAATGAGAAATCATTACCATCTTCCTTGTTTTTAACATAATTATTTACCATTGATATGCTTGCTATAATCAACCGTACTTGGAGACAAAATATGGGTGTAATTCATTCCTTGTTGCCTTTTGAAAATCGCCAATGAGAGTCGCCATATGTTAATATGACCTGCACTTGTACCAACCACCAATCTTGGATCATCACAGACTTCTTCCCAGTCGCATGGTTCTTGAGGAGGAAGAATATATAAAGCAGTAGCATGACCGAGAAGTTGAGGAGAAAGGCATAAGTGAGTCACCTGGCCCTGGACATGTTGCTTATCACTATTAACATCAAGCATAACTGCTTGTAGAGATCGGTCCCGTTTGCCAAAAACCAACAAGTATCGCGAGCATCCATCGTCCGATATATTGTTCATATCATTCCGTATCTCAAACAGAGTAAAGAAGGGCTGTCAAATTAGTATTTCCTTTCTGAACTTTTTTTTTTTTTTTTTTTTTTTTGGCAGACATAAGGGGGGGGGAGAACTTACCTTTTTCAATGGTGTGGCTGTTACTGTAATTGCTGAAAAATCATCAGCCATATGTATATCAAAATAAATTTGCGTTGTAGTTGATTCCAGGACATTGTGCCAAAATAGAACCAGATGCGAGCCAAGTGCGTTGAAAGCTGTTGAGACGATGATGAGGATAGGTGTACCCATATATGTAGATTCCAGGACGTTCTTGATGGACACCTATAAATACAATAAAAATAAATAATATTAGCAAGTGAAATTATTAATACGTTGCTCTGTATAACGTCTTACCCTTTCTTCGTGTATAATAGCGGCCAAGTTACTTGCGGTCACTTCGCTGATGCAATTGTTGTGCTGGTGACTGTTGTATATCTTGATAGCAAAAGGACTGTAATTATAGAATAGATTCGGGACTTGATGAAGATCACCATTGGAACAATAGAGTGCAATGAATTTGGTAGCCGAATCAATAGACATAGGTAGTAATAATGGAGGTCAACAAACGAAATAGAAATTTTTTTTTAGTTTGTTGGCTTTCATGCTGTATTTCAGTCTCCGAATTCTGCTAAAATTAAAATGAAAAAAAGGTAAGACATTCTACAATTTCTTGGTCCGAAAAAAGCACTTCGTCTCAATAAACTTAAAACATTCTATACTTGCAAAAGTATCATCCTAACATTAGACCACATATATCATATGTACATTATATTCTATGTCCAAAGTTGTTTTGAGACGAATTCTGGTAATCTGCCTGCTCGCCTATGCACCTTTTTGGGTTTCAACGAATCGCCGGGGATTAAATTAAAAGGGGGGGGTTTCCTGGCGTTTTTTTCTCTTTTATTCTTCTGGATCCACGTACACACATTCAGCAAAAGGATGGACACTATCACGAAAATAATCCTCGATCCCACTTATCATGAACTTTTTGCCATTGTAAAAGCTTTTCGAAATGGTGTTGTCTATGGTGCCAAAGTACGATTCCCCCACGCCTTGGTGATGACCTTTCTATTCAAAACTGGGTCGTAAGTACTGAAGCCATTTAGTTAGAAGTACAGTCAATAGTGATAGTCAATATCTCAAATCATGCATCCATTTTTTCATTATTATTTTTATAGTCTGAAGGATAAGTTTTGGGGTATCTTTAGAGCAACAAAACAACACGCAAAAAACTTGGGCGTCTTTGCAACTATTTACAAGACGGTTATGTATCTCCAAAAGAAGCTTAATGGGAATAAGGAAGCTACCTACCATCCATTTATTGCTGGTCTTGTTGGCGGTTATTATGTATTTGGCGAAAACAACAATATCAATCAGCAGGTATAATAGAAAAACTTTGAAAATTGGGTAGAGGGCGTATGAAAAGTACTACCTAACAACTTTTCTTCTTCGTTCTTTTTGTGCTTATAATTATGTATAGATTATACTTTATCTCTTTTCACGTGTGGTAATGGCTCTAGTAAAGTTACCAGTCAAGCGAGAAATTGTGGATGCTCCTCAACATACATACCCTATTTTTGCAGCAGTTGTGTGGGGTTCTGTGATGGTAAGATATATGGGAAACTTGGTAGTTTGATATGCTAATGTTTATCATTTTTTTTTTTAGTGGCTATTTAACAAGGAGAGTGATACGCTTCAACCGTCCCTCCGGGCATCCATGCAATATATCTATCAGGACTCGCAAAAGTGGAACTCCTTACGAACATTACTTTGGCACAACAAATAGATTTTAGTACTCTTGTATGCATGATCCCCTTTTTACAATATCATTAGAACAATAAAGATAGCCGCTTTTATATCATCATTTCTGTTGTTGGTGACGCTTTCATAGAAGGAGATCGGGGGTAAGGGGATATGGTGCGGTTGATAAGTGCGATTTTGGACCCCATGCTGTATAAAAAAAAATTGCATAGTGATGGGCTTTTGTGTAACATATTATTATCCTTTTAATTGATAAAATTACTAGAATCATGACTACGGAAGTTGTGTAATATATATATATATATATATGGATGTGTGGATATGTTAGTTTGTGTAGTTTTTTTTTTTTTTTTTTTTTTTTTTTTTTTTTTTTTTTTTTTTTTTTTTTTTTTTTTTTTTTTTTTTTTTTTTTTTTTTTTTGGCTTGGGGTGGTATTGGTACTAGCTATGATCAAGGCTGGGGCTGTGATGGGATATGTTATTGATGGATGTGTCATAGATCATATCATACACACAAATATTATGACATCATACTCAAAGAAAATATTGAAGTACATAAGATATTGATATTTTATTGATACTGATATAAGGATAAAAATATAAGAGATTGATAAAAAAATAATAATCTAATAATATAAAAATTAAAAACGAAAATGCTACTGAATAAATGAAAGTATCGATATATAATAATGAGTGGGTGGTGACATTTGTAGTATAAAAGTGGTTGTATGGAGAGCAAGGGGAATATTTATAATGATAAAACTAACTAAACTAAACTAAACAAAAATGATGATGGCAATGTAAAAACAAAAAAAAAAAAAAAAAGAATCATATGAGAATGAAAAAAGTACATAAAAAAAGAATGTGAGGGAGAGGGGCGGGGGGTAAAAGGAAGGGAGATAACTAGACTAAATTCCATGCAAAATCGCCATGACCTTGCCAGCACGTCGCATCAACTTGTCTTGTTCCAAACCATGCTTGGGGTTCAAGGTACCGTCGTTATCATCATCTACAACCGAGTGTTCGTACGCAGAGTCAGCTTCATCATCCATATCGTCATCATCCACATCGTGAGGTTGTTCTTCTACAAAATGATTCACACGGCTAAGTCGATCGATAATGATTTGTTGCGTTTTCAACCCCTTCAATGCACGACGGCAAACCATGCGGCGTAAAGACAAGGCTGCCAGACGCACCTGTTCGTTTGTTTCTTCCGCAGTGGTGATGACCGTGCTTCTTGCCTGGGCTGCTGTTGTATTTAAATAATGACTATCGCCATCGGCGGTGTTGTTATCCACATGGATAATGTTGCTTTCCCATAATGATTGGTGGCGCCATGTTGATACCCAAGCTTCCAGACCTACTAACATCACCGCAAATTCTGCCAACGCCATGACCCGGCCTTCCACATGCGTCGCTTCCAGTTCATTCGAGGTTGTCAGTGCCCGCTTGTTTTTCCGTTGTCGTAAATGCTCCGCAATTTCCAGTTCCTTGATTCCTTGAGTGTCTTGTTTGAGTAGAAGTGTTGCACCTGCCAGCATATGGATCACCTGCTGTTTGGCAATGGCATCCAATTCACATTGACGAGCCTTCTTTTTGGAGTATCCAGGGACAATCATCGCACGAGGGACCCGTTGTACCAAAGTCATCATGCTTTGCTCGGCCCGTTCCACATCACGTCGCCACAGAGCTTCCACCGCCACGCCTACAAGTGTAAACCAGTCCGCCAAGCGTCGGGAGTCATCCTTGAGTGAGAGCGAAGAGGCATAGGCAAAAAACATGGTTGTTGTCGATAGATCCCCGGCCGCCTGGTTGTTGTTCATCATCATACCGTCGATAAGGCTTCGGAAGTCGGATTCCAGACGATCCAAAAGATACATGTTGGATAAAATAGCAGTTGGCACCAAAGCAGGCGCATTAGCCGATAAAGATAAGCCCATTGATTTTTGCTGTCCAGCTGCCCCACCGAACGAAGTTGGTACCAGTGTCCACGTGGAGATTTGATTGCGAATCACATCCAAAGTTTCCAGCCAAGCATCTTTTGTCGAGAGGATGGCCATGAGATTATCATCTTGATCATCTTCCGTCAAACAGGCCCACGTATCTTCTTCATTGGCATCCCAAATGGCGAGTCCCCACAAGTAATCGGCAATGCGGTTGGCCAAGAAAGCATAGGGGATCCCCAGTACCACCTGAAGCGTTGCTGTAGCGTATGCTCGGGCACGCATGGAGCAGAGTTGCTTACGCTGCTGTTCTTCGTATCCATCGTCACTGTCACCATCATCGCCAGCGCCATAATAATCGTTTTCCAGTTCTTCTTCCAAAGAGTCCACCAAGTTGAGCATGCGCACGCTATGATAAAGCATACTAAGACGGGTCAAAAAGGGGTTGCCACCGAGACATTCACATTCATTGAGCTTGATCCATTTGAAGACATGGCCCCATCGATGCAGTTTTTGTTGTTCCCATTCGTCTTCATCGTAGAGGTCGTCATCCTGTTCGCCAGACGCAATATCGTAGCCAAACACATGTCGGGTCACAAAAATAATCAGTTCTTTTGCCAAGGAAGATAAAAGTCCAATTTTGCTTTTCGAAGATAAACGCACCGTCGTATCGTCGTGATCCGCCAAGAGAAGCTTCACTAGAAGTTGATACATTTGCATACATTTTTCATCGCCTGGAGACATGGAGGGTGTGGTCTTGTTGCCGCCAAAATCCAATTTCTTGTTCTTATTACCAGCACGGCGGCGGTGGTGAAGGTGATGATGTCGAGATTTGGAGGAAGTCACTACTCGGCGTACCCTAAACGAATGGCCAAAAATCCAGCTTTTCAAGTAAGGGAAGAGGAGCTGCGCCAAGCATGCAACAAATAGAATCAAACGCAAAAGAGCCCTAGATGATTAATAAGAAAAATATATGTAAGTAAAAAAGAAAGAAAAAAGTCGATGTTTCTTGTTGTCATTCACATACCATCCATCATCAATAGAAATCCAGGAAGCATCACCTTGTTTGTTCATAGCATCATAAGAGTTGTAAGATTCATTTGCAGTAGGCATAGAGGCACCATTCATTTGTTCGCTAGCTGTACGGGACATATGGTGATGGTTGTTGACTTGTTCAGAGCCAGCAGGCGTTGTAAGAGGAGAAGAAGAGAAGAAGGAGATTGCCATAAAGAGCGCCATGAATACCCGATTGTTGGCTAGACCGCCGTCAGCTGAAGGAGGTGTGCGCGGGTGATTTTCAGAATTGCTTGAAAGAGATCCATCATCGTAATAGTCTTCCTCAGGATGGTGACTGGATTGTTGTTGTCGTCTTGCCCGTTTGCGTTTACTTGCTGCTTTTTTCCGATTCAGTTGTTCTTGTTTTAATAATTGGCGTTCCATCATCAATTGGCGTTGCATCATTTGTTCACGTTGGACCTTTTGCATTTGGTAATGGGCAAGAACTTCATGACCTCCCGGAAGCTGAGCCAATAAGTGTTGCAGAGAGTCATTTTCCCGTTTCATGTCATCACCGGTTCGTTTGAGATGGTTGATGTACTCTGTTGCCTTTCGAAGAATGGTTGCTTTGTTGAGTTTGGTCGCCACCGCCACACCGTCGAGGTATTCTTCACCATCTTCACCAATATCGTCGTCATCATCGTCATTTGTTTGAAGTCGACCTCGTTTGCCCCCGGCAGTAGCTTGTGGTTGACCAAGTGTAGATTTGTCTTTGGATTTGGCATGCAGGAGAGCTGGTACGGCGTTTTTCAGTTCAGTAATGCGGTCGTTGATGTTATTGCGGTAACGTCGTTCGATGGCATTATGCGCTGTTTTCTTTTGCTTTCCGCCGCTACCTCCAAGTCCAGTGACATCAGATGCTGATAAAGGAAGTGGGATCGATCCATCCGTGGTCATATTAGTAGCAGGCTTCAATCGTTGTATTGGAACTTTGTCTAGAACAATAATAAGAAAGGAATGCGTCTTGTTAATCATCAAATTGCATTTTTTTTTTTTTGAGTCTACTAATAAAACGATGCTTACTTGGATCGGCATGAGATAAGGTAGGGGAGTCCCAATTAATACGAGCGATAATTTCAGCCACATTAGGAGTCATAGTTGTAGAAGAGGATGAAGGTGGTGGTTGAGATTGTGGTAATTGAGGTGAAGAGTCTAAAACAGGAGGAGGAGGAGGAGGAGGGGCTTGTTGAGGAGAAGTCATAGAAGATATCATAGGTGTAGGTTGTTGCTGTTGTTGTTGCTGCTGCTGGTGTTGCTGTTGTTGTTGAGGAGGAGAAGAGATATAAGAGTACTGATCAGGACTTGGATATTCCTGTTTGATAATGTCTTCCGAAGTCCATTGAGAGCGTACAATAGGTGTGACATCAAAATCATTCGGTGGTGTAAACCCTGCCATATCGTACTTTTTGTCAGTTGTATTAGCAACAGTATCAAATAGCGGTTGATTCATATTGTTATTGTTTGATGCGGAATAAGGAGGTGAGGCTTCATCGTATACTGTAGTATTCGGTGTTGATATATGCATAGTTGAGCCCATGGAGGTGGAGGTAGTTGTTGTTGGTGCATTCGAGGTAGCCTCGTTCATCATAAAAGATTGACAATCAACTGGAAGGTAACGATCAAAATCTTGCCACAAATCCTGTACAGGTCTTTGTTGCTGTTGCTGTTGCTGTTGTTGTTGTTGTTGCTGCTGCTGTTGTTGCAGTTGGTGCTGTTGTTGCTGTTGCTGGTGGTGGAGGTGGTGCTGTTGTTGCTGTTGTTGTTGTTGTTGTTGTTGTTGAATTGCTACCTGAGCTTGTTGTTGTAATTCTAAATCAAATTGTGACAATGAGAAGAAGGGGTCGTTGCTATCCCCAAATAAATCCAGCTCTGGACCTTGTATAAATGTTTCCATTATGTTAAAAAAAAGTGAGGGATGAGAAAGTGAAAGAGGGACGAGGAAATAAAAATGAAACCGGATGAAAGAAAAATAGAGAAAAGGGGTCCCCTCCCCCAAAAAAGGTAGGTGCTTAGCGGATTTCGAAATTTGCGAAAAAAGTGGCGTGAGGTTCTTCGACGACACATATTGAGCACGCACCTTCCTATTGTCTTTCTCCCCCCATGTCCATTCTTTCTTATAAATAGTAATCGAACACTACGATATACATTTTATAAAGAGCAATTGTTTTTTTTTCCTTTTATCGTATTGTCATCATGGCACTTTTTTTAATTTTTACCTCTCAATCTTTAAGACCGTTGGTCTCTAATTTGAATCGCCGAACCACTGTAAAATTGTGAAGGACCGCCCAACCAAGATCGATGTTAGTACTACCGTTCCTTGTTGCTGGTGTTGTTGATGAGGGGAAGGGGGGGTTGTGGGAGATTCGGAGAAACCTGTGTTATATCACCAATTGATTGGTCAACAAGGGCAACCACCAAAAAAAGGCACAGGAAAGCCTTTGTCGTTTTATTTTTTAAACAGCGCTGACTTCCTGCGCTCTCGGTAAACCCCTTGAGTTTAATGTGCTGGCTGCTCCTTGTATCGTCGAAAAAAACGGAACAATGACGATATTGATCGTTCACTGCGTATTCTGAAAAACGATCGAGATATACCTGATTTCATAATTCATTGACAGTAAACTAATTACTTTTGGTGTACTGAAAAATACAATTTCTCGAAAATACATAAGCCTGTCTGGGAACGGTCGTCAATGGCGATGCTGCATTTTCTGGCCGCAAGTCTCAGAAAAAATTCAAAGCCAAAGCTGTGATTTTATTATTTTGATCTGCTTACAGCGCAGAGCAAAAAAAAAAAAAAAAAGGTTACACAAATGGCGAATTTGATGAGGCTGTGTTTTTATTTTACTCGTATTATTTGTCACGCTGCCACTTTTTTTTTCTTTTATTTTCTTTTCTCATCTTTTCTCTTTATTTTAAATGGACACGCCACCTCCTTTCCGTCTCAGCGACTATCCTGTAGTTATTGGCATTGATTTTGGTAGATGGATTTCTTATTTTTAAACCCCCAGAATGTTGTCATACTAAACTCACTGTTATTTGATATAAAGGTACCACTTACTCTGGTGCGGCATATGGTATAACCACGTCAGAAAATGAAGTATGTGACATCAGTACTTGGTAAGTGTCAATTAAAAGAAGTGAACTATTGTAAATATATTAATATATGCCTCGTTTTCTTTCTATTAGGCCCAAACAAGCTGCCTACCGTTATCCCAAAGTAAGTAATAACTTCCATCATCTTGAAAGGACTAACCTACTCACACTGTCACTTTTTCTACACTGTATTTTGTTCAGGTTCCTACTATTAGTGTAAGTATCTATTTATTCTACTTTTCTTCATTTACTCAGATACTTACACCATATTTTTCTTTTATATTACAATAGTTGTATCATCCCGATAGTTTGGTAAGCTCATATGCACGTCAACGATCAAAAAAAGGCAACGCTATTTACTATTTGTTATTAGAAATTGGCGCATTGGGGAAGTGCTGTGCGTGCTGAATGCAACAAAAACAACCTGAAGCATCAATACGTTCTTTTACAACAATTCAAACTATTCCTGGACGATACGTTGGGTGATGTTTTACGGGTACCTGAAGGCTTCAATGTGATTGAAATCATTGCTGGTAAGGAAAAAAAACAAAAAAAAACAGTGGATCAAAAGGCTGTGTATATGTCTATCATTCGAGAAAAGGTATTTTCCTCACCATCATGCTATGTACCTTTTTTTTTTTTAGATTACCTCCGAGAATTCCATGCTCATGTATTGTCTGAAATGCGAAAAGGCTTTGCTCATCAATTCGAAGGGCGCTATCGTTATTGTCTCACGGTAAAAGAATCAGCCCAAAACAACAAACGAAGAGATACTGAGGATTGGGATGATGACTAATGCTTTCTATTTTTTATTTTTATTTTTACTTTTTTTTTTGTGCGTGTGTGGCTCATAGGTTCCGGCCATGTGGAATGACAAGGCCAAGCAAATGATGCGAGAGGCGTCGATTTTGGCAGGGATTATTGACAAGGATGATCACCACGACCGATTAATGTTGATTTCTGAACCAGAAGCGGCTGCTATTTATTGTGAAAAGGCATGTGATCAATTCAGTATGGAAGATGGTGACGAATTCATGATTTGTGATGCTGGTGGCGGTACTTTGGATTTGATTGTTTTTAATGTCAAAATGGATGCTCAAGGCAATCGCAAGTTCCAAGAAAGCGCAAAAGGAATGGGCAAGTCATGTGGCTCTGTTTTCATTGATAAGAAGATGCGGAAACTCTTGAAAAGCAAACTGAACAAGGTGACAAGTGGTAGAGTGCCTGTTCATGCTCTTGAAAATATGATGGAACATTTTATCGGTAAAAATGAAGAGAAAAATTTGATTTGCTATATATATTATTACTAGATCGCTTACGCATTTTCGCTTTATTCTGCGTATATGGGCATTGATTAGAACGCTTGAAACCCTCATTTGATGGCACTGAAGATCAATATCTTGAATTACCAATGAATGCTGGACTGACTGAACATACGATGCCATCCATTGGTCTTGGGGACGGCATGCTTCGATTTTCATTGGAGGAACTCAAAACGAAGGTGTATGAGCCGGTGGTCAAGGAAGTCTTGGAATTGGTGCATAAACAAAAATCAGAAGTTACTAATTTGAAAGCAATCTTTATGGTCGGTGGGTTTGGCTCTTCGCAATATCTTTATTCTCGTGTCCATGAAGAATTCGAACCTCTCGGTTGCAAGGTGATCTCACCCCCTCGTGCAGGTAATATTCAAGCGTATATATGTGTATATAATAAAAATAACTGACCAGCATTTTCTTTATGATAGAAATGGCTGTCTGTCGTGGTGCCGTTTATTTTGGAATGAATCCCACCAAAGTATCCGTACGTATCCCAAGAAATTGGTACGGTATTGATATCACTTCACCATTCAACGAATTACTCGATCCTCCTGAATACAAAATTGTCAACCCTGACGGCTCTATTCGATGTGACCATAGATTCTCTATCTTTGTCCATCGTGGAAAACCATTAGGTAAAAAAAAAAAAAAAAAAAAAAAAAAAAAAAAAAAAAGACAAAGGGGAGATGGCGACGGTAATAAATAAGAAATAGACTAACGATTTGGGCGATCGTTTTTCCTTGTCTTTCTAATATAGATATTGATAAGTGTACAAGCAAGCGATATACCACTTACTATCCAAGGTCCACTGCGTGCACGTTTTATGCCGCTAGTATAGAAGAAGAACCTCGTTATGTTATCCAAGAAGGGGTCCGAAAGGTGTTTGACTTTGAAATCCCTATGCCTCGTTTGCCGGATCTAATGCCTGGTGATCCTGTAGAATTGACTATCAATATGTACTTTGGTGAAGTGGAATTACGTGTGGAAGCAATGATTAGGGACAAGACTTATCAAGTGGTTTGTAACTTCAACGTTTAATCTTAGTTGTATTTTTATTTTTTTATTTTATTATTATTCCCCCCTCCCTGCCCCCCTCTCCCTTTCCCTTTTTTTATACTATCATTTCCTCTTATTTGAGTTAAATTTTTCATTTGTGTCTTCTGTATATGCTTTGTGGGTGTGTTTATTTGGTGTTTTTTATACTTTATATATCTTCTTCGTAGTATAGATGACAACGAATTCAATAAAAAAATGACTTTTTTTTTCGAACTCATGATGGTCCTGTAGTGGAGGATCAGTGATTGGTCATGTGTGATTGACGACCGGTGTTTGAAAATATAAGTCTCAGGGGACGCTAAGATGCAACGTTGATCTCTACTATCTTTTCTTCGTTTTTATTTTACACACAGATACCCAAAAAACAAAAAACAAAAAAAAACCCATATTTACCAATATGCTATCTCCTATCCAATTTTCAATGCGTACGCTCTCTGTATATCACCTAACTCGCGCACTGGCATCTAAAGCGAGTATCTTTGTGAAATGTAATTGGCAGAAAAGCCAGCTAACGGACGATGAAATCATGGTACGGCAAGGTAAAAGCTACGAAATTATTATACTGCGATCTTGAAACACTCTCTTTGGCTGACGAAATTACTTATCGTTTGCTTTTTTTCATAGTGATACTGCTCTGGAATACCGTCGAAATAAACTGTAACCTCGAGTAACAGAAGCCTTCCTTAATGAACGTAAGTACTTTCTGATTCACATTCTCACTCTCATGATAAACTCATTATTTCACACCATGTATCCATTAGACTTTGACAGGAATATTATTCAAGAAATGGGGGTCCTTGGGTTTTTAAGATCTACTATCGATGGGTATGATTGTGCTGGTATCTTTTCTCTTTCGTACGGCTTGACTGCTCGTGAAGTGGAGTTGTAAGTAATAGCATAGAGAAGAATAACTAGCCGTGTTTGTACTAATCAATAATTTTGGGCGTAGTGTGGATTCAGGATACCGTTCAGCCATGTCTGTCCAATCTTCCCTTGTTATTCATCCTACCTATGCCTATGGTACCGAAACCCAAAAAGAAAGTATCTTCCTGACTTAGGTAAATCATATTACATAGAGCGATGTAAGACACATGATGCCGATACCTTTTTTTTTGATACATAGTCAATGGTATCAAAATCGGCTACTTTGTATTAACTGAACCAGATCATGGCTCTGTTGCTGGTATGGAAACGATTGCCAAGAAGGTGGATGGGCATTGTGTTTTTAATGGCAGCAAAACGTGGATCACCAACTCATCTATTGCTGATGATATGATTGTATGGGCCAAAAATCTGGATGAAGACGGTGCTATTCGTGGGTTTATTCTAGAACGTGTCATGGCTGATATTGAAACACCAACATTGCAAGGGAAAATGTCGCTTCGACCCACTATTACTGGCACTCTGATGTTGGATAATGTTCAGGTGCCTGTTGCAAACATGTTGTCAAATATCGAAGGTATCAATTGTCCTTTCAGATGCTTGAACAATACTCTATATGGTATATGTTGGGGCTCTCTTGGTGCTACTGATACCTGGTTGACTCAAGCCCATGATTATACCTGGAACATAATCAATTTGGTTGTCCTCTTCCTGTAAATCAGATGATTAAAAAAAAGTTGGCCGATTTCAACACGGAAGTAAGTACAAGAAAAGGAGTGGTTGTGGGAAATGTGCTAATAATTATAACGTTTATTCGGTGGTGTATAGACTTACATTGGCCTTCAAGCCTGCCTTCAAGTGGGTTGTTTGAAAGGCACTAACAAACTGGCTCCCGAACGATCTCCATAGTGAAGCGCAACCCCACCATCAAGGCACTTGAAATTTCTCGTGAGGCACATGATACTCTCGGAGGAAATGGTGTCTCGGCTGAATACAATATTATCCGTCAAATGAACAATTTGGAAATTGTGGTGACTTCTGAAGAAACAAAAGATATGCATACGCTTATTTTGGGTCGATCTATTACCGGTATTCCAGCATTCCAATGAATCTATTTTATTTTATTGATAGAAACTTGATGGTAGCTAGTTGAATTTTATAGTTAGGATATTTAGTAGTATATTACTTTTTGTTTGCTATTTCCCAATAAAAATAAGCCCTGTTGATGGAGGGTTTTTGACAAGATTTAAAACACCGAAGTTTGTTTTTGGAAGCAAATAATGCCGCTTCGTATTTTTCTTTTTTCTTTGTCGTCCTCGCTCGTGCACTCAGTTCAGCAGTTTCATTTATTCAATTTACTCCAGAAGGTGTCAGCAAAGTATAAACAACATGGTGCAACGAAAGTCCCAAATGATTGACCCCGAAGAACTACATAATCTGTTACAGGCGGAAGGGAAAGAACATGCCGAGATCAAAGGGAAAGTTATCTCTGTTGTCAATCACCTACCATTCCACTTTGCGGTGCCCATGACTCAACAAGAAAAACTAGCCTCATTGGATAGAAAGGAAAATTCTCACAAACGACATCAAGAACCAGACCCTTCCAAACGAGGCGTTCAATACTTGAAACCGCAACCTCAGCAACAACAACAACAACAACAACAACAACAACAACAACAACAACATACAATAAACGGCAGCACAACTGAAGATGATATACATGCTCCAATCTCCAATCTGGAAAGAAGACGGTCGCTTGCCTTATCGCTTGGTCAGTCTGATTTATGGGATATTACACCGCGATCTGGGCACTCTGCTATTTATGCTGGTACTGAATCTCTGCGGAACAATTACAACACGCTGATGATTGGCGGCACTGGACAAATTAAATCGGAATTCACAGGTCAAGAAATGGCCATAGATGGAATCCCAGCGATACAAAAGACAAATTTGGCTCAAGTCCTTCTCCATCGCCATAAAATGTGCCCCGTTTTTCTCGACAATGAACGTGCTTCTGGCCACTATGAAGGATATTGTAAACAAGGTAAGAGAAAAGGTTTATTCAGCAAGTTTCATTAACTTGAAGGAACATCTCATCATTTTTATTTTTATTTCACGGAATTTTATAGTACTTTGGCCTTTATTTCATTATATGATGTGGAATGAAGATGTAGATGAAAGTCAGTATTGGGATGATTACGTTTCAGTGAACCAAACTTTTGCAAGAACAATTGCCAACAACTATGAACCTGGTGATATAGGTAAGGAATGGTAAATATTAGGTGTGCGGCCTATAAGGTTAAACGAAAAACTTAACATTCTCTTTTCTTTCTTACTTTTTTTTTGGTCACAAAGTATGGATACAAGATTACCATCTTTTATTGGTCCCACAGATGCTCCGTGAACTCAAAGCTGATGCGCTTATTGGCTTGTTTATGCATACACCCTTCCCTTCTTCTGAAATGTTCCGCTGTTTACCACGTAAGAGCAACAAACAAACAAATTGACAATAATACCTTTAATTAATGTTTCATATTATTGTTTAATTAACATATAGATCGACGAGAAATTTTAAATGGAATGCTTGGTGCAAACCTTGTGGGTTTCCAGGTAAAAGCAAATAAAGAGAGTGAACTCAAAAAAAAAAAAAAAAAAAAGGAAGAAAAGAACCGCAATATATGATACAGGCAACTTGATTGATTCCTTTTTCTGTATTAGACATATAACTATGGACGACACTTTGCATCCAACTGCACACGGATTTTGGGTTATGAATGCAGCCCATCTGGAATTGAAGCGAAAAATGGCACTGTCACTTTGGGGACGTATCCTATTGGTATTGATGTGGATCGTACTCGGACAAGCTGTCATCGACCCAACGTAGCACCCAAGGTCAAGGCTATCCGTGAACGTTATGCTGGCAAGCACATTATTGTGGGACGTGACAAATTGGATCCTATGAAAGGCCTTTTACAAAAGCTTGAAGCATTTGAAAAGTTTTTGTACGATTATCCAGAATGGCAAGACAAGGTATGTTCTCTCCCTCCTCCTCCCCTCTTGCAACACATACACACATATAAAGGTACTTACTTTTTTTTTTAATTTATTTGCTTAAATATAAAAGGTGGTCTTGATTCAAGTGACATCACCAGGGGTTATTCAAGCACCAAAATATGAAGCCAAGATAGCAGAAACGGTGAATCGCATTAATACTCAGTTTGGATCGATTGAATTTACACCTGTCAATCATTACCACCAACATATTGATCGTGATGAATTTTACGCATTATTGACTGCCGCGGATATTGGATTGGTGACACCTGTGTGTGACGGAATGAATACAACAAGCTTCGAATATGTGGTGGCACAGGAAGATCGACATGGTCCATTGATATTATCGGAATTCACAGGAACTGCCCATAGTATGAGTGCCTCTGTCATTGTCAACCCTTGGGATTATGCGAATGTGTCAAGCGCCATAAATGAATGCCTCATCATGTCTGACGAAGAAAAATCTGCAAAGGCTAAGGTATACATAAAATCAAATACGTGAAGTTTAGAATGTGAAAGGATATGCAATTCTAACTCACCTCTGTTTTTTTTTCTTGGTCTATTTCTTCAAAATATATATACATAATAGCAATTGTCGAGCTTTATCAATACTCACACAGCAACATATTGGGCTACCACCTTAGTCAACAATCTTGTCGCATGCCCTAAAGGAAGCTTTGGACGACCTTCTACGAAACTCGATCCTCAGCGACTATTTATTGAATACAAAAATATCTCCAAAGGACTCTTTTTTTTCGATTACGATGTAAGGAAACTTTGGCAACAAGGCTCTAGCTTCAAACACACTTGCACGCACGCAAACTCATCTTCATATTTTTATATATAATTGGTTTAGGGAACATTGACACCTATTGTAGACTTGCCTGAAGATGCCAAGCCTTCTCCACAGATGAAAGATGCCCTGAAACAGCTTTGTGATGGAAGTTCAAACACGGTATGGGTGGTGTCTGGGCGTGATCAAAAGGCATTGGAAATATGGCTGGGTGACGACCTCCCTCAACTCGGTTTATCGGCTGAACATGGATGCTTTACTCGTTTCCCTGGAACTACCTGTTGGATTAACAATATCGACAGGATTGATATGACTTGGAAAGATGATGTCCATGAAATCTTCCAATACTATACAGAACGCACTCCCGGTAGCTTTATTGAAGAAAAGCGTGGCTCTCTGACATGGCATTATCGCAAAACAGATCCAGAATCATTTGGGTAAGTTAATTTTAATACTCACACATGGCAGGCTTCTCTAAAATGTACCAAAAAAAAAAAAAAAAAAAAAAAAAAAAAAAAAAAACTAGAAAAAAACTGATCAAATCCTGCTCTTTTATATATATATATATGCTTTAGTGAATTCCAAGCTAAAGAATGCCAAAACCATTTGGAAAATGCCATTGTTCCAAAACTCCCTGTGGAAATTCTGATTGGAAAGAAGAATTTGGAGGTACGACCGATAATGATCAACAAAGGCGAAGCGGTAAAACGTGCCATGTCTCAAGCAACGACAACTGACTTTATATTTTGTGCGGGTGATGATCGAACGGATGAAGATATGTTCAAGGCATTGAAAAAACAGGTATCTCGCGGTGGTACTTTGGACAAGATCTTGTTTACAGTCTCGGTAGGTCCTTCGCATCGAAAAACGTTGGCCGATTGGTATGTGGAAACAAGCTCGGATTTGGTAGATATCCTGTCAGGTCTGAAGAAAATGGCATCATGATATTGGTAGGTGATATTGGGGTGTCCATTTTTTACTTATTTATTTATTTATTAGAATACATAGTATAGAATATGTACACATATAGCTTATATTTAATCACCCGTCATCTCTCTCTTTTCGTCATTGTATTTGTCTGATTTTATAATAAAAACCAAAATTTTGCAATATATTTATGACAATCCCTTTCTTTTGTTGTGTGAAATAGATTTCGCAGTACAGCAGGATATATTCAATCGTGCTTGATGGTTGGAAATTCGAGGACTCAGAACAGCCCATATCGCGCCAGTGGGGCCACAGGAATGTTTCAAATCCCGCACACGTGAAATTTAATTTACAGCCTTTTTTTTTTTTTTTGTCCCTCTCTCTCTTTCTTTTCATTTTATTTTTTTCCTTCATTTTTTCTTCAGCATTGAACTTCTTTGAGGTTATTTTGGACTTGGATTAGTGTCAGGACTAGTTTAGAAGCGCCTTTCCGCTCAGGGATTACAACATGCATGGGAAACCCTTTCATTTTGGATTCATGATTTAGGGTCTCCATTAGTTTTTTTTCTGAAATCTTTCAATAGCTTAGTTTAGCATTAGTTCGTCCATCGTTTGTTTCTACATCTGAATAAAATATGTCTCTTTTTACATGCTTTATTGAAAAATAACCCAGTAGCTTTTCTCATGTTTTGTTGAAGGGATTCCCTTTTTTTGCTATATCAAATAAACGCTTTAGCGCTCCGCTGGAGCTTTTGGAAATCTTTCGATTTATTGGGTGTCACAGTTTTTTATTAAAGTGTGGGTTTTGATGGGATAGGATTAAACCCTCCGCCATTCCGCAGTTTGGTGGACAGCCCCATGGAGCCTAACAGTCGTCCTCAACGCGTCGTCAATGGTTTTTTTTTGTGTGCTGAAATAATAGCTTACTCGAAAGGCGTCGGAGAGATTAGAGTTTGATTATGTAGGGGGATTGCAACTGCCTTTCCACTGGAAGGTAAAACGAATTATGCACTATGGTAATTATGACGATTGCCCCTTCATTTAATTTTTATTTGCATTTCCCTGATTTTTTGACATAAAAAAAAAGGCTGGATGATTCAGGCTCCGCATTTTTGCTTTCTATATTTTTTTGCCCCCTCCTCTTTTTTTTTCCCTCTCTCCTTTCTTTTTTATTTTTTTTTCCTTCATGATAGTGTGAATGATATGATGGCAAGGCTCATTAGGATACTGACGATCTAGGATCTTGATTTAAGGGCGTTTTAAAAAACGCAAAACAAACGTCATGGCGAAACGCTTTTATTTTGGATGTAGGCTTTGGGGATGTCAGTAGATTAGTATCAAGGAATCGTCATTAGTTTAGTAGTAGTTTGTCATCGTTTATATCTACCTCTGAATAAATATGTTCTTTTTCTTATAATTAGTTTCTCTGTTGTACGTTTACATGATGAGCTTCATCGAATGTGTATTACATATGCATACAAAAAAAAAGTGTGTCTACTATATCTACATATATATATATATATATGAAAAAGGAACGGATTGGGTATTATGTAGACTTCTTCCACCAGCTCTATAAGTTTGTGCGTAGAAAAGAAAACAGGGATATGTTTGTGTGAAAAAACAACTAATACATTGTATTTTGTTGTGGTGGGGTATATTTGAAATGTTTGTAAATAAAGACAAGAGTAAATAAGTGATACAATTGATATGGTTTTTTATTGAATAAAATGACAGTGGGTTTTTATAGTAAAAGCTAGAGAAGCGGATGTTGTAATAATAAATTTCTATGATGATAAATGATTGTAGATGATAATGGATTATTGGTAGAGTTCGAGATGAGGGAATAAAATAGTGTATTATGGAATAGATAGATGAGTAACCTTTGATCTTGATTGTAGACCAAGTGAAACATAGCCAGTGTAAGGATATGCTGGGTAGTGACAAGGTACAATTGTTGGGACGCGATTAGTAGCCGCGTACCTGATATGTGTGGATGATGACAAATAATGATGGTATAGATATTTTGACATAAATATTACTAATCAGGAACCAGGAATACGACAATATTGAAGAGCAAAGTTGAGAATAATATTAATTACAGTATGTAGCTACTGGGTGATAGGGCGTTTCTTAAGTGTGGGTTTTTGATGGGATGGGATGGAAGACTCTATGATTTGGCACTATAAGTGGGCAGCGATTGAGAAAAAAAGGATGGACGCTTCCTAGGTTGGGTAGGGCGTCAGCGGTGGGTCAAAAAAAAAAGAAGTCGAAGGAGAAAGAATACTGTTCTCATTGTGTATATTCAAGTCATTAATGTATTTACCAAAAAGCGAAATTAAAGTTACTATATCTGGGTTTTCTTACGGACTATTTTCATTTTAATAAATAACCAGCCCCCTCAGCTATCGAGAAAAGTCCCGATATGGTGCGACTCACTTATAATGTCAAATATTAGGCATGATCCTAGAAAGCTGATAGTTTTTTAAAAAATGGCCACCTCAAAAAAACAATGTATAAACATGATGATTCAGACCTTTAAGAACAAAACGTGTACATCAGTTTTTTTTTTTTAAATAAAAAAGGAAAAACTTATCAGTCTTCAAAAAAAAAAACTTTGGCTGGCTAGCCTAGGATTTGAAACGTATCTGATGTACTAAAACGGAAAATGATATGTGCATTTATTTTGTAAAACACCGCGAAAACTGTAAAATATTATACAGAAAACAAGGTCCTGTTTTTTGCTCGTTCCCGCTCCCATATCAAGCGTAGCTAATAGATGTAGATGTACAGTATATTATGATTCACCATTAGTTCATTTATACCTTTGATTCTCTTGTGAAATACCACTATAAAAAAACACCCGGTTAAAAATATTACTAAAATTAGAAATACCATTGAAATATTTAACTTTACATCCATTAAGACCTTCCAATATTGTTTGCCCGTAAATGAACGTGTACCAAACAAATGTAACCACCTATATAAATATATTTTGTGTATTTCTAATAAGATTTGATAAATATTTAAAAATATCATGAAATTCAAGCTTTCCAATCATAAACTTATCGAAATTTCAGTCAGACCAAAAACGAAGGAAGCAACCTTCAAAACAAAAATGGTCATTACACAAGCTTCGGAGCTTAAAGCGGTGAAAAAAATTTGGGCTCCGCTCGCACTGCCCCTGGGTCATTTTGGCAAAAGCGCGGCGTAGCCGCGCCTCTCCCGGCGCTTTTTTAGCGGATTTCCATGTTTTTTTAGCGGTATGGAGGGGTATTTCTGTGTGCGTATGGGGATATTGGATGGGGAAAAAAAAAAAAAAAAATGGTATGAGTAGAAGGAGTATGTGACTAGAAAGCGGATCCAAGCAAACGTGGATGTCCAAGTATGTGTGTGATTGAATGGTGGGCAATAATGTAGAGGCGGTTATTATGGCTGTAGGCTTTAGCTGTGAGCTTATAGGCGTAAACTTTGGGGCATTGTGCAATTAATTGTATGAGAGATGGATGGTTGGTTTGGTGGCAAAAAATGATTGTATAATATTTCTAAAGATGCATGGAAAATTTGAAGTTGAACGGTTTTGTAGTTCGTTTTATATAAAGCGAAGAAGAGTATATTGCAGGTTAATTGGATTTTGCAGGCTGTAAAGCCAGATGGGTGTGAATTCAACCGCCGCCGCCGGCAGTCTGGATTGTTGATCCAAAAAAAAAAAAAATGGGAGCGCAAATCCAAAAAAAAAAAAAAAAAAAGGTATAAAATGTCTCATTAGTCTCTCTCATGTCTTGTGCAATAGATCCTTGTTGTAACTACCATTGGCCCTTTAGTTAATGGTGATCGCTGTTGTACTTCAGTAAAATATACATTTTTATTAACCATTCTCTGACCTATCGGAAAATGAATAATATTGCTATTGTAGTTGTTTTGAGTGTGTTCTACCAGACACTTATTTCTAGTCCACCCACTATGCTTAGTCCGAGGCACTAGCTGCCAACCTTCGACTATTTGCTATGAAGGAAAGCTATATTCCTGCTTGAACAGTCACATAAATCAATCTATGTTGTGCTGTGTGTGTAGCGACCGCTATACGTATTTTTCACAGTTTTCTATCTTATCTATAACTACTGTCCCATCACCAGATACTAAAGTGCAAAAAAGGTGAAGGCGTTCAGTCCCACCCCCATCAACCTCAGTCCCTCTCCCAGTATAAAAAATGCTGGGATGAAATTGCTGAACTGCATCATAGCATGATAAGAATGGACATGTGATATTAACGGTGCATGGTACAGGGCACAATTCTTATCTGTGACATATTTGAGGATATGTGCCAAGTCTTCTCTTTTTTTTTTAATACAGTTTCATTTTTTTCTCAATGAATCTAAATATAGATTTCGCAGAAGGTCTAGTTGGTCTAGATAAAATGTTAGGACGGCTGAGGGTAACTATGAATGAAGCGCTCTCAGTGAGAACGAAATACAATGGTTGAACGTAAGAAGCACATACTAAATGATATGGCGTTATATGAGGGGTTTTGGTTAAAATGCTACATTCAGCGACAGTCTTTATTCTTGCGAAATACGAGATAAAAGTGGTCTTTGGACGACGCTAAACCTTCCAGTTCTATGCATGAGCAGATTTTAGCGGTATTTCAATTGTTTCTATGCTTAATGAATGAGCTCAGCAACTAAAACATTTTTTCATAAGCGCTACAATCTTATTATAATTGTCCACGTGCATATGTTTTCGTATCAGAGGAGGGGTGTCATGGTGAATCATTGAAATACGAGCTTAATAACTAGCCCCTGAAATTATTACCTCTTTAGTTGAACTGAGAAAAGTTAGATAACCAACCTTTTTTTTTTTTATCACATCCAACAAAAATCAAAAGCAAACACACCATACAATATTCCCTTCCAAAACATCAATTACACATCACATCAAACAAAAGATATTTTATTATTATAAAGAAGTCAGTGGTATAAAAAATCAAATTCTACTAATACTATATACTAAATACTAAATATCAATCATAAAAAAGCTAATCTACTGCACACCAAAGACCAACGTCGTGTTCATTCATCTTTTGTGATCATCATCGTCCTTTTTCTTGTCATCGTTAGCCACCATATTTTCCATGATCCTCCTAGCACTATCCCGTAACAAAAAGAAGGCATCCCCACGTTTGGCACTATCAATGAATCTTGTGAAGAACCCAGTCTGAGTCCCATCCTTCCACGATTCGATATACCGACGTCCGAGTTCTTGTACAGGTGTAAATGTTCGGGTCATGAATTTCGCCACTATCAGTTCAAATAATAATATTAATAAGAATTGGGCAACCAATATATCACATTATCTATCTGAAATATTTCAAGTTTTATTACCATCTTCCCCGGTCCGTCCAAATCGTTCACCCAGTTCAACAGTATAATATTCGGGACTAAAAACGTCAAATAGATAAAGATAATGAGTTTTCAGCTGCTCATCATGTGAAATCATACTGTTTTTCTTTTTTTTTCGCATACCTTGTCTTCTTAATGATATCAGTTTCTATATGGAAAACGAGAAAGAGAAAAAAAAAAAAAAAAAAAAAAAAAAAAAAAAAAAAGGAAAGTGTGTGAATAGATGAATAAGTAAATCCTGAGACGCACTATTTTTTTTTTTTTACCCTTGATATGTTCCAAAAAGCCAGATCGAGTATGAGATACCACTAACCAGTTTCCGTAGAATGGGTTCCAACTTGAAGCCAAGTTGAGCTCTTGTCGTTTTTTCGTTTTCCTTTGTTGGCTTTCACGGAAGAGACATACCATGGCACATTGGGAATTGAGGGGGTAGGTTTGATCGGATGTTGTTGTTGGTGATGGAGGTGATAGCGATGGAGAATGCTGTTGCTGTTGCTGTGGTGATGACGATGACTTTTTGATTGTATCAGATTGACTATTAGATTCTGGTAATGACGATGACGCTGTTGCTGTTGCTGCTGTGTTTGCCAAGTTTGCTTTGCGTCCCGCTTCTTTGAGATCATCGACCAAATTGGATTCTTTTTGATGATTAGGTTCTTTGGTCCATAGATAACAATCCTCCTTCCATTGTTCTTCCCCTTTGTTGTTGGTCGCCTGTCGAGAGAATTTAACGATATAAGATGACAAGTGATCGTCAAGCTTGTTGTTGCTGTTGCTACTATCATTCCTGCTGCTGTTAGTGTGGTTGCTGCTGTTACCATTGTTGCTTTCAGCTTCGGGATCGGTAACGTCGGGAGGTTCTTCTGACCACCAAGGGGAGAGAAGTTCTGAGGAATCCTCAGGCGGGGCATGATGGGGTACTGCTGGAAGAGAGGGTATAGGGTGATGGTCATTGTCATTATTGCTATAGTGCTGTAGGTCTTTATAGTGCTCGGCAAGGTCTGAGATACTGGTCGACGAATCATGATCATTGGCCACTGTGTTCTTCTTTGTGTCAGTATCCTTTTCGGTTGATGTTGTACTGGTGCGATCATCGGTGTTGTCGCTATTGTTATTATCCTTTGTCATATCCACTTTTTCTTCACCTTTGTTGTCACGATGTAGCTTTTCGGTAGTGTTCGTCATTAAAAAAACAGAAAATCAGTGATGTAATGTTTGATTGGTAAAAATACAAGAAAAGAGGAAAAAGAAAGAGAAACCATACAAAATAAAATATAAAAGTAAGCTATCTTCCTTTTTTTAAAAGTGACCCAATAAGATTGATTTTTGATTGCTCTGCTTTTAAATGCCGCACTTTTTCTTTTTTTCTTTTTTTTGTTGTAGACTCCTTTCTTTCCTTCTTTTTTTGTTATTTGACCTTTAGTGCAACATTTCTCTTCAATGTCCACAGAAAAGGTGAATCATAAGGATAGAAACTTCCTAGCCGTTATTGGTGATGAGGTAAGTAAAAAAAAAAAAAAAAGACTTACTATTCTGTATCTCTATTTTTTATCTTTGAGGAAGTACGTTTATCTTGACAACTTATACTCAATATATACTGTTTTTCATTTGGCGATACATAAATATGTATATATAGGATTCAGTGACAGGTTTATTATTGGCTGGTATTGGGCATGTCAATCAACAACAAAAACGGAATTTCCTTGTTGTGGATGCCAGTAAGTGATTTGACACCAGCATAGCTTGAGTTGCGATTACGCGCCATTACCCCGCCGTTGTTACTTCTCCTTACTGAAGAACCTCAATATATGTTTTTTTGCTATAGAAACGCCTTTATCGACTATTGAAGACCAATTTGTTGAATTCACTAAAAGAAAAGATATTGCCATCATCTTGATCAACCAGCATGTACGCACTTTCCCATCTCGAAAAAAACACATCGCCGCACGCCGTCTTTTTCATTTACTGACCTTCCTTTATTATTGTCTATTTGTTTGTTTATTTATTTGTTTTAGGTTGCCGAAGATATACGTGAATTGATTGATGGACACAATCAAGCCTTCCCCACCGTTCTTGAAATACCCTCTAAAGATCATCCTTATGGTAAGTAGGCCCTTACGCACCACATAGCAAAAGATTTGAAAACTCATCATCATCATTATCCACATGATTCGTCTCCCATAGATCCTGAAAAAGACAGTGTCTTGAAACGTGTACGCAGATTATTTGGCGAATGAAATGTATTACCCTCATGCTCCCACTTCTTCCTTCATAGTATAGAGTTTCCCTTTTTTATTCATTTATATCTTTATATACTGTTGTTTACCTCTATTTGAAATAAAATGTATTATCGAAACTCCTCCAGTCTTTTTTTTTTTTACACTGTTGCTTGACTATTATTCGAAATAAAATGTACTATCAGTAGTCCTCTAAAATTTTGCTGTTGTTTTTTTGGCCTCTATGTGTATGATGATCTTCGACAAATGATTTGTATAATATCGCGTATCTGAATATGTGAATATGGGGGGAAGATGACAGCTTTTGCTATGAAAAATGCCAATCTTTTTCATTGTGGGTGCGTATGGCATGAATTTATATTTAAAGTATATGTATACAAGGTGAAGATTGTTATTCAAATAAAGGATACGAATATATGGATTTTATTTTTATTCTATAAACTGTAAATAAGATGTACAAACTATTGGAGGAGGATCCATCTATACTATATATCTAAACTTTCACAAAATTAATATCACTAATAATAATATTATCTGAAGGTAACTACGATAACCGCTTAATAGACCTGAGAGAAAAATAAACATAATGAATACAACGGATCAGACAACTTATCAAGCGCATCCATCTCTTCTTTTTTTTTTTTTTTTTTACCTTGCTACGTTGTCAAATAAGCGTTCAATTTCTGTGCTTGATCGTACAAAAGAATGTTCCCAAAATTTCGGTTCCTTGATCAATCCAATAAATGTCGCCAGTAGGCCCCAAGGATGTGGTCGATTGACAATCAATCTTTCAAGAAGAATCCTATGGAAATACAAATACAACAAGCATGTCAATCAATCGTTCATTTCATTCCATCTCCTTTGCTTCATCTTTTCCTTTTTACCTTGTGATTTGTTCCTTGGTTTGTTCCGACATTTCTTGGAAGAAATGTAGTAATGCTTGACTAAAGAATTGAGTGTGGCTGTTGGGATACCGTAAATGATCAGCCATAGCACCTAATACCAGATAAGACCCTTGTGGAGACATATGATTGACTAAATACATGTATAGCTTAATGGCAGGATTTGATTCCGTTGGGATTTTTATGACTTGAGTAGCTGTGTACAGTACCAATGCATTCAGGACATCTTCACGGACATGCTGCTGTTCTTTCGAATCACCATCGACACTGGAATCGACACTGGAAGAGGACGAGGAAGTAATAAAGTCGAGTGCATCCTTGTAAAACGATGAGGATCCGTCTTCAATAAATTGATCGATCTTGAGGTTGAATTGTTGTTCAGTAAGAATAGTAGCATAGGACATTACAATGGAGGGATCTTCTTTACATTCAGGAAGGAGGCCTAAACACAAGTCGGGGGTCAAAGGATCAGGGAAATGCATTACCAAAGGGAAGGCGCTAAGAACCATGTTACGTAGTTGTATACAAGTATGAGGAATCACCTGGACAAACACCATATAATAGTCGCATAAAAACTCGGGAAAGTCATGCAGGAGTACCACCAGGAGTCGTAGCGTACCATGATAGAATGCCTTGGTTGCTGTGTGTAAGCTTTGCTTTTCCAAGAGCGATCCCAAAAATTTGAGAAGGCAGAGAATGAGTTTGTGATAAATATGCCAGCCTGATCGATCACTTTTTGCCAGTAGCTGAGGTAAGAGGACTCGATGAGATACTAGTTGAAGCCATGAGAACGCAAATCCAGGAAATTGTGAAGGTTGGAGCGTGAACAGGGCATCGCTATTTTTTTTCACATTAAAAAAAAAGAAGAAGAAAGGGAAAAAGGAAAAGATTAGTATAATATTCCTAAGAACCAGTGTTCCTAAATGAAAATGAGGTTTTTACCAGAAGCATGCCAAAACACTGGTGTCAATTGCTTTTGCCCGAGATTTGCAGAGTTCCGTAAATACCAAGGAGAGTAAGCGAAAGAATGGTTTTTGATTGAAACGAGGGCCCATAGCTTCGTGATATTGAGCAAGCACCAAGACAATGACAGAGATAATATGACCCACCATTTTTGATTGCTGTTGAGATGATTCTTCCAAAGTTACCATATATGTCATCAACTTGGCCAGTGCGTCCACCCATTGAATCGCCTTTGGTCTACCCATTATATAATGTTGTACGCAAGTTTCCGTCCCCATCCGTAAGAAGAAGCATTTGCCATCGTCATCCTTGGTCGCCGATAAGATGCGCTTTACAATCCCACTGAGGAGTGTATCATTTGCGATTGGGTATTGAGAGAGCTGGTTCCATTCCGCGAGCAATAATCGTAGTTGTAAACAGTTGATCCCTTCCAGTTTGATACTAGGGTAAACTTCATCCACTCTATGTTGTAAGTCTTGTATAAATGATGTCACCCTAATGAATAATACAATTGAAAGTGAGATGTCAAATCAATATACTTCAATGTTTTTATTTACCTTGGGGACGATTCACCAGAAATAACTTGCTGCCGCAACGTAGAAACGGTCAGGATATGATCTTCCAAATTTGTCATGGGGTTTGGCGTCAGTAAGCATATCCGTACGAGATCAGCAGCAAATTCAGATGCAAGGTCAGCTTTCGTTTGAATCAATTTGGCAAGTTGTATATCGAATTCCTCTAGTGGTAGTAGTTGACAACGTATCAGCATCGCCATGACGGATGGGTTGAATTTTCTCTATAACAACAAGTACAACACATCAATGATCATAAATTAACATTTATATAAGTGAATCCAAATGTGCTTTCAACTTACTTCATCATCAGCATACACCAACCACAACAAAGCTTCCCGTCCAACTTCGGGTGAGGTGTCAAATAAGGATTGTAAAAAGACAGTATATGCTTCCAGAGCTAGAGTCGTATTACTTTTATACAGCATGTAAATGATTTTTTCCACAAAGGTGAGCATGGTTTGTTGAGGATGAAGACTTTGAGAGATCAGCAGAGGTATTTGTCGCATCACCAAACAAATATCGTGATTCGGCGGTAGTAACGAAAACGTGATAATTCCCGACTGTTGGATGAGTCGATCCAGCTCAACAAGCATTTGCTGGCGGATAATAATAATTATAAAAAAGAACAAGATTAGTACCATGGCAACAATACACAACAACTAATAATAGATCATCCACACAATCAAATAACTAAAGATCCATTGTATTTGATACTTTTTTTTTATTTACCTCTAGCTTTGCAGACACAAGATCACTGTTTGGAGCGATTGGTGGGGATTTAAAAAATCAGATAGGTGAGGCGGTGGGAAGTTTTGATGGCTGGTAGGAGATCCACGAGGTAAGCTGGTGTTCGTTTGATCGATAACTGCTTGCGAAGAGGGCGAGGAAGATACTGTGGACTTTTGTGCAAACATTTCATAAAGTTTCATCTTTGGCACAGCATAAGAGTGAGGGGATGGCATTATATAAATAACTGTACAATAAAATAAAAGGAGAGGAACGACGAAAAGAGAGAAAACAGAAAAACAAAAAAAAACAAAATGGCTATAGAAAAATTCAAACACCGAGTGGATCATCCCAGAATCCTTCTGTTCTTTTTTATTGAAGACAAACATATTTCTATATATCAGAGACAAGAAGTTTCTTCATAAATTTTTCATTTTCCTTTTTTTTTTTTAAAGAGAAGGACGAGCTATCAGACTGCAGCTCTTTCCGTGCCGTGTCCTTGGAATAAGCGAACAGGCGAGATCATCAACTATCATAGTTGACCCTGAGAGTCATCTATAATACACTTCACTCATAGGAAAATCTGCTAAATATCATCTACTAGCTTGATAAATGTGTCTAGTTTGAAAAACGTAGAACGGTAATGTACTGTATACAGATCCTGTAGAGTACGGTCACTAAAGAAAAAATAAAAGGTCCCGGTTATCTTGCTCTTTTATAGTTTTTTTGACTGAGAAAATTTTTCAGTGGCCAATGTTTACTCCGCAGCACTGTGTTTCAAAAAATAGTTGTGTGCCCTTTTTTGGTTTCCGTTTTTCAGGAACAGTCTGCACAAATGTAACCCACTTATATATTATTAGGTTTTATTTAGAAGTCTCGAGTCGAACTACTCTTAAAAAAATTTATGGCTCCCATCGCTTACAATAACCACATATCAATTGGTATTGGCTTTTATTATTTATAAAGAATTACGAGACACACCTTTATGGGACAAGTAAATCAATTTAAAAGTCCCTTAAGGACAAGCTGGCTTTGCTAGCTGATGCATTAGTTTCGCTTTTACAACTTACATGCATTATGTTTTAAATTTATGTTACTGTATTGACTTCCCCCTCTTCACTATCCTCGTTTTCTCATGGGTCTCTTTTCCTTTTTTTTTTTTCCTGAATGTCATGCACATAGCTTGTTTTATAATATGAAGTGTCACAGACACAGTCTGACGATAGATGGTGTTATAACAGTTATTTTTTACGCATTTTTGATGACCCCATTAGTGTTTCTTTTTTTTTTATGTGCCCATCATTGTCATTTTATAAACCCACTCAAGCAATTCCTTACGCCTCTTCTTGAGAGCTCAGTAAACGGTGCGTTGATCAGGACGATCAAATATTTAGTAAAACTAACCACGGAAATGCGCAATGACGTATCCAGCAAAAGAAGCACGGCATCCGCACTTTTTGCACACACATCTGTGTTTACACATAAATACCGAGTATCAATTACATGAAACAGGCGAAATAGTTGAGTAGTTTATGCTGATGCGATCCGCTGATATTAAGTTTTAGTCCTTGAATCATGTCCTCCTTCAGCCGATTCAAAGCTTTTTTTTTTTTGTGGTATCAACGAAGTAAATATTTTCCCAATATTTGTATACACTGAATTGTAGTAGCCTTTTTTTTTTTTTTGCATCATGTAGATTATACTTTCTTTGTGATACTGTAGAATATTTAGGGGAGGAACTTCTATGTCTGAAAGAGGGTCAGCATGGAAGTATGTTCCTTGACCTGATAATTGAAGAGTATCGTTAGAGGTGCATTATCTTAATTAGGGAGGGGTCTTTTATATTACCTAAATCCACTTTCTAATACATTATGTATATTATTCAAGCTATTTATTGATGGCATATAAAAAAATATATTGTATGATAAGATAGATATACCGTGTATCATGACAGTTTCATCAATAGATAAGAGTCATAATTGCTACCAATGTTGGTTATTGTAAAAGAAGAGGGAGCCAGTATGCCACCAATGTTGAATAAATAACGGTGATGATTGCTTAAAAAAAGAGAGATTTTCCTTTTTTGGGCCCACCAGAAAAAAATTGCAAAACAAATCCTCATGAGCCCAAAATATTTTAAACTCCCGCCCACATGAAATATTTTATTTTCTCTCTCCTGTGTATTTTTATTTTTTCGGTTCTTTTTCGCTTTGATCACTTTTTTTTTTTTTACCATTCAACTTTTATGGGGGTACGGTGCTCTTAGATCTGTGTCAGGACTAGTTCAGAAGGGATTTCAGAATAGGGATTACAAGATGCGTGGGGAAACCCTCTCATTTTGGATCTAGGATTTAGAACCACCATTACTTAGTCTTTTGAGCCTTCATTAGCTTAGCTTAGTGTTAGCTTGTCCATAGTTGTATCTATGTCTCAATAAAACATGTCTCTTTTTACTTGTTTCAATGAAAAAATGTCCCATTAGTTTTCTCATGTCTTGTGCAATAGATCCAATTTACCATCGTCGTCCATTCAGATCAGTATTAACAGTCGCTGTGCGTCAATAATATATATATATATATACGAATCCAGTGTTGTAAGGGTGAACGAAATTGCTGAGTTAGACCACGTTCTTTTTCAAGTTGGGCTTTATCTACAAAAATTCTGGTGCTCACTACTTACAATCAAATATAAATTTGGTGCTCTCTATATATTTTAAAGACTACAGTGTGGGCAAACAAAAAAGGACAATTTCAAATTCAGGGGAAACTATTTTTTGATCCTCACTACAAATCCGTTCAAATAAGAACAACAATACTCTTATACACTATACATCTGATGTAAAATATAACTGAAGATTTAACAAAAAGGTTAAATTAACACCGTTACTGCTGTCACGGCTGACCTCAACCTTGAGAATTGTTTGGGATGAAACCAGATGACTTACGGAAGCAAGATGACTTACGGAAGCAAGATGACTTACGGAAGCAAGATGGTTTACGGAAGCAAGATGGTTTACGGAAGCAAGATGGTTTACGGAAGCAAGATGGTTTACGGGAGTAGCGGGGTTTTCGGCAGTACTCAAGTCATGGTTTCAAGCACGATGTCTTGAACTTTAAAAATTTTAGTATAAATACCTTGAAAAAAAATATCAAAAAGAAGAAAATTATCTTTGAACATTTTTATCTTTGATCACTTTATATTTTTAAATAAATTTATTATAAAGGTTTTTTTAAACCTCCCAACTTGTTGGCTATCTATTATTCCACACCTTGGAATATTTTTATATTTTTGACAGCTGAGTCTGAATCTCGCTTCACTTTATTTTTTTGACTTGATTTAAGTCACTACTTATTTTATTGACCTTATTATTTTCATCTTTGAAAATAATACATCCTCGCTTGGACTTTCAAGTTTAGTCCTTTATTATCTTTAAGCCTTTGAAGCTACAAACGGTTGAACTTAATCCTAAAAAGTTCTGGTGCTCACTCTATAAAAAATAAAAACCTACAAAAACACTTTCCAGTTACGACCTAGCAACCAAAATTAGCCGTAACACTGCCTATACCAAACTCAAAAATAGCCGTAACACGACATAAAAAAAAAAAAACAACAACAACTAAAAACCCACTGTTGAAGATCCGATGCAAGTTGATACGAGTAGTGAAGATCCAATGCAAGTTGACGCAAGTAATGATGAAGTCGAAGACGTATTTGCAAGTGCTTTTAACACACGTGAGCTCATCGACTGGGCACTCTCGAATTAAAGTTCGATCCCAAAACACTCTGTCAATTTTGACAATGGTGAACTCGAACGACCTCTATACTTTAACCACCTCTTGCGTTCGACCACCCTTTTTTGATTAGTATAAATACCTCCACTTCCCCGCAACAATTTTATTTTTTTCTTTAGTTATTTATTTTTATATATTTATCTCAATCTTTTTTTTATAAAATTCAGTACAAAGGTTTTTAACCACCAAATCACTGTCTTATTTTTATTTTGTTTCTATCGTCTATATAGAAACTTTCTTTTATTTTTTTGTGACTACAAGTCCTTTTTTTATTTTACTATGTGTTATACACTTATTTTTATTGAACCAACAAAGGTCAATACTTTTCTTTTTTATTTCATTTTACTCTTTCAAGTTTATTTTTTATAAACTTTCTCTACAGTTGGACTTTATCTACAAAAGTTCTGGTGCTCACTACTACCAAATCTATTTTTGTCCGATTCAGGAACAAAATATTTCAAATTCCGCCGAAGGAACAAATTTATTTTTCAAAGCTCTAAACGATCAAAGCTACACCAAAGGATCACTCAAGACATCCTATTCAACCCAGAAAAACATAAAAAACCTACAAAAACACAATCCAGTTGGACTAAAATCACAAATTTAGCCGCAACAAAACATTGATAGCTCCAAAGTAATCAAATTTAGCAAAAAGATGGTCTTCCCACACGGGGAATCGAACCCCGGCCACGGCGGTGAAAGCGCCGGATCCTAGCCACTAGACCATATGGGACATATTGAAAATTTTTGAAAGCACATATATATAAAGTAAATTACCTAGGGAAGCACGTGTTATCTCCTTCAGGTCGTTTTTTTAGCTGATTGCATGCTTGAATGTTCTTTATTTCACCCTTATAAACCATTGTACCGTTTCAGAAATTTAACTTTAAATGCATATTGATGGCGAGCTACTAGATTGTTTGAAAATGCAACTCTATTTCAAAACCCATTCAATATCACACAATTCACGCCAATTAAAATGCCGCCCGTCTGTCATGCAACTTTTTTTCTCCGTTTGTTTATTTTTTTCTCTCTTTCTCTTTTACATTATTATTCCTCCCTTGGCACAATTAGTGGCATCATTAGTATTATTATTATTATTATTATTATTATCTTGTCTCTTTCCTTCCCCCTCTTAGTCCATTACGGTTATCATTCTCTTCGCCTGACAAAAGGTATACATACCAAACAGGTTTTCATATCTTTTGTCAGGTATCACTTATCTTATACTTATATTCCAAGAAAAACAAACACTTCTTCTATTCTCTCAATTTATTTATCATTCAATTGTTAATCTTTTGATCAACTTGTGCCTTGATAAGATATATCACTCACATCTGTCTAGTTTCTGATATTCAAAAGTCAGACGATTTTTTTTTTTTTTTTTCTTTCCTTAAAGTTTCATTGAAGCAATGGCAAACCTGGATTAGATATTAGAACTTGGATTAGGGGCATTCTGAAAACTGCATTGTAAATATCATGGGGAACCCTTTCATTTTGGATGTAGGATTTGGGCACAACATTAGATTAGAATAGCTTCTTAAGAGACGAGCGCCATGAAACTTTCATTATTTAGCTTAGTGTTAATTGTCTTAGTTTATCGCAACATTTGAATATATGGTATGTCTAGTCTTTTTACCATTAACAGCATTAGTCTCTCTCATATGATTATAGCCAGTGTCTTCAATAGTAGATCCCTTCAATTTACATTCCTCCCCTTTCTCATTTAGATCAACGTTGACCATCCATTAGTTTATGTTGGTTCATACAATACTTCAATAAAATATATCTTTTATTTTTAGCCATTTTTCCGAATCCATGTTGACTTAAGGGCAAACCTCTTTTTTTTTTTTTTTTTTTTTTTTTTTTTTTTTTTTTTTTTTTTTAGTAACGCAACTGTTAGCCATTAAATTATACAAATCAAAAAATCAATAATCGAACGAGAATACATGTTAGAGATACAAACAATAATTTTTTTATTGATATTGAATAATAGCTAAATGGGATAATGTACCAATTGATATAAAAAAAGTAATAACTAAAGAGTAAAAGGAAGTGATAATATAATAAAGTAGCAATGAGTGGAAGGGAAAAAGGAAAATGGATATGATAAGGAGATATAAGATAAAATATAATAAAAACTAAAAGAGCCAAAGAGCCAACACTATCCATCCATGGTTTGTTTTTTAGGGAGAGGAGGTAAACTTGATCGATACACCAACGATTGACCGCGTGCGGTATTCTTGAGATTTAAATAAGTGATAGCGTCGTCCTTGATCGATGATTCCGCCAACCCAATCAGTTCAGAGATTGTTTGTCCAGACTTGGGATCCACAATGCCAGCATCTGCACCATTCTGAAGTAGGAATTCCGCCATTGGGAATAGTCGTTTCGTATTGTCATCGCCAGCATCACCTTCTTCATTTGAAACCACCTCGTAACCATCGTCAACATCGTCATTGTCTTCAGCATCTTGTGGTTCGGCAGTTCGACCATGGAAAAGGGCGGCATGAAGAGCATACTGAACGTCACTCTCATCATCATCATCCGGAGACGGTCGGCTAGAGTTGACATTGGCACCTAGGACAATGGCACGGAGAGCTTGAGGAATATCGTCGTTATCAATGGCAGTAAAAAGGCATAAATTCGGATCGTTTTTTTCCTCTGGGGTTGTTGCTGGCTCAACAAAGGATCGTACCACATACTTCGCTTGAATGTACTTGAGCTTTTTATCACGCCGATCTGTTGGTTGGATGCCGTTGTTGTCGTTGTTGTCTGTGCTGTTATCCCGTGTTGCTTCCCAAATAGCATTTGATTTCGCATTTCCTATTGAGTGCAAAAGAGCCAATATATCCGGCGAGTAAGAAGAGCTGTCCAAAGTCAACGACCGTATTTTCGATACATGAGTGCCCATTGAGCGATGAATCCCACTACATTCTAATATTAAAACAACGAAGAGTTTAGTAGGAGGATTTTTTTTTTTTAATGCATATATCTACTTTACCTATACAAAGGAATATCCCTAGATTCAAAGAGCACCAATCAGGATTTTTTTCGCCACAATCTGCACAAAACCGGTTTGATTTTTCGTTTCTTATATCCTTGATGAGCTTCGTGTTGACTGAAGGAGAGAATGTGTATTGTCCAGGAGCGGTGGATGACCCTTTGGTACCAGAATTGGTATTACTGCCGGTGTTGTTGTTACTGGATATACTATTGGTGGATAAAATAGACCATCTGAATCGATCGGTAGAGGGTGAGGTTGAAACACTGGGTGAGGATGGCGTGAGGTACTGATGGGGTGGAGGAAGTGGCGGTAATGGAGGAGGAGAGTCGTCTGCCAAAGAAGCTGCAGCAAGGTCAGTATTTGAGGCCTGTCGTCGAAATGAGTGTTTGTCAGAAACCGTTGTCGAAGAGGACGCAGATGATGATGAATGAATGCCAGATGCCACCGCCAGACCAGCATTACGCAAAGCACCACTGAGAGAATGTCGGTGATTCCCGCCACCACCAGGTTTTTTCATTGTAATCGAGTGTATGCTTTTTGTTTTTGATTTGGACGGTGTTGGTATAGGTGATGATGGTGATGATGATGTGACGGCTGCGTCTAGTAGCAATTCCACATTGATACAATTGTTGATTTCGTTGTCGACTTGCTGCTGATCCATATCCTTTAACAAATCCAGTGATGTCCCTGTCCCGTTCAAAAGGCCTTCGATAGCGTTCTGAATAATATTAATCCAAGAGAGCATTTCTTCATGAGAGGTTGCTTGATAAATACGGCGCATTTGGGGTGTAATGATTTCAAACGAGAACCGCCGGTCTACATTGCGTGCTTCTCGGACTGTGGCAAATCGTAGATTGATTGGGTCGATATTTGATTCCAAATGTCGTTTCCAGTTGCTGTATTCGTGGAGTTTTCCGCCACTTAGGACGCACCAGTACCTACACCCACATTGTTAAAAAAAGGTCAGTTCTACAAGGTTTTTTTTTTTTTTTTTTTTTTTTTTTTTTTGCTTACTTGTGCCATGCAACACCTGAATGTATATCAAACCCGCTAGGTTTCAAGGGTTTAGAAGTTGAGAATAAAAAACCTTCCTTCCGCCGTTCAGTTTGATCCAAGAAGCGTCTGTCTTGCTGTTCCAAATCCCTAATGCCATGGAACCGGTCAACATCGTCTGGTACGGGTATTGGTGATTTGAGAGGATCGGACGTGGGGTTGTCACTAGTAGCGAGGGATAAATCCGAAGTTTCAGCAGCCAGATCGTCCGAGTACTTTGATTCCAACCATTTCCGCTTTTCCGATCGTTCCTTGTTGATTTGTTGTTGTGATCGTGCTGCCTATCATCCATCAGCCCCAATAGAGATATTGTAATGTTTTGTTAATAGCCGTACGCCAGGTAATGTCTCTGTATTCCATCCGATCTATTATCATTACCTGTGCCATTTGTAATCCTAATTCGTCCAACCCTGATCGGTGTTCTTCCAAGTGTTGAGCCACTGTTTCGTAAAAAGCATGTTCCTTTTGTTGATAGCTGAGCAAATGATACAAAACTTCCTGTTCCTTTTTACCACCATGAAGATCGACCAGAAACGAATAGTAGTCAAACCGCATCAAGTCAAAGCGACGTTTCTTGAACAAGTGTTTTGTTTCCACAAATCGAGCGTCTGATGCTGAAGACGAGTTTTTCTTGATACTGAGATACTTCGCCAAATAGGTATAGTATTCTTTGCTTTCCTCTTCAAATTGCCGTCGTTTGGTGTCCGCCATTTTGAGATCGAGTTCATATAGTTTTAGAAGAGGATCGACGAGTAGAGATTGCATTGAATGTTCTAATCGTTCCCGTTGTTCGAGCATAACAGTCCAAGTGCCACCTAGATAGTTGGTCCATAAAGGCGCGGCCGCAGGTGTTTCTTGAAGGGCATTCACCAGGGCTTGATCAGCCGCCAACCATGTTTGTTTTGCTTCTAATGATGCCGTTGTAGTCTTCACCAATCGCTTCAGGTCACTTTTCAGCGCACTTGTCCTGTTTTCCAGTTCCTTGATCGTTGCGCGAAATAAAGGTCCATCTTCGAGGTAATCACGCATTCCGGTGGAAAGGTCAGTAGGAGTATCCACATCAGTCATGGAAATAAAAGCAACAACAATAAAAAGTAGAAGATAGATAAGATATGGAGAATAATAATGAATATAATAAAAATTTGCAAAAGAAAGAAAGAAAAATATAAAAAAAGGGAAACTGGGAAAATCTTTTTATATTAAAAAGGATATTAGCTTGATGGATTTGTTTAAATCCCGCAATGGCAACGGTCGTCTGTGACAGAAATAATATACGAGCTATGATTTCAACTATGACAGTAAACTCAACCCTTTTGTTTTCTCTGTCATTTACCAACCCCCTAAAACCGTGCTTCTCCTGTGCATACCACCCCAAATCGCCCTCTCCCAATGTGTTCCACCTTCCCTTTTACCATCAATTGATGGACTTGTAAATATGTCAGTGAGGTAAAAAGTAAATGCTTTATATTATTTTATTCACTGGGTAAAATGGTATTCAATAATAATAATAATAATAAAATATTGAATCTATAAAAAATCTAAACTACTATTACTAAATCTACAATACCTAAAGGGATAACGCATTTTCCTTCCTCAAGTTGAGTGAACTACCCTTCTGGAGCCATTCGATTTGATCAGCACTCACAATATGTTTGGCGTCAATTATCCATTTGGATCCATTCCATCGTTGTCATCAGCAGTTGGAGAGATTTTTCAGGAACAATAAATTTGACACCAGAGGCTTCTATCATATCACCATCGGATATCAGTTCCCGATCCGTGTCATTTGCAAAAGTCCACCGAAGTGCGTCTTGTGTCTCGAGGTTGGTTTCATGGATAAAGTAAATGATCTTGAAATAGATAGATAACCCAAATAGCGGACTTGAAGCACAGCAGGTTCTCGAACAGATCCTTCACTATAGTTGTTCTACAATAAAACATAACAAACATCACCAGTTAGTATACATATATAATTTATTATTGCATGTTCAACCATACTTACATTAGCAATAATAGCACAGGGAATGTTTTGATTCTTATAGCTCTTAGCTACTTCCACGGATGGCATTGTTGGATCCACACAGTCATTTCAGTGCAAGGTTCATTGTCAGCATTTGGAGCCTCAATGAGGGTATTTTCGGCAATGGTTTGTAAATTGCCCCTATACTTGATATATTGTGAGTCCAGCATCAAAATTGTGGCCTAGGAGGTCACTGTCCTGAGGTTGGAAGTGAAATGAAGAACTGACGAAGAAGAAAAAGGTCCCAAAAATTTAAGCACTAGCTGTACATTTTCTATCATTTCAAACACCGTCTATTCGCTTTCCATTCCTGCTATGTATAACCCTTTCCAGTCAATTTGATTTTGTAGTTGTTTCTTTATTTTTGATTTGTGATCATGATGTAAAAACAATAAGTTCAATATGGATAAAATAGGGAAATGTAAACTATATGAATGTGTGCGTGCGTGTGCATATGTGTTGTGATTTTTTTTTTTGTGGAATTGGGAAGGGAGAGGTCGCTAATCTACTGTTCAGGTCCAGACATTATAACATCATCTATCTTAAGGATCATCTTGACCAGTTGGGTTGCTAAGAGGAATTGTTGTCGCTTGGAAATAAGGGGATCATAAACATGTTGTTCCTTCATATCGTTTGAATCCTTGTATAAACAGTCCACACCCAGACGAGGATTTCCCGTGGTAGCTTGTTGGGCCTTGACGGAGGCCAAAGTTTCAATAGGTGACAAACCAGAGTTTTCCGCTAATGCTAAAGGCGTGGCATCTAAAGCATTTGCAAAGGCACGCATAGCATATTGTTCAATAGAAGAGATCTGAATTACCAGAAAAAAAAGGGGGTGTAAATGAGTACTTTCAAGTTTCATTTAAAAGCATGCAATCCAATTTCCTTTTTAATTTTACCTCATCAGCGACCTTGGAAACAGCAAGGGAGCAACTGATTTCAGCAGCACCACCACCATATACCACACGGTTATCACGGACCAAATTGCGGACAGCACAGATGGCATCATGCAGGGAACGCTTGGCTTCATCGATGATCATCTTGTTTCCACCACGAACAAACACAGTGACAGCACGGCTATTGGCACAATCTTCAATTACCAACATGCGATCCTTTGTAGTACCGAAGGCCAATTCACGGACAACACCCGCTGTACCGAGCTTTTCAGGGGACAGATCTTCAAACCGAGGGACAATACGACCATTAGTAGCAATTGCAATCAATTCAATTTCAGGACCACCCACCCATCGCACAGCCGGTAATTGGTTTTGCAACAACAAATGATTAGCTTCATCATCGAAACCCCATTGACAGATAACAAGATTGGCACCAGAATCCTTGACCTTTTGAATCATATCTTGGAATTTTTCTTTTTCATATGCTTGTAACTTTTCATATTCTTCCACCGATGTGATGTCCAACTTATGCTTGGTCTTGGGCCGAGGAGGTTCAAAGGCACAAGTCAAAATGGCAAGTTTGGCATCCTTGACTTCCCGAGGCATTTGAGGATGAGACATGTCCTTATCCACAACAACGCCTTGCACCAATAAAGTATCTTGTAGTGATCCACCAACCTTGCCATCTACCTTGATCAGCTCAAAATCAACATCCTTGCGTTGTAAGTCAGCCACAGATAACACCGCATTCACAGCAATATCAGCAAATTGGTCATGACACTTGGAAACACTATTCATTTGAAAATGGTGACATTAGTACATACTTGATTATTACGATCCATCCCACACTATTCTTACTTACATTTTACTACCAAGACTGGTCATAGCTGTCTTTTTGAGATTTGCCACATTTTCCTTATCGAATTCAATGGTATCAGAGATTTTGTCTAAGTGTTCCACAGCGACACCACATGCGCGTTCAAACCCATCAGCAATACGAATAGGGTGAATACCACGATCCAATAATTGTTCACATTGTTCCAAAAGTGCGCCGGCAAGTACTAAACACAATAACAGAAAATAATGAATAAGAGCAATAAATGGGAAGCGTCCCTTGATATATATCCTTACCAACAACACCAGTAGTACCATCACCAATTTCGTCATCTTGAGACTTTGACAATTGAACGAGTAACTTGGCAATTTGATGTTCAACTTCCATTTGATCTAAAATAGTTGCACCATCGTTTGTCACAGTGATGTCACCATCGGGAGAGATCAAGATCTTATCCAAACCTAATATAGCAGGAAAAATAATTAAATCAGCTGTCAAAAACATGCCACCTGCGACATGTATAACTAGTATCATAATATCTTACCTCTGGGACCAAGTGAGGTCTTAATAATGTTAGATACCGTTTTTGCAGCCAAGATGTGGGACTAAACAAAAAAAAAAAGAAAAAAAAAAGGTTAGTAAAAGGGAAATGTCATCATGTTTTCATTTGATCAACGCGTCATCTGAATTATCTAGTCACTTACACGAATAGCTTCAATGCCACTAACACGAGCCTTTTGTTGACCTTCACGGAGAATGATGAAGGGACGTCCGTATTCATCGGTAGCATATACAGCAGAGTTGGGATCGATATTGGCCATGATGTAGGAATATAATGGAAAGTCAACGAAAGAAAAAGAAAAAAGGGAACAGTAATATTTTTTCTCCCCTTCTTTTGCCGCGGAGTTGCGAAGTGACGACTCGCAAAAAATTAGATTTTTCCAGTGAGTGCTTTTTTTTTTTTTGACAGTTACGTCCTTTTTTTTTTTCATCTAGATTACTTACTATTTATATTACACATCATGGCCCAAGTAGCTGCACCACCCAAATCTGCACCAAAAGCCAATACAAGCTTTCAAGATAAGGAAAAACCCACCGAAGTACGATTAAGCAATATCATTGCTGCTAAAGGTAATGTTAAAAAAGATGATACATGAAAATACAAAGACGCGCAACTCATCCGTTTTGTTTTGTATTTTCTATTCAATCAGCCGTGGGCGATGCTATCCGTACATCTCTAGGTCCTCGAGGAATGGATAAAATGGTAAATGGGGGAGGGGGTTTTTGTTAGGACGAACTCTTGTTCTTCATATTGATATTCTTGTATTCTTTCCCGTAGATTCAAACTAGTACTGGTGAAGTGGTCATTACAAATGATGGCGCTACAATCTTAAAACACATGGCTGTATTACATCCAGCAGCAAAGATGGTAAGGCATCTTGTGTAAGGATCGAAACAAATGACATTTGGCTAATCTATAATGTCTATTTAGCTTGTTGATTTATCTGCTGCTCAAGATGTTGAGGCTGGTGATGGTACCACTTCCGTTGTTGTTTTGTGTAGCTCTCTCCTCTCTGCCGCTGAAAAGATGCTTGGAAAAGGTAATAGATGATTCAAGCTATGTAATACGACGGGGGACAAATGATTAATATGGCTATTATTTTGTTACTGCAGGTATTCACCCCACTACTATTGCCGAATCATTCCAACGCGCTGCTCAACAATCAGTGGAATTCCTTACTGAAATGGCTACTCCTGTGGATTTGTCAGACCGTGAATCTTTATTACGTGCTGCTTCTACCTCTCTGAACTCAAAGGTACGTGTTGAATTGCAATATATATGGAAATACTAACTTTTGTTGTTGCCATAGATTGTATCTCAATATTCATCCTTGCTTTCACCTATTGCTGTGGATGCTGTATTACGTGTAATTGATCCTACTGTCACCGACAATGTCAATTTGAATGATGTCCGCATAGTGAAGAAGGTGGGTGGTACCATTGATGATACTGAACTTGTGGATGGATTGGTATTGAATCAAAATGTGGTCAAGAGTGCTGGTGGTCCTACTCGTGTTGAAAAAGCCAAAATTGGTTTGGTCCAATTCCAATTATCAGCACCCAAACCGGATGTGAGTAAAAAATCAAAAACATAGAGGCGGTTACTTACTGACGTTTATATGGTTCATATATGAAATGATAGATGGAAAATCAAATTATCGTTAACGATTATCGACAAATGGATAAAATTCTGAAGGAAGAACGACAATACCTCCTAAACATGTGCAAGAAGATCAAGAAGAGCGGATGCAATGTTTTATTGATTCAAAAATCTATCCTCCGTGATGCCGTCAATGAACTTTCTCTACACTTTTTGGCCAAATTGAAAATCATGGTTGTCAAGGATGTGGAACGTGACGAAATCGAATTCATTTCAAAGGTAAGCCAAGAAACAATAATAATAGTAGAACAAAAAGGTAATTGTTAAATCTATAGAAACTGTGTCTGATATCTCTTCCTCCCTTTTATATATATATTTGTATTGTAGTCTCTTGGTTGTAAACCTGTTGCCGATGTGGAATCGTTTACTGAAGACAAATTGGGTTACGCTGACTTGATTGAAGAATCAGATTCCGCAGGCGCCCGTGTGGTCAAGGTCACTGGTATGAAGAATGCTGGTAAAACCGTCTCCGTTTTATGCCGTGGTGCAAACTCTTTGGTGTTGGAAGAATCACATCGCTCTCTTCATGATGCCCTTTGTGTAGTACGTTGTCTTGTTAAGAAGAAGTAAGTAAAAAAAAAAAAAAAGACAATGATGATATTATGTTAAATATTTTGATCCTTTACTGTAACTAGATACTTGATCGCTGGTGGCGGCGCTCCTGAAATTGAAGTCTCTCAAAAACTCATGGATTATGCGAAGACTCTCCATGGTATGGAACAATATTGTTTCCAGGCATTCGCTGAAGCTCTAGAAGTTATTCCTACAACCTTGGCCGAAAATGCTGGTCTCAACCCCATCTCTATTGTTACTGAATTGCGCAACAAACATGCTCGAGGTGACAAGATGGCGGGAATCAACGTCAAGAAGGGAACCATCAGCAATATCTTGGAAGAAAACGTCATTCAACCTTTACTCGTCAGTACTAGTGCTCTTGAATTGTCTGCTGAAACTGTGAAAATGATTCTGAAAATTGATGATTTGGTAAGAAATACTGATGAGTCTACATACATGTAAAGTGGACGCTTATATACTAACGTGACTATATCAATGGTTTTTTTTTCTACGTCAAAATAGGTACAAAGCCGATAAACGCCTTCTTGAATATGTCATTTTTTTTTAGCTGTTACTACTAGTTTTAGTCGATTTATTTTTCATCCTTTTTCCAAAATAAAAAATATATATATTTATACTCCATTTTATCACCCTCCATTTTATCATTGTTAGATGCAACCCTAGCACGGGTAGGCGAACTAAGTCTGGTGATGAGCAGGAATACAGGACGGTACTGTATATTCACACTCAGTTTGCGCCAAGTACTTTTTTTCTTTCTTTCACTATTCCTTCCTTCCTTCCATTCTATTATTTTCTCCCCGCTCCCTTTTCTTATATTTTTATTTTAATCCACTGATTGTATATATTGAGGTGCAATATGACCCAAACTCAAACCCTTCCATCTCTGCCTCCACGAAGCAACAATCCTTTCCGGTCCTGGGAACCTTCACAAAAGTCCCATAATCATCCCAATCAAACCGCTTATACTCCAGCTGCGCTCTACAACAAATTTCAAGCACCATCTATAGATCATATACATGACTTTCGACAATGCTATGCGTTCGCTATCAATACGCTCAAACTCATGAATGACGACAATAGCAACAATGAAATTAGAAATGACTTGACCACAATCGATACCAACAACGACGAACACAACGAAGTCGATGTATCAACAGCAGCAGCAATAACATCTTCAACAACCACTTCCTCGAATACGGACAATACCTCTCATTCACCTTTTTCAACGAATACATCTCAATGGTCCTCGAAGTTCCTCTGCCATATTTGTCATTCTTGGCTTTGCGTCACTTCGTCGGCCTTCCGGCACACTTGTCCTAATGATGACTATGCGACTCACCATTACCATGCAACAGATACACCACCCTCAACGACGATGACAACTCGAGAAGTATACACATGTTGTGGTTGTCAAGATACGGTCGAACTCAGTTATCATGATGCTATTGTACCAGCGACACTTCTATTGGACTTATCTTCTACTCGTGCCTTGACCAGAACCTATCTCGATACAACTCAGCAAACTGCCCTCAAACCCACCTTGACGAGCACATTAAGCACTTGCCAAAAATATATCAGCGATTTACTCGAAAACACACGCCGCAATATCAACACTCAGAACCCACACTTTTTGGAACGTATTGGACTGGATGAGACAACGTAAGATAATCGTGTGGTTGGATAGATTGATGTGTGTTCGTGTGTATGTATATATTGTATCATTTTAATCATTTTTTTTTTTCTGTTATATATATATATATATATATATATATATATATATATGTAGGACTCGGCTTTTGAACATCATTGGATTCAATTACCAAAATGGCTTTTTCCTGGCTCCTACAGGGGATGTGGACAATGATCAGCTTTATATGATTCGGGAAGAACTGAATGCATCGCTTCTAGAAATCGCACAGACAACAAAACAAACCGTGGGCGTCACTGAAGCTGATTGTCCATTGGCCGATCTTGTGGTGTTGAATGATCTTCTGGGGTGCCAAGATACTGTCGAACATGATATACATAGTGGTGGCAAGACTGGGTTGGATATTCCCTGCGGCGTCCTTGGTATCACTTCTTCTGCTAGCGATGATTTGATTGTGTGGGCCTATCGACAAATGACGCAAGAACAACCAGAACTCCTCTATGACCTGTTAGATGCGTTGAATGATATCACGTCCATCAAAGGTGGTGAAACTCTCCAAACTGAAGTGACCATTGAACGCAGCAAAGGATTTATTTCCAGGAAGGATGTGGATTTGGCTTATCAATATTTTGGTGCCCAGAAGGATATTGAAGACGAAACTTTAATTGCAGCACACCAGTATAAGGTAAGTGATATCTCAAAAGGTGGAGGGTTGAGGGTGTGTATATGTGTATGGAAGTCTTTGGTAGTATACAATAGAATTATGTGTATACTGATTTGCATTCTGTTTGATTATTGCTTAGGTTCAAGATTATCCTATTGAAAGAACTGTACATGATGACAGGCTTCGAACCATTGGTGAATCAAGAAAAAGCGGCAGTATTTTACGGTACTTGGAAGGTGGATCGATGAATGCACAAGGGATGATGGATCAGGGCATGTTTGGTAATATTATCAAATGAATAGAATGATGGTTAGAATCATTGGTACTAAGTCATATTTATATGTTAGATTATAGCCAAATTGGTCTACCATCAAATTCGTAAGTACCATTATATATATATCGTGAATTGCATGTTAGAGATTGAATTTTTTTTTTTTTTTCACTATTTTGATATTTAGTCCTGTCGGCTTGACAAACATTGGAAATACTTGCTATCTGAACAGCTTGTTACAGGTAACTAAAGAAAGAAAGGAAATGATAGATGAAGTGTCATTTTTCACTGAACTTTAGATTTTAATATTTAGTACTATTATACCCTCGTGCCTTTCAGAAATACCATCCTTAACATGGACGAGTTTGTAGAAAATGAAGACAAAATCGATTGGCAAAGCAAAAAAATCGGTGGTATTCAAGTTGATTTTAAGGAAGTCAAAAGGGCGAAAAAATGTAAGTTGAGTATACATTGACGTATTAATTTTATATGCTCTTTTATTGACTAACTGCTACTTATTTATTGTTGAATAGTTGTTGGACTTTTACAAAACCTCTTCATTCAACTCGGACAAACGGATGCCAACGAAATAGCTCCGGAGTTGGAACTGGCGAAAATGGCATTATTCAATGAAAAGGACGACACTACTGAACGGGGTGGATTGGGCGGTAGCACTGATGCCAAGGACGGAGGCTCCTCTATGGAAGAATCTGTCAGTACTTTGGTGGAAAGCAAAAAGGGCTCAGACGATGAAAGCAATATTAATGACAATAACACCGTATTTACTCAACAATCAACACAAGAGTCTGATCTCAACACATTACGCGCAGCCGACTGTGAAAAGACGACAACCACCACCACTGCCAATAAAGATCATTCACCATCACCACCAATATTACCAAAACGATCAACAACAGATATGAATACGATGATGTTAGGAAAACAGCAAGATGTGACGGAATGTATGGACAACGTGATGTATCTTGTGGAAGCAGCATTGAAACCTCAACAAACTGATAACATGGAGCAAGTACGGGACATGGTTCGGGATCTCTTTTACGGCAAAGCACGTCAGATATTATCGTACAAGGACACTGAAACGACCAAAGAAATTCAAAAGGTGATGGAAGAAGATTTCTCTCATGTGATCGTGGATGCTGCCGATGGGAAAAATTTGTACGATGGACTAGATGAATATTTCTTTGCGGACAAGGTTGAAAATTACCAAGGCGGACAGGAAGCGACTCGGGAAGTAACGGTGCAAACTTTCCCTCCGGTGCTACAAATACAGGTCCAACGGGTGCAATTTGATCGAGCCACTTCTCAGGTGTACAAATCGAATGCCTTTGTTCAATTTGATAAAACCATCTATTTGGATCGTTATCTGGATAGCAACTTCGAATCACTGGCACCTCGGCGCGAAAAGGTAGCTAGTTGGGCGAAACAACTTGAACAATATCGGGATAATATCAAAAAATTGTCCGTAAAAGTGGTAAGTTCAAAAAAAAAAAAAAAAAAAAAAAAAAAAGCGGGGGTGGGGTAGGGACGTGAAGGGGAACAAAGACAGATGATACTCAAGTCTTATTGTTATTTGAATAGGATTCGGTCTCCTCAGGTCAGCAATTAGACTTGTCAGTTCCCTGGATGTTTGAAAAAACTGCATCTATTTTAGAAGGATATGAACCCAGTCAATCTATTTTGAATCCCATTGATCTCTCTGAAGCTGTCAGACTGCTAAAAGAAGAGGCATCAAGTACGAATGATTCTCTTAAAGGTAAATATAGAAAAGAATAAAAAAGGAAATGGATAGTGACAGGAAAGGGAATGCTGCTAACACTTTCTTTTTTATTCAATAGCAAACATAGCCCAAGTGAATGAATACGAAACTAAAATTAGGCACGAATATGATGATTTGACGGAGTGTGCCTATCTATTACATGCGGTGTTTATGCATAAAGGTAAATTAGATATATTCGGGAATAGTATGACATGTTTTGATACAATTCCTTCACTTTTGTATGTAGGCGAAGCGAATTACGGGCACTACTGGCTGTACATTCTGGATCATGAAACGGATTGCTGGTGGAAATTTAATGACTCATATGTGACAAAGGTAATTCTATTCATTGAATTTTCTAAAACGAGCAAGCAAACAAAATGTATTAACTGGTATTAACTGGTATTTTTTTTGGATAAGGTTGAAGAATCTGAAATTTTGAAAGATACCACTGGAACCAAATCAAACCCATATTTCTTGGTGTATATCAGCAAAGATGCGATAGATACATTAGCTGCATTTACTCGCACTGGTGCTTGATTAATTGTCTTGTAGAAAATTCATTATTATATGTATAATAAAATCCATTCTTTACTCTTTACGTTTCTTATTTTGTTTTTAACTGATCAATAATTTTGTGATGTGTCTTTAACTTTTATATGATTTCTATGGCCTTTATATTCATGTCGATATGATTTGTCGTCATACTTATATCGTCACAATTTTTCTTTTTCTTCGTATTAGCTATTTTGTCATATTCTGTGTATGCGAATATTTGGGCACAAACTACATTGTTCGCGCGTCGTTGTCCAAAGGGAATGGTGACAAACAACACCAAGGAAAATCACCATTTGAAAATGACTTTAATACATTTTGCAGTTATAGAACCTACCATTATATCCATTTCCACCATCTTTTTTTTCTTGAGTAAAAGGCATTTTATTTTTTTTACTTATTTACTTTTGCCATTATTTGATTTTTGTCCATATACCGTATGTACCTTTGATCGTACTCGAAAAAAAGAACTCACCATCATAGACAGCCTCTGAAAAACTCATCGTTTGTCATAAACAAAAAATATCGATACAAAATATTTTACAATCGTTTTCAGTATCCAATCGATCTGTTAATATTAGAGATTGATGGTTTAGAAAAGAAGATGTTCGTAGTGAACATAAGCCTAAACTGTGAAGGGCGACAGTGATCAACAGACCTGATGGATCTAATATGAGGGAGATTGGCAGGAGATCTAGAGAACGCTAAGCGTTAATCAAGAGGGACAATTTTAAGTAAGTGTCTAGTATATTTTACAAGACATGGCAATCACTAAAACGTGTATATTTTATTAAAGCGCAACAACAATCAGTGCTGATCTTAATGGGCGATGGTAAAAAGGATCAATGGCACAATACATGAGAGACTAATAGTACACTTTTCATTTTAGCATTTAAAGCAAGACATATTTTATTCAATATATATATTAAAATATGGACAAAACTAATACTAAGCTATCACTAAACTAAGCTAAAGGAGGCTCCAACAAGCCAACTACTGGTGCCTTCAAATCCTAGATCCAAAATGAAAGGGTTTCCCCATGCATCTTGTAATCGCTGAGCCGAAACACATTCTAAGCTAGTCCTGATATTATTCTAAGCTCAACATATCCGCATTGAAGTTGAATGGTGAAGAAAAAAAGGAAAGAAAAGGAAAAAAAAAAAAGAAGAGGTCAGGGCGATTAAGAATTGAAAATTACATGGGCGGGATTTGAAACATTTTTTGTGAGGATTCGTTTTTACCACGAGCTCAAAAAAGGAAATACCCCTTTTTTTTTTCAAAGCATTGCCATCATTCAGCATCAACAGCACGGATGTTCTCTTCTAATGACGTATTTGCACGATAGCTTCGTATGTAAATATAAACTTGCCGACACGAATTAGGAAGGGTTCGATGTCAAAATATACTATCCGCCCCGCGTTTCAACTCCGGAATCCATGATGCCTGTACGTATTGAAAGCTCTGACTCTCCCCAGCTTTTTTTATTGAACAATCTATATGGTCACCATGCCTCTCCTGGTGTATGCGAGTGAATCCCATTTATGCTGTCACGGTGTATGCTGGTTGCACACTGAATAATGGTAGTAACCTATCCACTGGCACAAACAAGATAGTGAAGTCGTCTAAAATAGAATTAGTAGGCGGAAAGTATCCCATTTTCTGTGTAGAATGTACTCGGTAGTGTTGATAAAAAGACTCCTTATTTTTGACAGAAAAGTATATTCAGCTGTGATGATTGGACGAAAAAGTCCACCAGAAAATTCTGAAACTTGTTTTCGCGGACGGGGTCTGAAAATTTATGCGATTTCTTTTTTTTCAATATCTGTCTTTCTTCTATCTTCTATTTGCTCTTCTCCATCATGATTGATAGCATACGGAATTTATTCAAGAACAAAAAGTCGTCTAAGCTTACACGTATGAAGTCAAAAAATAATTTATGATATTTGTTAGATATTAATAAAGACTAACACGATCGATATTTCCTTTTCTATGAACAGTCGAAGAAGCTCAAGAAGCCAATGCAGCAGCGACAAAATTTTTAAAAGAACAAGTTTGCAAGAAACCAGGGTTACCTATTTATGAAGGTCTTGAACGGTTTGAACTTTTGGAGAAAATAGGCGAGTAAGTAAAGAGTCTCTTCTCCATCACAGTAAAGCATCCACAAACTCAATATTCTGTCCCTCCCTTTTTTTTGCAGTGGCGCTTTTTCCAACGTATTCAAGGCTCGTGATCTACAAACTGGAAAACTGGTGGCTATCAAAGTGGCCCAGAAACAAGAATTGAACGTTGTAAAGTATACGAATGAAAAGCCTCATAAATTATTTATTCGCTTACTCAACCATTCACTCCTTTTGTATATGCTATAGAAAGACAGTTCTCACCTGCATCCTAGCCTCAAGAAACGGACCAAAGCAACCGAGGTAATAAAAAATATATTATTCTTTGGTCTCCGTTCGTGATATTTGACTGATTTCTTCCTCATATGTATGTAGCGTGCCAATATATTAAAGGAAGTCCAAATCATGCGTTGCGTCGATCATCCCAACATTGTCAAACTGGTGCATTTCTCGGAGTCCAACGATTACTATTATTTGGTGCTTGAGCTATGTCAAGGAGGCGAATTATTCCATCAAATTGTCAAATTGACCTATTTTAGTGAAGACCTGGCTCGACATGTGATTTCTCAGGTGGCAGATGGTGTGCGTTACCTTCATGAAGAATGCGGAGTGGTACATCGGTAAGCTCAACTCCCACCCCTCGAAAAAAACAGCTAACGAAACGTGAAATTAGGAAGATTTTAACCATCCTTTGTAATGCTCAATTAGTGACATCAAGCCAGAGAACATTCTTATCGATCCCATCCCCATACGCCCATCCAAACAGAAGAAAATGATCTATCTTGATGATGAAGAGGACAAAGAAGACGAAGGCGAATTTGTGCATGGAATAGGCGGTGGTGGTATCGGCAAAGTTAAATTGGCGGATTTTGGCCTATCCAAGATAGTTTGGGAAACGAAAACGAAGACACCATGTGGAACATTAAGTTATACGGCACCGGAGATGATGATGGATCAGCATTACAGCAAATCAGTGGATATGTGGGCGTTGGGGTGCGTTCTGTATACAATGTTATGTGGCTTCCCTCCATTTTATGACGAATCAATCCGGGCCTTGCAACAAAAAGTAGTGAAAGGTGAATATACATTTCTCAGTCCATGGTGGGACCCGATTTCATCATCTGCGAAGGACCTGGTGTCTCATCTTTTGTGTGTGGATCCCAAGGAACGTTATACCATCGATGAATTTTTTGCTCACTCATGGATACAGCAAGGCATGAAGGAAATTGACACAACGACGACAACGAAACGTTTTCGGAAAACGAATCCTAGATCACAAGCTGATACCGGTGCCTCTGCTCAACGGCGTGGTGGAGCTTTAAACAAGGACAATCATGATCATCCTCTTCTTCATCATTCGACTTTTGGTGGATCGGGGTCTTGCAATAAAAACAGTGCGTCTTTGGATGAAGAAAAGGAAGTAAAGGACGAATGGAAACCACTTCGAACGCCTGCCAACAACAACAAACGGCATGACTTATTTACACCAGGAATTGCATCTCTTAAGGAAGTCTTGGATATTACCTATGCCGTTCAACGTATGGGTGAAGAATCGCCACAACTCCAATCATCCGATGCCATTCCCTGGGTTGAAGGCGACGGTGACGACGACGATGGCAATGATACCAAGCAACAACAACAGCAGCACCTCACTATTACCGGTGGAAGTGACAATTTTACTAGCAGCAGCACGAGTACCTCACATAGCAGTTCACCTTCGACGACAGATGGACTTTCGGACGAATTAATGACAAAGGCGGAACAACTGGCTTTGGGTGGAAAGGGATTTGCTCATGCTCCAACGACAACAACAACAGCGACTACTCTTATGTCTGTCACCGCAGTTAGATCGAAACAGCATCATTATCATCAGCAACTATCTACACTCACCTCTCAACGCAAAAAGCCCTTATTTACATTAAACTTGGACCACGCCACTTTATTGAAGAATCGTCGCTTGGCTCCTCCTTCCCCTCCCATTCCATCCATGTGATTCCCAACTTTGTTACTATAGATTTGTCCCCTCCCCTACGCTCTCTCTATTTCCTGTATTTGTTTCTTAGTTTTATTTTTATGCATTTTTTTAGATCATCACTCTCCCCTCTCAATTCATTTCACAATCACTCATATCATACATATTTAGTTTTGACTTTTCTTTTTTTACATTAATAAACGCAAATCTCGTTGTGCATCCTCCGGACAACATCTCTGTATTGTACTGGTGTGTGAAGAGTGTGGGTTATTTGGGTGGCAATAGGTGATGGTTATTGTGGGGTGAAAATAGGAACTGATTTTGATGCGCCATAATCAAAGGTGATGTGTCGCACACCAAGACATTATCATAGTATGTGGTTGAAGAGTGGGTTTTGATGAACTGAGATTAGCAGTGTGTGTTTTTCTTAAAAAAAAGAAAAAAAGATTGGTTGACACATTCATATTCCATTTTTTCATGAATTTAGATTTACCATTGAAGCTTCAATGAAGTACTGGTCAACTTTTAATTAGTATTACATTACAAGTATGCACAGAAATATAAATAAATCTTGGCATCATACAATCAATCATCCCCACATTGATGGTATAATAGATATATTTGGTTCACGATTGATTGGATTTCGTAAATCGAAACTGTTGTACCTGATAATAAATTCATATATATTAAATTTCTATTTCAAACAAACTTTTTTTTTTCTGTTGCTGGTCCGATAAAAATTCAGGATCGATGAAATCAAACTGGATGGATGCTTCTTCGATATATCATACCGACAATTACGGTATTCTTTATGATTTGTTTTATGCACCCATCATTGCTCATTTTTTATACGTACATCACTACCTTTTTTTTTGTGTGTCCATCATGACCAACGAACTTTTAAAACCAGTGAAGGTATTTCTCTCAACCGCAATTTTTTTTTTTAGTCCAGTACAACGTGGGTAGAGGAAGGGCGTGTGCACGACGGTTGACTAAAGTTGCCTCATACCCAAGCCATCTTTTTCCACATTCCCACTTGTGTATAATTTTCAAAAACGCACATATATATTACGGTAAATCCGCTTAATAAGATTATAAGGCATTTGAGAAAAATACTAATATCATAGTAAAAAGAGAAGACGTATTTTATTCAGGTGTATAATCATATAAATAATGAAGGCTATCGCTAACACACTCTAGTGAAAGTACTATAGTATTTTTTTAATTTTTCGATATAAGTAATTGCGACTTGAGAATATGAACAGTTATTCACCTGATGCTAAATATAGTAATGCATATAGACCCAAAATCACAATGTACATTCCCGTACTTGAGAAAACGAAATTGATTTTAAATACCGCCCACCTGATTTTTATTTACTCCCGTTCTTTTTTTTTTTTCCCCTTTTGGGGCTGGCTGTAATGGATGAGAAGCAGCTGGTGTCCAACCGGACGTAGGTTCGAACCCTACCAGCTCCACCCCTCCTCTCACTTCCCTTTTCCCGTCCCCCTCCCCCGCAACCCTCTTCCGTGCAAAAAACCGTCCTCCTATTTCCCTTTATATATCTAGGCGGCAGGACGTTAAATAAAGCCAGCACTCCTACCAGAGCTTGCCCTAAAAAAAAAAAAAAAAAAAAAAAAAAAAAAAAAAAAAAAAAATTTTTTCCCCTTTTCTCTTTCTTTTCTATTTTTTTTTCTTTCATTTTTCCTTCACCATTCAACTTCTACGGGAATATGTTGAATTTAGAGTAGTGTCAGGACTAGTTTAGAAGGGCTTTCAGATCAGGGATTCAACATGCATGGGGAAACTGATGTGATTTAGCTTTATTTATGATTTTGACATTTCGGGTTTAGTTTTTTTTTACCCCTTTTTAGTTTATATTTTTTACACCTTCCATTCTTTCTCTTCTTCCTCTTATTTTTTTATCTCAAAACTCTTTACTTTTTAACATACTCTATTGAACCGGCCATAGTCGGTAAGTGTTATTTTATTCGCTCTTCATTTCTTTTTATGTAGATATGATTTGGGTGCTAAATACCAACTTTCAATAAAATAGGTTCTTTTTACACAATAAATCTTCACTCTATAACAGAAACCCTTTCATTTTGGATTCATGATTTGGGAACCACCAATGAATGACTTTTTGGAGCCGTCATTAGCGTAGTTTTAGTATTAGCTTGTCCATAGTTTGTATCAACATCTGAATAAAATATGCCTCTTTTTCCTTGTTCCAATGAAATATGTCCCATTAGTCTTTCTCATTTCTTGTGCCATAGATTCCATTTTACCTCATACCCTTTTGATTAGTGTTGACAGTTGTTATGAATCAATAAAAGATATCCGTGTATTGTCTTTCTCATGTCTTGCATGTCTTATATAATATATTAGATTCCATTTTACAATTTTTCCTTTAGCTCATCGTTGACCATTTTTCAGGTCCCCCAATAATCTTGCTCACATTACCTCCAGTAGATCATTGCAGTGTGCTGATGGAGTGGGCTACGCCTGGGAAGTGTTTCGATAGGCTATTTTATTGCTTTTACTATATTTTTGTCAGTATTTAGGGCTTCTCTAGCTACGGTATAGGGAAAAATGGGAGTGTCTATAATTTTATGTTTTTGGGGAGGAGCATGACTTGCCCGGCATTATACCCAAACGGTTGTTTCTGAGTGGCCTAGATACTTATACATAAAATGTCTGCCTTTTCATTATCATTCTTTTTTTTTTTTTTAAAAAAAAAGATACCAATCGGGCCATTGGTTAGATGTTTTTTACAAAGAGGCTGCCCATGACTCATGGTGTCATTTTTCAGTGGACGTGAGTTGAGAATAAAGTGTAGCTGCATAAATAATACCATCCCTACAATTCCTACCCTACATAACCCACCAAAGTACGAAATTCAAAGGGAGCATCAGCAAAATAATCAGTAGCGGCTCTTTTTTACATAAACGCATGCTTGTTTTTATTTCTTTACGCACAAATATACACAATATACACAATATACATTGTACGGTGGGCGAAACGGCCGTAATATTTAACCCATTTTCACACACACACACACACACACACACACACACACACACAGCAGTTTTTTTTTTTTTTTTTTTTTTTTTTTTTTTTTTTTTTTTTTTTTGAGCGCTGAGGACGACAGTTGAGCTCAGAGGGATTGCTCAACAAAATGAAAAATGACGGGAGTGTCAAGTCTCATCCCACCAGAACCCACGGTTCATCCCCATGCCCCAATGCCCAGTAAATGGAAGATGTCCTGAAGCTATAGCGGAGTGTGCATTTTTGTATATAATAGACGCTTATCATCAATACCAAGCTACATTACTCTGTACTACAAAGGTGTGACTTAACAAAGCGCAACATGGTAAAGGTGCCCAAGTCCATCCCTTCACTTCCTACTCTTCAACAACAGCAACGAAACCCCCCTTTAATACCAAGTGAATCCCATGGCTTCCCAACACATCAACGGTGAATCAGAGTCTTTATGTATTGCAAAATGAAGTATAAAATTTTATTTGTAACACAAAGTAAATACAGTATAAAAAATGAGTAGAGAATAATTAAACGAGTGATTTGGGGTGTTCGTATATGACATTTATGGAAAAAAAAGTAAGTAAACAAGGTATATAAAAATGGGGGATGGGATGTGTATGCTATATTACGCTATATCTAAACTATATACAAATTGACATAGGAGGAATTGGAGGAGTTCTTAGCTCAGGTCCGGACTTCAATCGCTGTCACCGGCCCCTTCGGTGGTACTTTGTATAATAATAATAAATGAAAGGGTTAGATATCACGGTATATGACGCATCCTTTTTTTTTCATGATATCACTTACTCTGAGCCAGGGTCAGACTCGACTTGCACTGGTCTATAAAAGAGAAGAGACAGTTATAAGTTTTGCGACTGTACGTGTCTTCGCTTCCAGTATGTAACAATTTTTGCATTATTTTCTTATGACTTACGTTTCAGGCTTGGTGTGTTTCCGATATCTTGATCGTGTGGTGGTCAAAAGTGGATCCTTGCCAATTCCGTCATCATTAAAATAATCGTCGTCTGACAAGGAAGGAGAATGAGAGTGCCCTTGTCGAGTTGATTTGCTACTAGATTTTGGTGGCACCATTTGTGAAGCAATATGAGGGGATGTCCTGTCATTCATGGGAGGCGGTTGGATTAACGCAGATTCTTGGTTACTATTAAAGAAAGAAAAAAAAAAGGCAGACACCCAAATATAAAATCAGTCAGGTAGCACTGCGGTGCTTTTATTTTTTCTGCCATGAATTTTACCTTCCATTTGAAGTCGATAGTAATGATACTTGCTGTTCAATAGAATTCGATCGCTTTCGTTTTGTTGCAGTTGTTGGTGTCGTTGTTGGTACTGCTGCTGCTGATGGTGGCGAGGGAACATGAGATGAACTTGCCGTCTTTTCTGCGATCAAACCCCTCTGTAGATCTTTTCCTTTGTTCTTCAATTCCAGTTGCCGTATTTTCCTTTTCTTTTCATTTAGCAGTTCCTTAAACTATATATAATATGGTGTTAGTTATATTAGTTTATAAAATCCCGGTTTACGGTACTTACCTTTCCTATCAAAGCCAGATCAGCGGCTGTTTTTTGAAGTACTAAATCTTCTGCTACGGCCTCCATTTTTGCAAAGTTTTGTTGTAAGTTGTGGTTTCGTAAAGTCAGCGCGTTTTGTGTTTCCTATAGTACATCAAGATAGAATGAGATATTGATACAATTATCTAACTGACCCATCCGATCCTTGAAAAAAAATTCTACCTTTTGTTCCTTGAATTGAGAAGCTGTCGTTTCCATCCAATCACTCCATACTTGTAATTTTTCCGAATCAGAGACACGGCCAAGATGAAAGGTACCTACTTGAATCTGGTACAAATCTCCGTTGAGCATCAATGTTTCTATTCATTCAATATAAACTAAAACATTTGTTTTTTTTGCGGGTTACATACCGGTAGAGCGTTGTTCAAATAGCCCAGCAAGGTCATCTATAACAAATGCAAGTAAACAAATAGAAAGGCAAAGTGAGGCATAAGTTAAAGGTCAAATTTCCTGTTGCTCACAGCTCATATAAAAAAAAATTACCTGACAATCGTCGTTATTAAATACAGTTTTCCAATCAATCCGATCGCCATCATATTCTTCGCCACCTTGTAATGCAACTTCGATTAGCTTATTGAGCATCTCCAAAGGAATATGACCATGTTTAAAATCGTCTAGATCTTTGTATGTCACTATATAACAAAGACGAAGTTGTCGTGAAAGTGTACCGGAATTAAACAAGTTTTTCTTTTCTTCCTTCTCTAATTACCTGTTCCTTTGTAAAAATCGTGTATATTGGTGACAATCAATTGGCAGACAGGTGTAGAGGGTTTTACTAACGGACTTGTTAAGTCAATATCACCAATCCATGTACATAATGTAAAACTAATGGTTTCCTTGTACACGTTTTTATAAACGTAGGACACCATAAGAGTTTCAAAAAAAAAAAAAAAAAAAAAAATAAGAAGCAAAGAAAAGAAAAAAAGCACAGCACTGACTTGCTTGAAGAAATAATGTGGTCAGATTTGAAACTCCGTAATGAACTTTGCTAGCGTAAATTTAACCTCTGCTTCCTCCTCTTCTTACTTAGGTTGATTCACCCTCGTCTTTCCGAAACGTTTTACTCTTTTGTTCAACTCTTATATGTAATTTCATAATAAAGAAAAAGGTGGGCTTTTTTACTATTTGTTGGACAGTTTCATTTTTTGTTGTTTTTTTTATCACGAAGATGATATGATGAGATTTTTTACGGTGCGTGAATTATCTCAGCTGGTGTATGCGTGTGTGTGAGTGTGTGTGTGTGAAGAAAATCGGAATGGAAAAGGTACTGATGGTGAACTATTATTTTGGTGGTAGCTATGTATCTGTAAAGTTTTTTATGTTTTTCGTATTTAATGTGAGCGAGCATCAGAACGTTTTAGTTGTATATAAAATGTAAATAAAAGTTCGTTCAGGAACAATTCTTTCTAATATGATATGCAGATACTGGAAACGTTGGACTGCTTGAAATATAATACAATACAATGTGGGTATATGTGCGTAACTCCCTCTAGCTGACACTATATATATCCTTCAAAAAATTTTGCTAGTTTGGTTCCATATGGCTTACATGACACCTCATTGAGACAGCATATACATAGTAAATATAGTAGCGATAGTTTTATTATTATGTAGAGTAGCAATTATATTGAAATAAAATGTTATTTGTTTTACTAAATGGTACTAATTTTTGTCTCCCGCACGGTTCATTATTTTTTATAAAAAATAGTATAATTGCACAATATAAGGTAAGAAAAAAAGTAAATCAGTGCCATCATGTGGATGACTTACAGTCAGTTGATTTTTATTTATTATTTATTATTTCCGATTAGGAGCAAAACAAGGTTGTCAAAGCACTCCGTGATTTTACAATGAAAAAGAGACATCTTAGAAATATTCATTGTGGTCCTGCATGAAGCAAAGTGGTCTAAACCTCGTCAAGTAACACCAAACAAAAGTCGCAAGCGAATCTGACAAGGTCAGGGCATAAAGACACCCAACTTCGCGTATATTATAAACATGCAGGACGTGGCACCAACTCTCGTATTAAATATTTCCTGCGTCGTGGACACTCTGCTTTGATTGCCACCATTGAACAAAAATCGCGAGCTTACACCACCAACGAACACCGAACTAATCTCTACTGTCTCTGCTACCAACCGATTAAGCGTCCAAGCAAAGACAAAAGCAAGACAAAGAATTTGGTACTGTGGCATGTGTCAATCTTAGGTGTATTGACAAGAAATTTGGATGCATCGCTCGCTCTCGGGATGCCAATGCCGCCATGAACAGGATTGTGCCTGGTGTGCAACAAGAATGTTTTGGACCTCCGCTTCCTGTGCCTTTGCCGTGACTCCACTCTTACCATTACCAACATGATATGAACAAATTGATGCAAAAACTAAATTCTCCCTATCCTCGACTGGTTAATGATGTTCTCCCCGTGCCCTGAGCCGGCTGCGTTTTGCAAATATATCAAAAAAGCAATAATGTTACAACCAAGCAAAAATCCAAATTTTTTATTTTTACAAATCCCGCTTAATGTGAGCAAAATTCAAGTCACGCAATTTGCTGTGATGTTTCCCCATCAAAAAAAAAAAATTGGAAGGCGTCTTTTTTTTAAATTTGTATAATATGCTTCAAAGAACAATAGCCAATGGTAAATCACCCATGGTTCCATCAAACACGCTTCAACAACAAGAGCAACAGCGAGAGAAAGAGCAAGAGCAACAGCAACAACCACAGCAACAGAAGCAGCAGCCACAACAACAACATGCTTCATCATCTCACGATAACAACAACAATTCGTTTTTCGTAGCTGCGATCAACAACGGTTATACCGCGGCTTCTAGGGAATTTGAACGGTTTTTTAGTTCTTGGGGCTTCAACAAACGACCCAAGGGTATTGAAGTAAGGAAAAAGATATTCGATAATATACAACGTAGCGACACGCACTCATTCTTGTTACTTGCTGGCTTTTTATTTTAGACAAACAATGTAGATTCAATGCAAAACAAGTATCATGGAAAAAGGAAACGTGACAGCTATGACAACAAGGACAATTCAGGTTATCACAATGACTCCGTCGTCTATGCTCGTATTATACCTGATGAAAACCGACAACATCATGGTTATCCTCCAACCTTCTCAGCGCACAACAATAGTGATACCACCACCACCACCACCAGTATTACCAGCAAACCATTGACGGAATCCAGTACTCCACGAATACTAGAACCGCTTACCTCTACTTCTTTATCTAATAACTCTCACCATCATCGTCATACCTTCCAATTCCTTGTAGAACGACCTCACTCTCCACCAACTCGGTTAAATGTGACTTCTGATACAGCAGCAATACCGACAGATAAGCAACACGGCAATGAAAGTGCATCACCAAGCAAAACCACTACATATCCATTGAACCACGATGCTACCACCAGTCGTTCCAAATTAGAATCAACTCCGAACTCTACGATTACCCGTCTCAAAAGTATGCAATCTTCGTATATGACTACTGGTAACGATGCCGCCAAGTATGTGGATATGGATCATTTAGAGGAAGAACGCTTGGCGAAATTGGAAAGGATTATACAAGAAGCTCATTTCAATGTAAGTTGATACAGTAAGCAAAAAATGTTGATTCTGACATTTTCTTTCTTTCCCATTAGGCAACTCAACTTTTATCCATCTCTCAAAACAGCAAAGCTGCGAGGACCGTGCGATTTTCACCCATAATAAACCACGAATCCATGATCTCACCGCGTATATCACGGCCATCTTCCAGCCCACCACCACCGTTATCACTACCACTTACCTCATCACAATCTTATCTATCACCTCGACGTTCCTCCCCCAGACCATCATCCGCCTACTCACGCGCCAAACGCACCTTATCATTGGAAAGTCCTGAAACCAGTCCGAAAAGCACAGCAACAACAAGCCCTATACCACCTAGAATTAGAAACGAGTCCACAGGGCCGTCGTCATCTTCCATGTCACGCTTTGCTCATGATTCATTTATCTCCACCACCAATATCACGTCAGAGACGATACCAAAAAGTGATGACAAGAACGATATCTACCATAGAACCGAAAGGATTCCGCTAAAGACCGACTTCCCTTCCTCAAGATCAACATCACTTGAACCATTTTCTACCTCTTCAACCGGAACGAAATTATCATCGCCTTCTTCGTCACCACCCTTCCATCAGCGATTGTCATCAGCTTCTACCCAACCACCAGTGGATCATCTTTTTGAGCAAGGACAACAACAAAACATTGTAAATGGTCATAAGGTCCTTCCAACTGAACAATCTCCTAGAAAGAAACTAAAGGTAAAAAGAGGAAGAAATAAAAGTGACAGGTGAAAAGCATGATTGTGAAAACATGAAATACTGATTATGGATTTCTCTTTCGTTTGTGATAGACTGCGGATTTCGATAAAGAGCACAAGAAAAATATGGGAATCATCATACACCAAATACCCAAAGTAACGTTACGTCGAACGGATATTATTCGGTAAGATATGAAAACGATTGATGATTAGATATATGAAATGTAATATTAATGCCAATCTTATTTTTAATTTTTATTTTACTACTATGATTTGTACAGTGGCCGGGATGGACAATTGAAGCCCAACCCTATCTGGAATGAAATATACAATAATGGCAAGAACAAAAGTCGACCGCTTTGAATGACCACTCCGTCCTCATCACACATACACATAGCCATTACTCCTGGTTTTATTTATGTCCTTATTATTTATATTTTGTATATTTTGTAAATACTTGGGTGACTCTACATCCTTTTTTTTTTTAGTCATATTCCGTAGTTTAGTTCGCCTTCCACCCCTCTTTTTTTTTGTATTTATACCAATAAAATCATTAGTCTTATTAGTAGAATGCCATCATGATGTCAAATAAAAGAAAACATAATACCTGTCCTTATTTTTTTTGCCTTTTTTTTCTTTTTTTTTGGTTCGTTACCTTGTCAATCGATTTTTATGGCTCTTTTGAACGGGCTGACCTTGCAAACATTGAGGGTAATGAAAATGAATACCACTCCTTTGCACGATGATACTATCGTTTAATCCGCTGATCATGATTCATGGTCTCCTTGTAGCGGCAAGTTTGTTTGGAGAAATGATGTGAGACGATGGTGGGACTATATGTATTTATTATTTTCTCGTGATATGGAACAGTGATAGATGAAGAGCACTGTAGCCGAGTCGAGCAATTTCTTCAACCACAACGATAAATAAATAAAAATTTCACACATATCAAATTACAACACTTCACTCGTCCAAAAAAAGTATTAAAAATTACATACAGTATTTATTTTTTTATTGAAGAATACAACAATAGATAAAAAAAAGAAGGAGATAGAGAGTGTATCTATAATAAAATAGTGTTCTAAGATGACATGAAGGAGTAATGCGATGTAATAAGAATAATATAAAGTAAAAAAATCTAAGAGTCTAGTCGAGATGACTGTGACATATTGTTTAGTTTGACGTCCTTAGGTAATGGCAACATTTAAAATTGTCGAATGGATAATTGCTTGCCCAGGCGGTAAACACGCCAGGAATACACAGCAAATACACACTATAAGGGAACTATCGGAAGTAGCATGAAGGAGACTTTTTTTTAGATCTGAAGAATATTCAACACTGATATAAAGAGACGCTTATAAAAATGGATTTAGTATACTGTAAAAGGCAGGCAAGACATGAAAATGCTATCGTATAAATGGATATCTTTTATTGAATCATAACAATATCTTACTAATTTGAAGGATTAATGGCAAAGAAGGATCTATCTATTGCACAAGATATGATAAAGACTGATGGACATATTTCATTGAATAAAGGAAAAAAAGTCATATTTTATTTTAGGTGTATATACAAACTATGGACAATTTGACACTAAACTAAGCTAATGAAGGCTTCAAAAAACCCAACTAATAGTGTTCTCAAAATCCTGAATCCAAAATGAAAGGGTTTTCCCATGCATGTTGTAATCCTTGAGCTGAAAGTCCTTCTAAACTAATACTGACATTATTCTAAGTCCAACATAGCCCTGTAGAAGTTGAATGGTGAAGAAAAATCGAAGTGAAAAAATAAAAATAAAAAATAAAAACGAGAGAGAAAATAAATATTTCACGTGTGCGGAATTTGAAATATTTCCTAGTCTCTCAGCAGAAAGGATTAGGCATTTTTCCGTCAAAAAATAAAATAAAATTAACATATGCTTTTTAAATCCTACTTCTTACTCCCATTTCGCATCAACTTGCTCACTGGGGGTACACAAAACCATGTCACTAAGGATCAATCATTACAAAAGCCCATATCATCAGATACTCCAGCTACCCATCAACACTTCCACCACAGAAGATCCTGTCCCCTTCCTCCTTAACCGCCTCCCTAAGAGACCACCGCACTCTCCCATCAACATCGCTCGCTAGGAGTGTTCTCGACCTCGAATCAATTCTATACTATTAGAACTCGAATACCTTCATCAGCTTGATCACGAAGAACCTCACCACCATGTCACCGATAATCCATTCCATACCTGGGTTACTCAGTACAATTTCCCATCAACCCATACCTAGTATAGCTTCCCTCCCCCGCCATTTGTAGTTTCTTTTCTTTCTAGTATGGATTTCCATTACTCTTTCTCTCTCTCTCTCTCTCTCTCTCTCTCTTTTTTTTTTTTTTTTTTCTTCTTTTCCCTTTGTCTTTTTCTTTTTATTTATATTTTTACTTCATCGTCCTATCTCCTTTTCTTCCTTTTTGGATTATTTAACCTTATCACCTTAGAACTCCGCTGGGGAAATTGTGATTCTCGCAGTCTCCGTGCCATTAACACAGCAAAAAAATAAATTCGACTTCCCCCATTTCGCTGATTCAGCTCATTTCTATTGATCAAAAGAATGTGCACTATCTCACTTTTCTTACAATCTTCAAAAGAATAAAATGGCCGACGATGATCTTAAACAAAAACGAAGCAAACCCTGTAAGTAAAATGTTAAGAAATAAAAACACCGTGTATTACTTGTATTAACCTGTACTTCGTTGTCATTGTTGTTGCTTAGGTGAAAGTTGTCGAACCCATCGAAGAAAATGTATACTGAAGCAACCCAACTACTGTGAAAGATGTCAACGGATGGCCATCCCTTGCTACTTCAAATTGACAACAAAACCACCCGCTACACTGAAAAAATCAATTTCTGCCTCCAAAAAGAATCGACTATTCAAGAAGATCTGGCTTTTGGAACAAGAGGCTGCTTTACTCGAAACTGAACTACATGATCTCTCCAGTTTTGTTACTTCGGCGCCAGGGACTCGTCGAAAAGTAGAAAGGGATTCATGGCAAGTGTCTATTCAACATATGCAGCATAAGCTTATCATGGAAACCAATATATCCAGTACCATCGAATTTTTGGCCTTTGTGCAACATGTGGCAACTTCCTTTACACTTCAATCCACCTCTCTCAACCCCCTATCTCGGCACTCTCAACAACCACCCTTACACATCACACTACAAGTCACGCCGTTTGAAAAGGCTTTACGGGAAATGTTTGCGTCAGTCTCTACCGTTCCCACCACGGAAGGAGAAACACCAACCATTCAGCATGATAATGATGGCGACATGGATTTGGACGAATGGACGAGGATTAAACGACAGTTGATTGACATTTATTTTGCTTGTCCACACTTACACAACCCTGTTTTGATTGAACCTTATTACCGGCGTTACATGCATCAACATTTGGACGACATGATTTCTTGGGCCGCTGCTGCGTTTGTTGCGTTTTCACCGTGTCACCATGTCGAGAATTTTTTTCGTCAGCAGCAACAACAACAGCAAACATCTTTTTGGTCAAGACAGATGGTAGGGGAAAAATGTCGATTGGAAGCGAAACGACTATTTGAAGATGCAATCTTTATGGATTGGGATGTCGTTGATCCTGCCGTGGCGATATCATGGGTGTTTACTGCTCACACACTAGCTCATTGCCATTTTTTTACTCTGCGAAACAATCAAGCCCGCATTTATACCGATACCGCATGGCGTCTAGCTGTCCAACTGAAACCCGTCTATGTGCCCATCCTTCGCAACACCAAATACAGTAGCAACAACAACGATCGACAACAACAACAGGAAATGATCTTCGCTGAAACTTGGCGGCGGTTGTATTTAGTGACGCGGTATACAGAAATCAGTTTGAATGTGGTGAATGACCATCGCATCGATGTTTCCCAATTGGTATTGCACTGTGTCGATATTGGCTTTCCTCGTGTACTCGAATGCGAACAACACAACGAGACCCTGTCCGATGCCGTGGAGGCGTTCCACTACTTGACCAAGTTGCACCACGTGGCGTTTTTGGGGGAAGGCGAACGACTGTCAACTCTCAGCTTTCGGCTCTACACTGGCAAACTGGCAACCATTGACTCTGGCGATGTGATATCGATGCAGAACAGGTTTATTCAATGGTGGTATGGTCTACCAATGTGGCATCGCATTGGATTGATACCCTTGGACTACATCCAAATGGATCGGGTACATCAGTGTCCGTCTGGTCGAGTGCTCCGTGTGAATGCTGCCTACTACATCATGCTTATGTCCACCATGCTACGACTGATGCAAGATCCCGAGGCGTCGGATTTGGCGGGTGCATCCTACGATCGCATGGATAGTGAACGTGCCCTATTGGTGGTTTCGATCTGCTGTGACGCTGCCATCAAGATATATCAAGTGCTGCATGTCCGACTTCCTTGCATTATCGAATTGCACTGGCTAACCATCGTGCTGGATACGGTGCTCATCCTTATCAATGCAAAAAACGCCGATATTCGACGCCGTGCTCAACAAGGTGCCCATACCGCGAAACATATCTTTCGACAGCAAGCCGGTAAATACCACAGTGGAGAATCAACCAACGATCACTCTTTTGCAAGGCCACAACAACAACCTGCCCCTGCTGCACATACGCCTGGAAGCTCTTATTCTGGGTCGACTGGCTGCACATCCTCATCTTCTGTCACGACCGATGTCTCCATTCCTCAGCTCTCTTCACCCTCTTCGAGCTCCACACCCGGGGAGCAAAAATCAACATCTTCCACTACGCATTCTTATACCACCTACCATGATTTATTAGCCCAACAAATGGACGCTCATCTAGCTACCAAGGACTCGTTTTTTACATGTAAATAGTTCCCCTTTTAAATAGTTCCCCTTTCCCTTTCTTTATTATGTTTAGTTTAGTTTAGTTTAGTTAATAATTTATTCCTTCACATACATCCTTTATCTAGTCTATTATTTATTAATTCCTCTTCTTTTGCCATTTTTATTTTTTTATCCACCATTTTATGTGTTTTATTGAACCAAATAAAATTGATAGTTGTTGTTGTTGTTTTTTTTTTGCTTATTCTTATTGCTGTTGTTATTATTGTTGTCGTTACAAAAAAAAAAAAAAAATCACCAAGCTAATTATTCTTTTTATTACATTAATTTTATTTTGCGAAGGTATCAAATGTAGTTGAGCGGAGCAAATGAAGATGGGAAAAATTGAGAGTAGTCAAAAAGAAAGGAGAGAGATAGAGGAAAATATTACCTACTTACTCAAGATGACAGTCAAGGAGGATGGTAACATTTTGATGATTCTATGAAGAGTGGGAAGTGCCTGCAAAGGAATGTCATGAAAGACAGTGTCCCTTTAGGAGCGCCAATGGGGGGGGATGAGATCACAAAAAAAAAAAAAAAAATTCAAATGCCGTCCACGTGGAAGTTTTTATTGACTCAAATCCTTCTATTTTCTTTTTTTTTTTTTTTTTTTCCTTCTTCTTTTTCTTCCTCATTAAACTTCTTTGAGGTTAAGTGATCTTAGATTACATCAGGACTAGTTTAGAAAGGTTTTCAGCTCAGGGATTACAAGATGCTTGTGGAAACCCTTTCATTTTGAATTCAGGATTTAGGACTACCATTAGCTGGCTTTTTTAAGTCTTCATTAGCTCAATTCAGTGTTTAGTCTTCGTGTTGGTGTTATTTTAGTATTAGTTTAGTGTTTGTTTATATTTACAATCGAATAAAATATATCTTTTTTTACATGCTTCAATGAAAAATGCATCCATTGATATCCCTTTTTTACTGCTGCCTCTTTAGGCTAGTTCTAAAACCGTTTTGCGTCATAAAAGACGTCCGTTTAGTCATTCTCATACCTTGTATGTATATTATACCAGTTTTTATTTTACAACTCTTCCTTCAGATTGGTGTTTACCATTCTTCCGATCTCACGTTAGTCTCCTTCACGCTTCCTCCGATAGATCTTTTCCACGAGATCCTCTTGTTACACTGAACATCTTTTCTTTAGGTTTTGTATCTACTACTATGTTTTATTCTTTGACCCATTGAATACCGAATAATGTTGCTATTGTGTATGTTTTGTGAGTGTCTTAAAACACTTGATCTATAATTCACCCCACCATCGATCACTTTTCATGATAAATATATCTCAAACATTCATGTTGGTCAACGTAACTATGCTACCAGCATAATCTCTGCTAGAGGGGTAATAATAGTTACACTTTCATATCAAGTGAACTGAATCTATCAATTAGTCACTAAGTGGGGATAATGGCTTATAGCGCGGGAAAGTCCGTTTAGTATATTGGTATGCATGATAGAGCAGTCATTCAATAAATAAGACCTCTTAGGGTATTTTTTTATGAAGTGTGCCAGTCAGGGGGAAATTTTTACAGCATAGTGGTGGTATATACTGTAATGACAATGGATCAGAGGATGTTTAATAAAAGAATATATTTTATTGGAAGCCTATTAATGAATACTAAACTATAACTGCGCGGTTCATCATAACAATGCCCAACGGTGTTAGCAGGAGTGAGACTAGAGTGAGGTCTGAAAACTAATCGGCACCATTTAAAAGGAAAAATGTAAAAATTGGCCCACTATACTATACAATGCATGACAAAGACTGAAGAGATATATTTTATTGAAGCAGTCAGCAGCTGTCAACATTAATCTATACGGACGATGGCGAAAAGAGATTCATTGTACATAATATGATAGAGACTATTGGGACATTTTTCATTGAAAGAAGTAAAAAATGACATGTTTTATTCAGAAATGGATACAGACTTTAGACAAAATAGTACTAAACTAAGCTAATGGAGACTTCAAAAAGCCAACTAATGGTGCCTTCAGATCCTAGATCCAAAATGAAAGGGGTTTCCCATGCATCTTGTAATCCCTGAGCTGAAAACGCTTCTAAACTAGTCCTGACACTATTCTAAGTCCAATAGAATTCCATAGAAGCTGAATGGTGGGAAAGAAAATGAAGAAGGATAAAAAAAAAAGGAGTAAATAAAAATCAAGTAAGCGGGTTTTGAAATGTTTTTTGTGGTCTCCCACTGACCTGAATGTATTGCCTTGTTTGCTCGGCGTTGTTGTTCTTTTTTGCAGAATGACAGTTGCTGCAGTGATTTCGATATCTCACTTGGTATCATTGGATCTTGCCGGAAGTTCTTTTCACCTAGAAACCATCGCTGGTCCCCTACCCGCGGTTATTTTCCGGTAAGAAGTACCATCAAATGGCATATAGAAAGTCAAAGCAATAAGCAGAAGAGATAAAAATGTGCATATTTGGGCAAAGATAACAAAAGCATAAAAATAAAAATAAAAAGTTCGTTTATTTGGCTGTATATGAAGAGAGGGGATAATGATGCTTTGATTAAACTAAATTCATAAATACAAAAATAATAGGGCGATGATGATAATAGCAAATAGATCGAACAAGTGAGAGAGAGGGGAAGACCTATAGGGTATTGGTTGGTTTCAGCATATACCTATAGCAGCAAGTAGCATAAAAAACACGCACATCAGTTTCAATCCATGCACATCAGTCCTTTTTTTTCTTTTTTTTTACGTACATTCTAACAGTAAATAAACCGGCGGGTAGGCCTTGTTGAATACCCTCCTTTATCACAGTCAGACCTGCTGCCGCAAATATCTGTTTCAACGCTTCGTTAGGTCTATTTCCAAACCAAGCCATAAGCTGGGTGAATAAAAAGTACACAGTTATAGTTTCCTATTTTTTTTTCCAGTTACCTTGTCACACTGCTATCTTCTTCATCGACAACATAATCCGCTGTAGAGTTGTTTTCCTTTACGCCGATCAATCCACCTGGAGCCAAACCTTCAATGCACCGTTTAAAAAATTGGGTCAAGTCATCTGGCATAAAAAGAAAATAAATATACATATGTATTAGTCACTACTCATACCCGTCCTCACCTTTTATTTCTAAGAGCAACTTACCATCAGTCAAATGGCCTAACACCCATTGACACCAGATAAGATCATACTTGTTCTTGTCGGGTTGGAAAGTCTGAAGACCTTGGCAAATCACTTGACCGACTTGTCCTTGTTTGATTTCATCAGCCAAATATGTGTTTTTAGCTTGTTCAACAAATACTGGGGTCTGTTCCACCAAGTCCACCGTATCAAAAGGCACCTTCAGCATGAAATTTTTTGTTACCCTGCCAATCCCAGCACCACAATCACAAGCGTAGGTCGTTTTCAAGCACGGAGACTTTATCATGGTGTCATTAGCACCTTTCAAACCATGGACAAATTCATCTATAAATTCCAGCGAGCCAGATACATCAATAGGATCCACTTGCGAAAACCCTCCCAGCATACCATCCACAGTGGGTTGCACCGATGTCCAATACGTTTGTGCATTGCTGTACCACTCCGGCTGATCCATCAATTCCACTTGATCGTCCTTGACAAGTCCCTGTCAAAAAAAAACCCCCAACAAAATAAAAGTGAGCAATCGCGCATGAAGTCGAGAATAAGGTAGTTGAACACTTACAATGGGCATTGAGATGATAATTTAATAATAACGAACGAGGTGGTTTTGACCAAAAAAAAAAAAAAAAAAAAATTGGGCAAAAAAAAGTTGTCGGACCGTCAATTGTAGTGGCTTACTTTGCCTGCAGCATAAACCATAAGTCTTAGATTTTCGTGCCTGCGATACTGCCTGAGGCCTTGATTTCCGGAAATTCCAAGTTGAATTAAATTTTAGTTTTACTATTGAACCAAATTGAGATACTTTAGTAATTATATATATATGCCATACACTTCGATGAATTAAGTAAAGGATGATTCAGGTACAGTAGTAAAATGAAAACGGGCAAGGGGATGGGCGAATGGGCTGGATTCCCACATTTCGGTGAAATGGTTTTGAATGGATTAAAATCACGTTTGCTCGGACCATGTTTTGAATGAATGGTATATATCCCATCTCCAAATCAGACCCCCTATTTTACCTGTGACAAATCAAATCTATCAATAGGAGCCATTTTATCTTTCTATTTCTTCTTTATGAACCATACCTTACTACAAGTTAAAAAAAAAAAAAAAAAAAAAAAAAAAAAAAAAAAAAAAAAAAAGAGCCTTGGTTGAAAAGAATATGTTAAGATGTGTTTATATTTTGATTTGCAGTGAGACCCTTCACTCAACGTACCCCTCTTTTTTTTTGTCCCTGCATGATTTTTTGTTTTGTTTTTTCGTTTCTTGTCAGATTCAAGAGCCTCATGTCATAAAAATCGTGGTCATTTTTGGCTGTAGCCCCTCTCCCTCCCCCTTATATGTATTTCGATGTTTCTTTTTTCTAAAAAAAAAAAAAAAAAGAGAGAGAGACAATGCAAATCATCCCGTCGTCGTCATCATTAACCACCATGCTGTTGGCTTGAAACATACTTTTTTTTATAACACCCCTGTCGGATAAGAAAAGAAAAATGGTTCTATTGTCATGACATTTGGACCCTCAATTCAATTGAGAAATGATAATGGTAGCACAGATTGCGTGGACTATTTTGATGATGTTATAATTTGTCTCAATTTTGCCTCCTTATTTGAATCAAATATAGGAAGGAGGTTGGATTTATTATTCTATTGTCAGTTTCCAGCAATGTCAACAGAAATGTGGGAGAGATTGTTGGGTTCATGATGAAGCTAATACGCTCACTCCACATTATAGCTATTATTATACATACAATAACTTCAAGTAATGAATTATATGCACAGTATGTGTACCACGAAAAACAGGAACCACAGTTGCAGAATTAATTGTTCATCGAAACCACTCCCCCATATCACATATTTGATCAATGCGAGCTGTGATTTAAAAAATTGGATGATTTGAATGCATTGATTGGCTTAGACCTAAAAATAGATTAATCAAGGGTCCATTTTTATGTATTTTGATCACTACAGTATTTGACAACAAAATATCAATAATAATAATAATAATAATAATAATAATAATAATACTGATAATAACTATAATAATATCATCATTATATAAATAACCCGATAGAGGAGTGATGATTGATTGACTGATTGAAGGAGGAGGACGATAATATATATTGATGATGATTCACTCTCACACTCCTCAACTTTCATTCCAAATCAGGGAGACATTCCATTCCTCCCCATTGTAAAGAAAAAAAAATCATTTTCAAATCATAAAAGACATGTTTTGGAGACTTGATTGCAATCATCTTTTTTTAATTTCACAAGACCCACGATTTCCCTCCCTGACGATCGTTTTTTTTTTATTCCCTGCTGCTGCTGTTGTTGTTGTTGTTGTTGCTTGAACATTATTTCACACTTGGTCCCCTTTCGTTCTCCTTTTTTATAATTCTTGGGATTATTTAAATATCAACCTTTCTCTTTCCTTTTCCTTTATCTACTTTTTTTTTTTTGTTCATCCATTCATTTATATTTACTAATTCGACTTCCCATCACTTATCAATTTTATCTATTATAATATACAAATATGTTCAACTCACCTATTCAATTGTATGGTCCCACCACCGTACCAAAACCAAATTTAACTCCGCTCCAAATTAATCAACACCCATTAACGCCTAATAACAATGCTATCGTCTTACCGCCGTCTCCTCCCGCAACCCCTCAACCCAAGCAAGAGCTGACCACTTCCGCCAAACATTTAATGCACCATCGACTCCATCCTGTATTTTTGGCAAAGTACAGTGTTGGCGAGGAATTGGGCAGTGGTGGATTTGGATTTGTTGTCTCGGCCAAAAATCGATCAACGGGAATGGAAGTTGCCGTTAAATTCATTTTCCGCGAAAAAGTCCCCTATCACGCCTGGGTAAGAACCGATCAAGGTGTGCTACCCATGGAAATATACGTATTAAAAAATGTCAACCATCCTAATATTATTCGCTACTTGGATGATTATCAAGATGACCGCTTCTGCTATCTTGTCATGGAACTACATGGCACTGAATGGGGTCCCTCTGCTATTACAGGCGCCCCCGAAGATCGTCCTTCTCCAGCTCGATCACCTGCCTTGTCTCAAACACTATCGGAAGATTCATGGGCTTCTTCACTCGAAGACGACTACCTTTTATCGTCATCTCCCCAGCAACAACAATCATTTGGTCGTCGTCGAACCTCATGTGACCTTTTTGAATGTATTGAACGACATCATAATTTTGAAGAACCTTTAGCCAAAATGATTTTTAAACAAATTGTGGAATGTGTCGCCCATTTGGATCAACTTGGGATTTGCCATCGTGACATCAAGGATGAGAATTTGGTTATTGATGATCAATTCAAGGTAAGCAGCCCCCTGAAAAAAAAAAAAGTCATCAACTGGCGAGATTTTAAATTCCGCCTTTTTTTTTTTTTTTACATCAGGTTAAATTGATTGATTTTGGCTCCTCAGTGATCTTACCTCGACATTACGGTCAAGCCAACAAGACTTATCTTTTTGAAAAATTCTATGGTACTGTCTCTTTTGCCTCACCAGAAATTCTCATGGGAAAATTATATCGAGCGGAACCCGCAGAAATTTGGTCATTAGGTGTATTGTTGTATACGATTTTATTTGGTGAGGTGCCCTTCGCCGATCCTCAGGCGGCAGTTGCTGGTCAATTTGTCCAACCCAAAATCAAGGTCTCTTCTAAATGCTTGCATTTAATTTCTTGTCTTTTGGAACATCATCCTGATCATCGTCCTACCATTCATCAAATATTGATGCATCCTTGGTTACGCGACTGTTAAATTCCTCCCTCCTCCATATCTCTCCTTTTTTCTTCTTCTTCATGCTTCTCCCTATCTTTATTGTTTTCAATCAATTTTTTCCACCCCTTTTTTTTTTTCCTCACATAACATAATACCTTTTTTTTTCTTTTGCATGCTCTTTTTTATTACTATTACTACTACTACTACTTCTACTACTACTATTATATCCCTAAGATCATCTTTCTCCCCACAAAAAACAAAAAAAGTATTCCCCTCCCTGATATATTGATATTATATCTTTTATATAACTCATATTACTACGATTTCATACTACATTTTTTCCTTATATTCATACAATTCATCATTTTTTTTTTATGTTTTACTTTATTACTAGCATGTTTCTACACTATCAATCCATATATTAATTTCTTCTACATTCTCCTCCCTTTCACATTTTTATTACTATATATCCATCCATACTATGATCTCCTTTTTTACACCTTCTGCTACATTTACTATAATAAACATATGAAAGTAAAAAAAAAAAAAACTATTGTTTATCATGATCTGGCTTCATGTGTAGATGACGACTCACTTCAGTTATTTGATATGTTTACCCCTGAATTTCCTACCATATTCAAACACAAGAAAGTTTGTTTGCTTTTTGTTCTTGGCTCTTGCGAACTTCCGTTCCCCTGTCCACATCAAATTCATGTTGATCAACCAGCAAATGATATACAAATTATCATATTATAATGCTGATCATTTATTATAACGGGGATCCATCCGGATGTGCACATCAATCCCACTAATAACTCCTCTCCTTTTTTTTTTCCTTATGTTGCATTCTAATCTTTTCTAGAAATGGATTCACAGTAACTGATACTCTGTTATGTAGTGAACAAAAAAGAAATAAATCTCAACCGTTGTAATGATTCAAATCCCGCTCAGACGATTTTTCTATTTCTATATATAACCTGTCCTTTTTCGCTCTCTCTTTCCTTCTTCTTCTTCTCTTTTTTTTTTTTTTTTTTTTTTCATCACTCAACCTTTATGGGGTTATGTTGGACTTGGATTAGTATCAGGGCTAGTTTAGAAGGGTTTTCAGCTCAGGGATTACAAGATGCATGGGGAAACCCTTTCCTTTTGGATTAAGGATTTGGAAACCATCAATTGACTTTTTTGAAGCCTTCATTAACTTAGTTTAGTGATAGTTAGTCCATACTCTGTATCTATTTACCAATAAAATGTTTCTCTTTTTACATGCTTAAATGAAAAATGTCCCATTAGTATCTTTCATGTCTTGTGTTTTAGATTCCTTTGTCACTGCCATCACCTCCCTTTCGCCTTTTTGATTAGTGTTAACCTTTATTATGTGCTTCAATAAAAGATGCCCATTTATAGTCTTTCTCATATCTTGTCTGCCTTGCTCAGTATACTAGAACTTTTTTTTAAATTACTGCTCTAGAATAGTGTTGACAATTCGTCGAACCCCACAATAGTCTTCCTAATGCTACCTCCGATAGATCACCTGTAGCGCGGTTTTTGATATGAGTTACTGGCATGAATTATGCTTGAGTGTTTTTTCTTAGGCGCTTTTATTGTTTCTATTATATTTTCTAGTATTCAGGGCTCAAAGGGTGGTATAGGGAAAAATGGGAATTGTTAGTGTATATTCTATATTTTTGGTGAGAACTATGGCTTGCTAGGCATTGTTCTAAAATCGGTTAATATTATTTACGTTGAAAACATACTGTCGATGCTGTAGAATGATTAAATACCTTCTAGGCACTGTGGAACCCCAAATTCACGGTTTGAAACGTCATTGAAAGGTCGAGTTCCTTGATAGCTTTTAGTCTTCTACCACTCCACATACCAATCCCGGCTTTCTGAATTCACAACAAAATACTTTCTGGGTTTACCCTATTTTTTATAGTATTAGCTAACCAATGGTTTCCAGAAAAGTATTGCTTTGTGGTTTATCAGTATTCTGAGTATAAGAAATTATTCAAATCAGTAGTTGCGCTAATATTCACTTGTATTGCTATCTTATCGTATGTGTCCATTGCTCAACAACTAGATCATAGTTGACCTCATTGGGGTGAGTAGTATCATATATCCGTTCATTACACGTATTGATACCTAGTTTGAACCAAAATTATATCACCATGTCAGATAACTGTCTTCTCGTCTTTCTCTGATTTGGTAGGAAACAATATGTTCTGTACAATCTCAAGCTAGAAATTACACCGTCGAATTATTGCAGATGGTGTTCTTGCATTATTCCTCCTTCCGATACAGTTTATTACTTGTCGCAATTCTCATCCTCTTTTCTTTAGACGTCATTCTGGCTAGCACCCTTTGTTTTCATATGATTACATCTCACAAAATAAAGACCTTTGATTCCTGTACTTTTGAGTACGTGTGTACATTATGTAGATGAAGATGATGATTGTCTCTTTGTTATTATGTGTTTATTTATTTATTTCGCTGTTGTTTATCCTTATTTGGCTATTGCTCATTCGATTTCAAAGAAACTAGGTCTCGGAACTCCGCTTCCTACTTTCATGACGAGCTTTTTTTTTTTTTTTTTTTTCTGCTTCACTTGCTTCCTCTATTGCCTTCTAATCTATTATACACGTTTGTTATCGCCCACCATCTTTCTTTATCGTCAAGAATAAAATACAGAAAAAGCCATAAGAAACAAGTCTTCTGCTCTTTTGTTTTATATGGTAAGTATATATAAGAAAAGAAAAGAATATCAACCGAGCATATTTGTCTATCATCGTTTCTAATATTGACATGCGGCATTGTATTTGTTTGAAACTAGTCTGTGGTCAATTACCTAACGTCACCCAAGATCTTCAAGACAAGGAAAAAGCATACTCAAACCACTTTTACAACAGCGACACAAATATTATAAACACCATGTCATTCGATAAAGAGCAGGACAATCAATTGAACGGTTACGCTCTCCACAATCACCATGCACTACAACAACTCTATAACACTTCCCTACAACAAAACAATTCTCCTGGTCTCAGCAGCCCCGTAAATGGTGTGTCTTCCCCTGGTCGTATGATGGGTGGCTCTCCAGGCTATCCAATGTACTCTAACAACAACAGCAATACCAACAGCAATACTAGCAACTCCTTTGTACGGTATCCAATTATCCCTATGTCAGCTCAACAAAAACTCTCTCAACCTCTTTCTCATGCCATTGTTGCTCATAACACCTCATCACCCACCACTTCATCCGAATCGACGCTGGCCATGGCCGGTATCACACCTGGGTCAGCGGCTGGCTCTCATCTCTCCAAGCAACTCTCATATGCACAACTCTCGCGCCAATCAGCATCTCCACATCATCACGCCCGGACTGCAGCGCAAGTGGCACGAAGCACCCCAGCATCATCCACAGTCACCATCACCGATCCCAATAATCCAACGAAACTCTTCGGCAGCAAACCCTCGAGTGCGACTGATCGATCCAATACACAAGATGGCAACAGCAATCTGGCAGCATCCAGTTCTGGTGGAGCAACATTATGGACGACGTTAGATATGGGTGGGATGGGATTAAAAAATTTGACAGCCACCGTGTGCAATTATACATTCTTGACCGTGCTTTACATCAACCACAACAACTTGACATGGCTCACACCAGCTATCAGTCAACTGACACTCTTGAAAACCTTGGACGTTTCCGGCAACAAACTCACTTCGATTCCACCCGAGATAGGTCTTCTGATCCATTTGCGTGAACTGCTTCTTTTTGATAACAATCTGGTCACGGTGCCAGGCGAATTGGGGACGCTGTACCAGTTGGAAACCCTGGGCTTGGAAGGCAATCCTATTCAAGCGGACCTCAACAACTTGCTAATGAAGGAAGGAACTCAGGCCGTGATTGTTTCTCTGCGGGAAAATGCACCAGGTAAGTGCAAATAAAAAGATGGGGATGAGGGAGAAAAATGTCGATGTATTAGTGGTACTCACCTTTTTTAAAATTTTATTGGAATAGTTGGAATGCCACCACCTCACCGTGATTGGATTACGATAGAAAACGACTACCCTGAAAATGAAACTGGTAAGAAAGGAGAGCAAAGAATAATGGAAGGCCCATCGATCTAACTTATTCTTTTTCTTTTCTTTTTTTTTCATGTATGGAAACAGAAAAATTCACAGTGCTCAGCTACAATATCCTCTGTCGAAAATATGCCACACCTCAGATTTATGGATATACCCCGTCATGGGCACTAACCTGGGATTATCGCAAGGAACTGATTTTGTCTGAAATTCTTGGCTGGAATGCCGATATTGTGTGTTTACAGGAAGTGGAAATGGGACAATATGAAGATATCATTGGCGAAACACTGAAACATCAAGGCAACTATGACGGTGTCTTTTTCCCAAAATCTCGTGCAAAAACCATGTCTGAAAAGGAACGACGAGTAGTGGATGGCTGTGCTACTTTTTACAAGGCAGACAAGTAAGTCACCTTTAAATATAGTAGTAACGACCTTACTGATTTATGCCTGTTTATTTAGATTCAACTTGATAGAATACCATCTACTTGAATACAACCACAATGCACTTCAACGACCGGATTTCAAGAAAAGCGACGATATTTACAATCGGGTGATGACCAAGGATAATATTGCGGTGATGACGATTTTGGAAAATAAGGAAACTCTGGCACGTGTACTGGTGGCCAATTCACATATTCATTGGGATCCCTTATTTGCAGATGTCAAGCTGGTGCAAGTGGGGATGTTGATGGATGATATGGAGAAATTCGCAAGTAAGCATTTGAAACCATGTGCGTCAACGGTGGTCACCACGCCGTCTTCATCTCCACCTTCTTCTCGGCAAAACAAAAAGGGACCTGTGTATGCATCGACTGCGGATATGCCAACGATCATTTGTGGTGATTTCAACTCAACGCCCGATTCTGGTGTGGTGGAATATTTGTCCAAAGGTGCTATCAAGCAAGACCACAATGATTTTGGAAACCATGTTTACGGAAGCTACACCACCGATGGTATATCTCATCCTCTCTCATTGAAAAGTGCCTATGCTTCCTTAGACGAAATGCCCATCACCAATTACACACCTGGGTTCAAAGGCATGTTGGATTATATCTGGTACTCTAGCAATACGATTGACTCGTTGTCTCTTTTGGGTCCTGTGGAACAAAGCTATTTGAACAAGGTGGTGGGATTCCCTAATGCACATTTCCCATCAGAGTAAGTTGAATCAGCTACATGTATTGGCGATGATGGTAGTGATTGATCAAATACTAACTATGTTGTCATTTAGTCATATCCCAATTGCTGCTGAACTGAAATTCAAGTCTCCTCGGCCTGAAAAACTGGAAAAGCCAAACTTTGGATCTACTTCGAAACGCTAATTTTGCTCTCATTCACTTATTCGTACTGTTATTAGCTATTATTATATTACTCTTATTATTATTTTACTAGTTTGTTTATTCTCATGGTGTAAGTTACATACTTATCGCTAATCTCTTTTTCCCCGTCCCCCTCCATATTGACTTCGGTCTACCCCACTTCTACTTTTCCCAATTTTTGTTGTACATTTTTTTTTCCTTTCCCCGTCTCTCTTTTGCTTCATATCCATTTTTTCATAATTGCTCCCCTTTGTTTGATAATTAGATCATATTTTATACTCCACAATAAAAGGACATACTACAATCCTCTCCCCCCTCCCCCATAGTTTGAATGAAATAAGTCTCTTTTTACATGTTATAATGATTTTTATGCATTTTTGAAGTTGATTTTTTGATCTTGGTGGCGGTCACGATAGGCGGGGATCTAATTTTAATTTTATTTTTTGAAAAAAAAAAAAAAAAAAAAAAAAAAAAAGTTCTTTTTACTTTATTTGCTTCCTTCTCGTTTTTCAGATCACCATGGGATTCAACTCATCGCAACAACGTTATGGATCAAACAACAAAAAAGGTGGCTACGACCCTAACTATAAGCCGACCCCCGGTTCTGTCCTTCCTGGAAAAATAAAGGACGAATTGAAGGAAATGGATACTGGTAAGTCCACACCCGCCACTCCTGCTCAACCCTATATTTTGAATGGTTTTAACCTATATTTTTTTTTTCTCTTTTTTTTCCTTTTTTTTTTTTTTTTTGTTGCTGGAACAATAGACGAGCAAGACACTCGAAAGTTTACGAAAAAATATGTCAACAAGTCTGCCAATCGTAAGGAACAGCGCAAACAAAAACGATCGGAAAAGGGTCAACGACGTCAAGAATACCACCAGCATATGCAAGCCAAGATCAATGAAGCCAAACGAAAGAATCACCCACAGCAGCAACCACCCCAGGATGCGAAGCGACAAAAGACGACCTCGGCGACGGCATCTGTGAAACTGGCGACACCCCCTACTGCTACTGTAAAGAAGAACAAGAAACCAACAAAGACCAACGAACAGGCCTTGAAGGATCTCGCTAACACCAATCCTCACTTGTACTCACTCTTGGATGCTGATGATCTCCTCCACGACAATTCCTCTAGCAACAACAAGAACAGTAAAAATGGAGACAGTAGAGTCAACGATGCTGCTTTTGCTGAGGACGATCAGTATATTGCTTATTGGGAAAAGAAGCTCAAGATGGACAAGACCAAGAAGTTTGGACAGGCATTTGCGGACGATGGATTGATGGATATCTTGGGTGATTTGGCGACCACGCCGAGCGACAACTCTACGGGGGCGACAGGGGCCAGTTTTGACGATATGGAATACCTACGACAGAAACGCCTTGAAAAGAAACAACGTCAAGTGGCCGCTCAACGGGAACAAGAGGCTGAACATGTAAGTTTGGGCAGGAAGCTCTTCTTTAGATGATGAAAAAGCATGGTTGACTCAACGTTTACTACTGTTTATATTAATGAAATGAATGTATATAGGCAGTGGATGACATATTCGATGGGCTGGATTCGGAAGGCGACGACGATGACGATGATGATGATGATGATTCTGGTGAATCTGACGATGATGATATGGGTGTGGAAATGAATATGGAAATGGAAGGATCAGAAGACGATGATGATAGTGAAGATGGCGACGCAGAAAGTGGCAATGTAAGTTTGTGCAATATCCTTACCTAGTATTTTGGATGCTGTCATTTGACTGTTCTTATTTTTTTTCTTATTAGGAATCTGAGGAGGACGACGATTCGTTACCAAAAGCGAAAGCAAACTCGACCACCACAACCAAACCAACTTCTCAACCAGCACCAGTATCAACAACAACAGCCACCAAATATATCCCTCCTCATTTACGTCAAAAAGCAACCACCAAGTCTGAGCAGCAACTTCGCCTTCAACGACAACTTCAGGGTCTTCTCAACAAACTGAGTGAAAGCAATATGGAAAGCATCTTGTTGGATATTGAAAAGTTATATGGTGTTTATTCAAGAAATGGTAAAGAATTGAATGACATAAGATATATACATATATTCTGATCATCTTTGTTTATGCATATATATTTTGATAGATGTCAATTCGATTATCACCGAACTTATTCTGACTTCTATTGCTCAGAAATCGAACTTACTGGACTCATTCGTCATCACTTATGCCACTATTGTTGGTAGTTTGTATCGACTGGTTGGTATTGAATTCGGTAGGTTTTTATTTTTTTTAAAATATCCTTCTATTGTTTAGAATGTTCTTTAATGCATGATACTCATCTTCTTTGGTGTATTTGTTTTAGCCGCTTATTTTGTACAAACATTGATGGAAACATTTGAAAAGAACTATAAGACTGCACAAACCGCCATTTCTAGTGGACAAGATCAAGGGGAAGAAGGACCTGCCGGTGCCAAGGAAGCCAAAAATTTATTGACGTTGACACTTGAACTGTACAATTTCCAGGTGATCTCATGTATTCTTGTGTATGATTTGGTACGACTTTTGATTGAAACGATGGATGAACAAAGTGTGGAGCTTTTACTCAAGATCGTGCGAAGTAAGTAATAGGGTCATAGCAAATTCTTTATTTTTAAATACAAGTGGTGGAAACTCACAATGTTTTGTTTTGTTTTTTCTCTTAGCTTCGGGGGCTCAAATGCGTTTAGATGATCCTGCATCTTTGAAAGACATTATTGACGAGATTCAAAAACAAAGCAACAAACGGGATCCTACAACTATATCGTAAGTTCATCATCATCATGAACAAATCACTTTATTCCTTTTTTCTTACCGCTTTTTTTTTTCTTTTTTTTTTTAGTACTCGTCACAAATTTATGTTGGAAACTATTACCAATGTCAAGAACAACAAATTCAAGAGCGGAGAAATGGCGGCAAGACAAAGTGACAAGGAAATGGTTGCCAAGATGAAGAAGTTTTTGAACGGGTTGGGCAAGAAACGAACTGTTCGGAGTGCAGAACCATTACGAGTTAGTCTCGACGATATTCATCAAATCGACACCAAAGGTAAATCCTCCCTCATCCGCCGTCTCATTATGTTTCTTTTTTTAACTTGTCTTCCTCTTTTTTTTTGGGGGGGTGCTTCCTCTAGGTAAATGGTGGTTGGTGGGTGCCTCTTGGAAGGCGAATCTTGTTGGAACCCAAAGCGAACATACCAAAACTACAAACACCAAACTTGCGACTGACTTGAAAAAGGACCAATCATTACAAGAAGCTTTGTTAAAGTTAGCCAGGAAACAGGGCATGAATACGGATATTCGTCGCGGAATTTTTGTATCTATCATGGGTGCTGAAGTAAGTGCTATATATGCGCTTTCATTTATTTGCGTGGCTGACAATTTTATTTTACTCTAATAGGACTACTTGGATGCGTTTGAAAAACTGATGAAGATGGCTTTGACAGAAGTACAACAACGTGAAATACCCCGCGTGTTATTACAATGCACTGGAAATGTAAGTAGGAGAAACTTGAGGAGAACGATGTGACTTTTAGCTGAGACTAATATATTGATATCACTTTATTCTATCATAGGAAAAAACCTACAACCCATATTATACTTATGTCAGTCAACGCTTATGCCAATTCAATCACTCCTATCGTGTGACTTACCAATATTGTTTGTGGGATTTCATGCGCGATCTTGGACAAACAGAAGTGGGTGCTTTGGAACGAACTAAATCCGAGTCAAGTGCTGCCTCGTTTGGTGACAAAAAATCCATTCGGATCAGTCGTATTGTCAATCTTGCCAAATGCTATGCCCAACTCCTTGCTGGAAAAACTCTCAATCTGTCCATCCTTCGTACTGTCAACTTTATGTCCTTGACGCGGGAATCTCACGTATTTTTGGATGTCTTATTTGCCAATTTGCTCTTACACCTCCAATCCAGCAATGATGATCTCAAGGATATCTTTCTCAAGGTTGCCCACCTCCCTACTCTTGCTCAAGGCTTAATGTTACATATCCAAGGCTCATTACTACAAGGCAAAATCAACCGAACGGGGCTCAGTGACGATGACATGCTAGTGGTGCAAGAACGTGCTCGTTTGGCCAAAATCATATTGAAAACCGCATCCTCTTCTTAAATAGTTATAATATATATTTATTATCCATTTCTATTCTGTTTGTTTTTTTGTTTTTTTATCATCATCATCCCATAGAAATAAATGCATTACTTTTACATTCCATATTTTTTATGCTCTTTGTGCGGTGTTTGAATGTGGCATTTGTGTGTGGAGTGTGGACAGAAAAGGGAAATTTTTGTATTGAAATTTTTCCCCCTTCTCTTTTCATACATCAATGTACGTATCCGCATGGGACAAAATTTGGATAGAAAAAAAAGATAGAATGGATGAAACGTTATGAAATTATATGTCGAATTGGATGGATGGATGGATGGATGGATGGATGAAGGACAACAAATCGGGCGATACTGCGAAAATATGAACATATGGACTAGACACACTCATCCAACCTCTTTTTCTTATATATTTTTGTCCAATCGATAGTTGCCATGCAGATTTTTGTCAAAACTTTGACTGGCAAGACCATCACTCTTGAAGTGGAAAGGTATAGTCGGAAAAAAAAAACGAGGTCTTTGTCCATATACATATACTAACTCATTTACCTTTCTCCTGCTCTGTAATAGCTCTGACTCTATTGACAATGTCAAGCAAAAAATCCAAGACAAGGAAGGTATTCCTCCTGACCAGCAACGCTTGATTTTCGCTGGTAAGCAATTGGAAGATGGCCGTACTCTCTCTGACTACAACATCCAAAAGGAATCCACTCTTCACTTGGTCCTCCGTCTCCGTGGTGGTATCATCGAACCCTCCTTGAAGGCCTTGGCTTCCAAGTACAACTGCGACAAGATGATCTGTCGTAAGTGTTACGCTCGCTTACCCCCTCGTGCCGTCAATTGCCGTAAGCGTTCTTGCGGCCGTACCAATCAACTCCGACCTAAGAAGAAGGTAAGTTTGGGTGTAGATGTGTAGAGAAATATGAATATGTATCTTTTGTGAAAACTCACACTTGTTTTCCTCCTTTTTTTTTTATGTGTATAGTTGAAATAAACGTATCGCTTCGCCTGTTATGTCTTTATTCATATTTTTACAACATATTATTATTTTTATGTCTTCCTTGCTGAAATAAAGAATCATTCATTGTACAAATCATTTGGGTTTTTTCTCTGTATCTTTTCTTTTTCTAAGGGAGGGGTAGCTACTTGTTGGTGGGGATATCTTTGATGTAACTAATGACAAAATGCATGATATCGGGGTTGATGGTGGGGTTATCATGTGGGACAAAATGGTGGGTGTTGATAGTGTGTATGATGCCTAGAGGTTGTTAAACGATGGTGGTCTAGATATATATATATATATATATATATATGGTGATGGGATCTCTAGCATACACATCAGAATTTAAAAAAAAAAAAAAAAAAAAAAAAAAAAGGCATGATTTTCAAGTAGTTGAGGCGTGTAAAATAAATGACTTAATGATGAATGATGGTTTTTATTGGTTTGGTTTAAAAGAAATAGCATAAAAAGTGGGTTTAGATAAAACAATATGTATACTATACACTACATGATGAAGAATATATAAAAATAAAATAAAAAGAAAAGGATACTAAGCTATTGTAATCACTATCAGTCCAAACATTTAGCTTGGTGGAGTCATCCTGAGCCAGCCCATCCTTGGTCCTGATTTTGATCGTTCATTTACCCGGAATCCAAACAATTTGGCAACATAGTTTTTTTGTTCAAAGGTCGGTGGAGGGAGTATATCGGGAAATGTTTGTACAAAGAGGTGAGGAAATGTTGTTCCAAAATGTGCACCTGATAAATATAATCATAGTAGGATTATGTGTCATCATATCTATCAATCACGCCTTGTTTATTTTTACTATTTAGGCTTACCATCAATAGTACTATGTTTGCCGTTGGAAGGTAGATAAATATCTTTGCAGTTGGGACAATAGAGTCGGACAGTGCTTTGCATAGGCAGATCATGTTGGCCACAAGGCAAGACCTTGGTTCGATCACAATGATATCTGGGACAATAACCAAATTCACCTGCTTTATATTTGCTATACTATATACCACAAAATCAAACATATAAAGGTTGTGAGTACCCCTGCCTTCTCTTGATATTCATAACTACACACGCGTATATACATATATATTTACCATTTGATTGAGTCCTGCCCGTGTCGTAATAAATCGTTGGTGTATCATTCCGTACAGCATCTTCGCATGAGGTTCCAATATACTAAGATCGGGTATCTTGTTAGACATTTCGTCATCTTCAGGCTCCACATCCAAAATCACCTCCAGTGCTTCTTTGTAAAGCGGTGCATGTACCGATAGTCCCGTCAAGTTAAAACCATCTTCGATAAAGTCTTCGCCTACTTGCGTATAAAAATCGTTCCCTTTCAGAGAACAAAACCAGCCAATCCACTTTGTGCACACACACATACAAAAAAAAAAAAAAAAAAAAAAAAAAAAGAAAGTGAGTATTTGTCATACGAAGAGTTTCAATTGTATCCATTAGAGTCACGATTACGTGTATCTTGCATCTATTTTTCTCTACAACATCAAGAAGAGAATTTTCGTATTAATAATCCCAGCTAAACTTACCGAAAGAGTATCACTACTATCTATCGAGGACGATTGCGAGTCTATTATCAAAGATAAACGAACAGAAATATATTAATACGTTACATGGTTTAATTTTCTTTTTCAATCATTTACATTGGTATATAAATTAATATGCTTACCATAATCCATGTGTTAAAAAGAAGAAAAAAAGATATTCAATGGTAAGTTTAAGAAAAAAGAAAAAAAAAAAAAAAAAAAAAAAAAAAAAAAAAAAAAAAAAAAAAGAGAGAAAAAAAAAAATCGAGACCATTTTAAAAAAAATTGAGCATCACTCATCCTCAAAAATTGAGGGTGACTTGGCCGTGGAAAATTCATCTCTTGAGAGAATAACTAACTTTCCACAATATATTTATCATAAACATAAAAACTTGGAAATAAATAATTCTTTAATATACAAACCAAATGACGTATTTTCATTTGATCTCTTACATACTGTGATCCGAAGCAATTGGTTCAGGCTTCACATTTTCGATGGTTTTTGGCTTCGAAACACACTTAAGGAACCCCGTTTTCTAATTTTTTCAATTGAAGTTAACAGATAAATAAAAATCCTGTCATCATAGCCAATAAAATTCGGGTAGAGAGCCCTTGGAGCACTAGAAAGGAGACAACTTGATTTTTTCGCGCCGTTTTTGATGTTTGTTATATAGTATACATTTTAAAAAATTTTATAAGTTGCCCGTGTGATCTAGTGGCTATGATGTTTGCTTTACACGCAAAATGTCTCCGGTTCGACCCCGGACGTGGGCATTCTTCTTTTGCTTTCAATATCTTTTTGTTTGAAGCTATTCAACATTTTTATCGTTGCAACTAATTTTGGTTATTGGATCGTAGCTTGGGTTTGTTTTTGTAGTGTTACGGCTAATTTTGGTTGTTAGGTCGTAACTGAAAATTGTTTTTGTAGGTTTTTATTTTTTTTATAGAGTGAGCACCAGAACTTTTTAGGATTAAGTTCAACCGATTGTAGCTTCAAAGGCTTAAAGATAATAAAGGACTAAACTTGAGAGTCCAAGTGAGGATGTATTATTTTCAAAGATGAAAATAATGAGGTCAATAAAATAAGTAGTGACTTAAATCAAGTCAAAAAAATAAAGTGAAGCGAGATTCAGACTCAGCTGTCAAAAGATATAATAAAAGTATTCCAAAGTGAGGAATAAAAGGAAGCCAACAAGTTGGGAGGTTTAAAAAAACCTTTGTAATGAATTTATTAAAAAGTAAAGATATTAAAAAGTGATTAAAATATAATAATTATTTTTTCTTTTGAAATTTTTGAAGGTATTTATACTAAATTTTTATAATGTTTCATGCTTCACGCACGAAACCAAAACTGAGCGTGCGGCACGCACACCTCCACTCCGACCGTCAGGCGTCTTTGTTTCATCCCAAACGATTTTCAAGGTTGGGTTCAACCGTCACATCCCACAGGCCAACTAGAGATGGTCCACCATCGACTTCATTGATATTGTTGTTTGACGTTAAAGTAGTATAACGTTTCATTCTCCATTATGTATTTCGATGAATTTCGTAAAAGATATCTTTTTTCCTTTTTTGTAGCATTCGCTGATTGTTGTAAATGTCTTAGGTAAAACTTGATCTGAGTAATTTTTCGTTCGTCCATTGTGTGTGAGTTCGAATGTTAACGTCAATTATGTCGTTTAAAATAAAGTATTGAATTGTGTTTGTTGAATATTAAAATAAGTTCAGAGTATGTTGCTGTATATTGTCTTGTTGAATTCGTTTCTTTGTTGAGGATAGCTTTTTACGACGTCGTCCTGGTTGGTCGAAATTTAATATTTTTCGCGTATGTGGTGTGTAGATCTTCTTTTTTTTTTTTTTTTAACATGGGGTGTTTAATATCCCAGTCGTGATAGAAAGTCTGCTGATTCTTGTTTTCGTCCGCTTCGGTATTTGATTTCAAATTCGTATTCTGCTAAGTATTGTATCCATCGTGCTACAATGCCAGATATTTTTGAAGATTGTACTAGCCATCGTAAAGGTGAGTGATCTGATATGACTGTGAATTTTTTTCCAAGTAGATATGGTCGAAAGATTTGTAGGCTCCATACTAGGGCTAGGCATTCTAATTTAGTAGCGCCATAATTCTTTTCACTATTTTTCAAACCACGACTTGCATATATTATCGGGTGTTCTTTTCCATCATCGTCAAGCTGAGAAAGTATGGTACCCAATCCGATTTGAGAGGCGTCACATACAATAAGGAAAGGTCTTGTGAAATCTGCTCTTTTAAGTACAGGTGCATGGGTCAATTTTTGTTTCAAGGTGTTAAAGGCGTCTGTTGATTTTTGATCCCAGATGGTCTTCTTGGTGGTCTTAGTTTGTTCATGTAAAGGTCTTGCAATAGCAGCAAAGTTTTGTATGAATCTTCTGTAGTAGGAAGCTAGTCCAATGAAACTCCGAATTTGTTTAATTGTTGTAGGTGGTGGGAAATTTTTAATTTTTTGTATCTTTTCTTCGTCCGTCTTTATTCCATCTTTTGTTATTATGTAGCCCAAAAATTTTAATTCGTCTTTGAAAAATACGCACTTGTCGACGTTGAACATAAGTCCGCCGTGTCGTGCACAAATGAATGTTTGTCTTAGATCCGCAAGGTGTTGCTGATAAGTTTTGGAATGGATATTCAAGTCATCAATGTAAGCGACTAGACACTTGTTGATAAGTGTACCAAAACATATATCGATCAGTCGTTGAAAGGTAGCAGGACTGTTTACTAATCCCATGGGTAACATTTCATATTGATAGGTACCGAACTTGGTGATGAAGCCTGTTAGTTCTTTGCTTTCTGGTTTTAGTGGTACTTGGTGGAATCCTGAACGTAGGTCCATAGCTGAGAATATACGGGAACTTCCTAGTTCATCAATTAAGTCATCGATTTTTGGCAATGGGTAAGCGTCTACTTTAGTTTGGGCGTTTAGTTTGCGATAATCTACAACCATACGATAGTCACCATTCTTCTTTTTGACTAATATGATAGGTGCAGTGAAGGGTGTACTTGCTGGTTTGATGATGCCAAGCTTACATAGTCTCTCCAATTCAAGCTTCAAATATTCTTGTTCCACGGGTGCCATACGATACGGTCTATGTCTGATAGGTGGAATATTGTCTTTCAGAATAATCTCATGCTCCAATAATGTGGTTCTTCCCATTTTGTCATTATCCCAATCGAATACATCTTGGAATTCAGTAAGTAATTGTATGAAGGATTCATATATGTCGGGCGGTATATCCCCTATCTGTAGTTTCGCTTTCTTATCTGGATCTAACGTTATTTGTGGTTGTTCGTAGGTACTACCGTCAATGTCTACTTGTGCTAATTCGTATCCTATTGTTTGTTCGTCGTCGCTTTCCAAATTTATTGTATTCATCTGTTGGGCTATAATCGTATTTGCTGGATACACTTTATCGTTTTCTGTGATGTTGATGTCAATGAATTGATCTTCTCGTAAGTAGTCTTCATACGTAGTGTTGGGTTGAATATAGGTGATTTCTGGGATAGCGTTATCATTAGGTGTAGATGCGTCAATAGAGCATATTGTATATGGTGGAAGGGTGAGTCCATTTTCATTTGTACTAATCGTTATTTGTGAATCTTCTTCGTGACTTATTTGTAGGGTGCATTCTGGTTGCTTGGTTGACGTTAATTGACACAATCTTGATCATCGTCTTCTGATTCGTCTTTTTCGTCATGCTCCCATTCTTCTTCTTCTGTTTCGTCCTCTGTTGCTTCGTCTTCTTCTTCGTCTTCTTCATTGTACTGATCCTCCTGAATTTGTTGTTTGACTGTGGTTGGTTGATCTGTCGGCGGTGGGTCTTCCTTATAGATGATCTGTGATGACTTCAAGGTAGGCGGTTTTGAAGATGTTTTGATGAAAGTAATAGGAGTAACCATTCTTCTTTGTTTATAGGTGACTGTCAAGGTTCCCAATTTGATGTTGATTATGGCTTGTGAATGATTTAGCCAGTCGATTCCTAAAATTAGGTGAGAAGGACATTGTGGTAATACTTCCATGTTGACAGGAATACTGATACCATTTCCAATTCTGATAGGGACGTCGAGTACTATTCCTAGGGTAGGCTGTTTTGCTCCATTTCCAAGGGTAAATACACTTGTGGATGGCGAATCGATTTCCATTTCCAACGTTTTCATCAATGTTCTCGACATACATGACTTTGCAGCACCACAATCAATTAGCGCTTTGACTTCTTTGTCTCCAACATATACATTGGCATACGCAGCTGTCGTTACGATTTCACCTTGTTCTATGGAATTTAGTGATATGGGTTGCTTTCTTCTCTTGGGTAGACATGCATCACGTAATTGTTTTTTCAAGAAGGGTGAAGCTTGGATCAAATCTCCTACTTCGATATCTGCTTTTCGATTCAACAAATCTTCAGTAATGTTGTACTTGATTTCGGGTGGAATGGGTGTTGATCTTCTTCTTGTCGGTTTGATTTTTATTTCAGCATCTTCATTCATTGGTGTAGCATTTGATACATATTGAATAGGTGTAGATATTGTGGATCCATTTGTACGTCTTTTCTTACTGATTATTTTGGGTGGATCTTGATGAAGGACTTGAGGTGGTTTATCTAATCTTGTAGTAGTAGGATTAGCATATAGATCAATATCATCTTTTTGGTTAAATAAAGGGTCTTCAATATTCATAGTATTAAGATTGTGTGATTGTTGTGGATGTTGGGATTTTATATTGTTGTTGGGTTGGTGATTGCTATGGTTTTGTGGAGGCGGGATTGTCAACTGACCATCAGCTACAGTTGCCCGTCCTAGTTTTTTGACTGTTGATGGTTTTGAGGGGGTGAATATTGATTGTATGATCTGTTGTTATTGGGATTTTGATTGTAGTATTGACGTTGATCATGTTTGTTGGGATAATATGATCTTTGATTATTTCGGGGTTGTCCATATCGTCGAGATTGATAGCCATTATTATCATATCGGGGTTGCTGTTGATTTTCATATTGATTTCGAGAAAAATTATTGAGTTCTTCTTTGATAATGTCTCTTATATTTTTCTGTATGTCTTGCATATCAAGAGGTGTGGAAGTTGTAATAGCATTTAGATCATGAGTAGATGAGGGTGATCGATAGGAATCCATTTCAATAGTGTTTGTGGGTTGATTTATACGACGAGGATGAAAAGGATTGTCAGCCATTGTTACTTGTTGAGGATGATGTGCTGTCCAATAGCCTTCAGATGCTTTAAGCCATGATTCAATATTTTTGCAGCCAATGGAAATACAATGTTGTTGTATAATGGGATGCACTCCAGCACGGAAGCGACTATGGATCATTGATTCAGCATCAATATCAGCTAGTTCAGCAGCTTCAAATAATCTTGAATAAAAAGTTCTTGGATGTTCTTCAAGACCTTGAGTCATATTATTGAAAGCATATTCGTATGTTTGAATTAGCTCGGGTGTGATGTATTGTTTCATTAATTTTTGCATGACTTCGGAGTATGAAATCTGTGCCTGATTTTTTTCTAGCTTGTTCACAAATGTTCTTGCAGCATGGTACAATTGAGTCTTCAAGATGACAAGCTTGCGGTTTTCATCAGTAATATTTGATAAAGCAAAATAGTTTTCCAATGATTGCTTAAAGTTTCTGAAATCTTCTCCTTCAAATCCAGAAAAAGGCATTAATTTGAGCTTTGGTTGGTAACCAGGTACATTAGCCAACACAGTATGTTCGGGCATCTTGTTTTTATAATTGAATTGAAAGTTTTGATTGATTGGTTTGAGAAAAGGCTCGTAAATAAGAGTAGGATTTACTTGATTTTGATAGAGTTTTCTTAAAAAATTGATTGATGTTCCTTGGAAAAATGATAGATATCCAATTTTATATCCAATTTTAATTTTGATACCCCTGTAGTGAGCACCAAATATGTTACGGCTAATTTTGGTTGTTAGGTCGTAACTGAAAATTGTTTTGTAGGTTTTTATTTTTTTTATAGAGTGAGCACCAGAACTTTTTAGGATTAAGTTCAACCGATTGTAGCTTCAAAGGCTTAAAGATAATAAAGGACTAAACTTGAGAGTCCAAGTGAGGATGTATTATTTTCAAAGATGAAAATAATGAGGTCAATAAAATAAGTAGTGACTTAAATCAAGTCAAAAAAATAAAGTGAAGCGAGATTCAGACTCAGCTGTCAAAAGATATAATAAAAGTATTCCAAAGTGAGGAATAAAAGGAAGCCAACAAGTTGGGAGGTTTAAAAAAACCTTTGTAATGAATTTATTAAAAAGTAAAGATATTAAAAAGTGATTAAAATATAATAATTATTTTTTCTTTTGAAATTTTTGAAGGTATTTATACTAAATTTTTATAATGTTTCATGCTTCACGCACGAAACCAAAACTGAGCGTGCGGCACGCACACCTCCACTCCGACCGTCAGGCGTCTTTGTTTCATCCCAAACGATTTTCAAGGTTGGGTTCAACCGTCACAGTAGTGTTTTATTGTTCTTTTTTTTTATAGAACGAGCATTAGAACTTTTCAAACTCAGGTTCGACGCTTTGTAACTTAAATATGGACTTCATAATCAAAAAAAGTTTATGATAATAACATTCCCATGTCGGTAGTCAAAGAAGGTATTGTTCTATTGGAACGACTTTTCGAGCATCTGTTCATTATTTTGTTTTATCTAAAACTCTCGGTACTCGTATCGTTAATATTGGAAAAGGAATATAAGACCTTTCATATCTGCACTACTATCCTCTACCATGTTAAATATATGTAGCGTTGCTTTGATATATTTGTCTCACTAACATCTTAGCGGTAATTGAGAGGCATTTGTTTTGATCTGGGTATTCTGATCCTGTTTGCACACACAGGCTATGATATCCCGAGATTGTATAGTCAGGTTTACTCTCAAATCGAAGGTAAGATATCATTCACATATATAAAGCATGTCATAAACAATCCCAATAGATTTGGAGAACATTTACATTAGCCAATCCTTCCTTTTCCTTCTGGTGTCCTAATTGCAGCAAAGGCTAAAGTGATTTCCTTTTTTGGTTCTATTCTTCCACAATCATGCCATGATTTCAAATGCTCGACCAAAATACTGTGTGATGATTTAGGTAGTTTATTTATTTTGAATTAAAGCTAGTAAGTATTTCATGCGCATATGACATTAATGTGATGTGTAGTAGAAGGATCCGTCATAATCTAATAATCATCAGAAAAAAAAAAAGGGTGATATCGAATTTCAAACCCCGGACGGCGGATATTTTTAACGTTCCTTCTTTTTTTCTCTTCTCTCTCTCTCTTTTTTTTTTTTTTCCTTCAAAAATTATTTACGGACAGCTTCAATGAAGTGATAGCAATCTTGGTTTAGTATTAGAACTTGAATCAGGGGCATTTTGAAAAATGCAATACAAACATGCATGGGGAAAGCCTTTCATTTTGGATTCGTGATTTGGGTACCACCATTAGATTAGTTTTATTTGTGATTGTCATGTAACCTTTATCAGCTTAGCTTAGTCCTAGTTATCATTGTTTTATATCTTTAACTGAATAAAATACGTCTTGTCGTCTTTTCAACTAGCATCTCAAGACTTTTATTTTATCTACTAGAGTCGTCTCATTCTTTACATTGACTATCCCAGTTACGTTTGTTTTACTAGGCATATCCTTTATTTCTATTCCATCCTGTACACCGAATTCCTCTTTATTTTGAGCTCTGATCCACGAGCAATTCATACTCTGGATATATATATCATACAAATCGGCCCTTATTCCACTCCATGCATTTCATATGACAGGAACTTCACTTCCCCTGTTGGTCAATGTCATTTACAATAGCTTGCATTGTTTGCCCTATCTCTTTTACCATTTTTGTATTTCCCCTTCCAATATGATAGTTTACATTTTTATATTGTTTTGTTGACACGGTGTTGATTTGATGGTCATATGTCTTGAATAAAACCCAATCTATCAGTACGTTTTGCCCTATCACTATCTTACATATAATGTTCTATTTTAATTTTCATTATGACAACATATATCTATCCTATCGTCTTCCGTCTTATACCACGATATTAACGTGCTTTCCCATACAGCCTGGCCCTTTTTTTCCCCACCTCTTTTATCATTAAGATCATGTACACAAATTCCTTTTTCACCACCACAAGTAAAATAATATTATTATGAGACATCATTCAAGACACATTGCAAAGACATATTTGATATGGTAAAGAAAAAAAAAAAAGGAAACAAATAAACTGAATCCTTTGGTCTATTTTGTGAAAATTTATTAAATATTGATAATAGAGACAGAGTGAGTGAGTGAGTGAGTGTGTGTTGTATAGCTGATGAAGGGGGAAGGGGAAGGGGAAGGGGAGGGAAATGAACAAAGTAAGAAGGAAAAGTATCGCCGAAAAAAGTGTTTTATATAAAATCATGAATAAAGGGAAAATGATAAAGAAGATATGAATCTATTCAATAATATTACTAAACAGATAAGACACACTTTCACCGTTGTGAGTTCTATGTACAATAATAAATGATAAATGATGAGTAAATAAATACATACTTCTCCCGTCGCCGTTTGTGAATTTACCTTCGAATAGCTTCAGCAATGGTAGGGGAGATATCAATGACATCCAATTTGGGACAGATAGCCATCTTGTCATGGTGGGGAATAGTGTTGGACACAACCAATTTTTCAATGACGGAATCGTTGATGACTTGAATGGCTTTTCCAGATAAGATACCATGGGCCACAATGGCGTACACCTTTTCAGCACCGTTTTCAACCAATGTCTTTGCAGCCAAACCCAATGTACCACAAGTATCGGCCATATCATCTACCAAGATCGCAATCTTATCACGGACATCTCCAACAAGTACCATACGAGACACTTCATTTGCCTTCTTACGTTCCTTGTGAATTAATGCAAAGTCCAAATTCAACCGATCAGCAATAGCAGTAGCCCTATATATAAAATATTAATAACGTCTTAGTTCCCACGATACATACTTTCATTCTATTCCCTCTCTCACTTTACCGTTTGGCCCCACCAGCATCAGGAGATACAATAATAGCATTGGTCCAGTTATCAATTTGTGTACGAATATACTTGATCATGGGAGGTTCACAATACAGGTTGTCGACAGGGATATTGAAGAAGCCTTGAATTTGGGAAGCATGCAAGTCCATGGTGATAACATGATCGGCGCCGGCTACGGTGATCATGTTGGCCGTCAACTTGGCAGTGATAGGAGCACGACTCTTGTCCTTCTTGTCTTGACGGGCATAGGGGAAACAAGGGATAACAGCAGTGATTCGACGGGCAGAAGCAGTCTTGCAAGCATTGATCATGATCAACAGTTCCATGAGGTTGTCGTTGATTTCGCCACACCCGGATTGGATAATAAACACATCTTCATCACGCACCGATTCGCCAATGGTCACCGACGTTTCTTGGTTGGAGTACTTGGTCACAGTCGCTTGTGCCAATTCAAAACCCATACGTTTGGCCACCAGTTTGGCAAGTTCTGGGTGTGAGTTGCCGGTGAAGATCTTGACAGCGTTATCAGACATTGTTGTTGTTGTTGTTGTTGTTGTTGTTGTTGTTGTTGGTTTTTTTTTTCCCTTAAGAGAAAGGATAGAATGTAAGTGTAGAAAAGATAAGATACAAAAAAGAATGGGGTATGAATGAGAAAAAGAAAAAGAAAAAAAAAGGGCAGAAAAAAAAAATTTTTGTGTTGACTTTTCTTTGCGGGGGCCACCCATTGTCGCCATTTTTTAAACACAGCCACTGTCTACTGTCAGTCTGGGTTTTATAAGGAAAACGAAAAAGAAGTGGGGGTTTTTTATTACATATATACATATACAAGTGCGAAAAATTACAAAAATAAAAAAAAGGCATAATATAAGGAAGGGATAAGGTATCTAATTGCAACAATATTCAAGTTATTCATCAAAAACAGCGTTCACAGTTGGACTGAAGGGAGCGGAAATATCATTCAATGTAAGGACGTCTTCATTGGCAGCGTAAATCGTCGTGTTAGTTAATGGAGCCACTTGATGATGTTCTTCTTGATTTTTCATTTGATAAATGTCGCTGTGGACAACATCTTCTTGAACACCAGTCGAGATATAACCACGATGAATCATGCCTGTGGCACGTTTTGACAAAGCAAAGGCAGTAGTAGGGCGGATCAACAAACGGGAAGCAGCAATAGTGATAGAGGGCATTTTTTATACGAGAGCGTTATTTTTGAAAAAGTGAATAAAATAAAATATCATTCGAAAGAGTGATGGATTTTTCCTTTTTATAAGTTCAAGTTCCCAATATGAGGAATCGTTCGGGTTTCCCACATGTGATAACTTTTGATGATTACCAGAATTAGAGAGAGTGAGTCAGCCTGATAATTATTTATATGAGAAGTACATTGGTGTAGGTTAAGAGGCCAAGATAATAAAATCATAAATCTGGGCGCGGTATTTAAAAATCAAAACTTTATTTTTCACGCTTCACACAGGTGCATATAAAAAAATCTCGGATACTGACGGAATTTACATATGAAATTATCCATCTTCAGCACTCGGCATTGTCTAATCAAATAATGTTACAGCAACAACCTTTAGATTGTGGGGTAAATGGATCATCCTCTTTATCTATTTTCCCCCATATGGATGGCAAAAATGGATCTTTCGTTGAATTACAGTACCGAATCATGCTAAAATAAAAACATGTCATGATGCTTTGTCAATTATTTCCTTTTTCTCTTTTTTCTTACCTTTCGGCAGCCTCACTAACAGATATACTTGGTCTATCCAATTGTTCTGCTAGCTTTTTATTGTACTCCAAAATATGATTTAATTTTGACTCGCTAATCTGCAGTCTCTTATAATTACTCATCTCTCCCACCCCAAGAAATTTAAACAAAAATAATAATAATAAAAAAACAAAACAAAAAAAGAATCTAGAAACATTTATTTATTTATGCATTTATGAATGATTGAGGGAAAAATACATGGGGGACACATCAAATACAAAATTACTTTTTTCCGACACAAATTTAAAATGCCGCGAGCACCTGGCGTCCTGCAATTTTTTTTCACGGTGAGGCGTAGGATGGCATAATGAAAACAATGACAGCAACAAGAATTATAATTAGTAATAGTAAACAAGAAAGGCATGCATAGACGACCCATCGGCCTTGTTGAAAGACATGACGCCAGCTACGAAAGAGGTAGCTCCAACGTTTTAAGAAAGATTGATGCATCGCTACAGACCAAGAGTCTTCTTCCTGCTCATTCGTCATAGGAGCCACCACCATCATCCCATGTGATTCATAGCATGGTGGCGGGGCTTGATGTATATTATATGCTGGTGGTGGCACTGTGACCTTTGTTTCACCACAAGAATCACAAGAAAAAACATGGTGGTGCTTCTTTGATTGCTGCATCATTTTTTCTTTTTATAAATACAAAAAGGTAAAAGAATAAAGATTTCTCGGTTGTTGGTTTTTTATAAGTGTGTTATTTGTTATGATCCTCACCGATGACCGTGATTATTGTTATTTCGCCTTCGGGAATCAGATCGGGACTGCATGAAATCTATCCCTGGATTTTTTTTTGTTATTGTTATTTCTGTATAAACAGGTGATAAAGTATACACCCCCTTCTCACTGTGGAAGATATTTCTTTTTGAAAAGGTTAAATAGAAGTTCAGTAAGATAGTATGGCAACGTGATCTGAAAGAGATTCGATCGATTGACAGATATTTTGAAATGCCGCCCATGTGACGGAAATTCAAAAAAGACAAATCCAAGCAAACAAATGAAAAAAATTTTCTCTCGTCCTTTCAAAAAAAAACTTTTTTCTTCTTTCCTCCCCTTTTTTTTTATTTATTTCCATATCAAAAACCTAACCATGGCTGCTAATGCAACTGATGCCTCTGGTTTGACCAGTAAAGATTATTACTTCGATTCTTATGCTCATTTCGGTAAGTTGATGACTTTCTCTAACTATAAATATTATCATCCTTGATCTAACTTCTCTATTTCCTGGTCTCTTTATTCACTTAGGCATCCACGAAGTATGCTGTCCTCTTTTTTTTTTTTTTTTTGATCTTGCTTCAAAACCACTTTTTTTTTTACTAATGCACTTCTGTTTTCTATTCATATTAGGAAATGTTGAAGGATGAAGTGCGAACAATCTCTTACCGGGAATCTATCTACAGAAACAAGCATTTGTTTGAAGGCAAAGTTGTCTTGGATGTTGGTTGTGGTACTGGGATCTTATCTATGTTTGCTGCTAAGTCTGGTGCCAAGCATGTCTATGGTGTAAGTAATATTTTTTAATTAAGGGTATAGTGTATATTTACAGTTATACTGATTTTGCGATGGTTTCCTTTTTTTTTCCTGCTCTTGTGAATTTTTAGATTGATATGTCCAACATCATCCATCAAGCTCGTATCATTGTCAAGGATAACGGATTTGCTGATAAGATTACTTTGATCCAAGGCAAGATGGAAGAAGTCCAATTACCCGTGGACAAGGTGGATATCATCATCTCTGAATGGATGGGCTACTTTTTACTCTACGAATCCATGTTGGACACCGTGTTGGTCGCTCGTGACAAGTACTTGGCTGAAGATGGTATGATCTTCCCTGACAAGGCCACCATGTACATCGGTGCTATTGAAGATGGTGATTACAAGGATGAAAAAATCAACTGTAAGTGAAGGAAAGACTTTTTTCGACGATGATCAGTTGACTAATATTTCTTTATTATTAGACTGGGATGATGTTTATGGATTTGACTATTCCTCGATCAAGAACCTGGCTATCAAGGAGCCTTTGGTTGATACTGTAGATGGAGCCTCTGTTATGTCTGATGCCTGTCCTTTTAAAGTAATAATACAAAATGATCAAAATAATGGGGATACTGAACTTATTTCTTTTTTTTACTACAAAGGAAATCGATATTTTGACAGTAAAGAAAGAAGATCTGACTTTCAAGGTGCCTTTCCAAATCACTGCTGCTCGTGATGACTATGTACATGCGTTCATCTGTTGGTTCGATATTGGCTTCTCCAAATGTCATAAACCTATTTACTTCTCTACTGGTCCTCATGCCAAGTACACTCACTGGAAGCAAACTGTTTTCTACACCCCTAACACTTTGACTGTCAACAAAGGTGAAACCATTCAAGGTACCATTGCCTGTGCTCCCAACGATAGAAACCCTCGTGATTTAGATATCATTATCGACTACAACTTCAAGGGCGAACATGGCTCTGAAGAACACACTTGTGACTTCAAAATGTAAGTGCTGTAAAGTAAATCAATACATTAGAGACAGTTTTCTTAACTCATCACTCTTTTCTCCAATTGTAGGTCATAATTTGATTTGTCTCTTTTATTACTTTTTACTTTGATTCTTCATCATCTCTTCATGTCCCCATCTTTTTTATTACTATTGTAGCTTACCTCTCATTCTTTTACATTTTCCCTTTATTGTTATATTATATTTTATTGGCATCATCATAAAGACACCCTCTTCATTTTTGTATACGTACATGATTACCTTTTTTACTATATATAATAAAGTAGTATCCAATATACGTTTTATCAATTATTTATGCTAATTTGTGTGTATGTATGTGTATATGCGTGCGTTACTGTCTGTATTGCACGTACTTAGAAGTGGTCGTGGTCAGTTTGATATGGAATATTGCAAAAATCGGAATATCAAATTATTTTTTAAAATTTTCGGTAGAGTTTCTTTTTCAGTTTTTTTTTTCCTTGTTCCTTTCTCCACAATTTTTATTTTGCCGATCAGGAACGATGGCTCATCCAACCTCAGCAGAAGCCCACCGACACGTGGCTCGTTTTCTTGAACATTACGGCTACTCTGAAACTTTGGAAGCATTTCAACGTGAAGCAGGTCGATTGGCACACACAGCTCCTGCTACACAAGATGTTATTGACACCCATAACACCCCAGATACTAATGCTCTTGCTTCACACCTTTCTCTTCTTCAACTGGACAGGTACATCCTATTATACTCAACTAGTTGTTGTTGTATATATCTATGTATTAAACCACGTTTTTATTTCGTTGTAGAGCAAGTGTATTGGCACCTGGCGACTTTGATTTTTATACCACTGTGCTGGACAGCCTTGCTCAACTTCACAACACCAACATTTTATCGATTTGTGTCCAAGACGAATCTAGAATCCTAGCCACAAGCGCCACCGATAAAACTGTGAAACTGCACGCACTCTCTTCAACTTTGCCCACTACCACCACCACTTTAAGGACTTTTCAGCATCACCAAGCACCTGTGCTTAGTATTGATTTCCATCCTGTGTATGCTCATATCATGTTGACGACCTCTATGGACGGGACAGCGGTACTCGTGGATACCTCATCTTCTAACGATGGTGATGACGACAGCATTGTGCAACGATTTAAGGACCATCAACGCTATGTGGTGCGCGGGATCTTCTCTCCTAACGATGGCCGATATTTCGCAACAGCTTCCTACGATCGCACGATATGTATCTATGAAAACAAGTACTCATTGGCGAATGGCGATCATGGTGATGGTCAGCATCGCTTGGAATACGAATTGGTTGGCAAGCTGGGACCGTTCCTTGGCAACGTGGAAACGATATGCTTTGTACCTCCTGGAAACAACAACAACAACAATGACGACGATGAGGGCAACGTGCCTATCTTGGTAGCAGGGATTCAAAATGACAATTACCTCCACTTTTTCCGTATGACATCCACCACAAGCACATCCCCTCATGAAATCAAGACACTTAATCTCAATGGCAATGGTGACGACTGGGTATCATTCAGTCCTGTCTGGCTATCATTCTCCCCTGACCAACCTCATTTGCTTTTGGTATCTACAGACCACACGAGCGGCCGTATGCTACTGCTGGACACTTCCACTTCCACACAAGTCCAGAATTACTACATTGCGCCATGCGACAACAAATTTATCACACGACGCCACATCTTCCATCCCTCTGGACGTTACTTTTATGTGATTGGCGGCGAAGATAATCATGCCGTCAAGGTCGTGGAAACAAAGACAGGTCATCTGGAAGCTACCTTGGACGACGATGCTGGCCACCATGCTATGATTCGTACCCTTACTCTTGATCCCTCTGGCCAATGTCTCCTGACCGCTGGATTTGATCATACCGTTACCCTGTGGACAAAAAAATCTGCTGCCGTTGATTCAGACGCTCTAGATATACAAATGATGCGATGATGGTTTGAAGATAGTTTAGCTTAGTGTAGTAATAGTTTAGTATGTACGGGTATATTTTTGGGCAAAGGACTTCGTTATCTACCAATAAAATCAAGTCATATTGAAGGTTTTTTTTTGTCATGTGTCAATAAAAAAATAGATGTTTATTGTGTTTCAGTATTATACAATGGATGATCCATGGGGGGGGTTCTTTATGATAAATAAGATAAAACGTGGATACAAAATAAAAGAATAAAATAAAAAAGAGTGTAAAAGGGGTGGGTTGTCTATATACTAGCGGAAGGGAAGGGAAGGGAAGGGAGAAGAATATCTATCTACACTAGAAAGATGATCTAAAAAAAGGCAAATGAAGCAAAGGTTGAAGGGCTATTGAAATTGGATAGGTGGAAGCTGCCAAAAGGATCGCTTGTGCATCGCCATGTCATCTTGATGGTCTATAGTGGTGTTGCTGGTCATAATGGCACGTAAAGGGGGTAATTTGGATCCCCAGACATGATCCTGTTGATAAAATAATGGTGGTGCTGGTGGTGAGTGAAATACAGACGAGGTAGGTGGGGGTGAGACAGGTTGTCGGGGACTGGATAAAACGAATGAATGGGACGGTGTATTGCTGAAACAATGAGGGAGCGATGATGATGGTTGATCATCCTTTTTCATAGAGGGTGATGGATATGTATAAGTCGGAGATGGAGGAGTTGAAAGATGGTGATAAGGCGATCGAGATATGGGCTGTTCCTTGGTTTCAGTGGATGATTGTGGTGAAGGATATACTTTTTGTGGTAATGATGATGTATTGTCCCCATGAGATGTAGCTAGGCCGTGATATTGTTGTATTTTATTGTTAGTGTCGCCCATTGTGATTGGTGGTAGCAGTGGCGATGATCCAAATTTACCGAAATGAACTTGATGCGATTGCGGAGGTGCGTATGACGGTGTGATCGTTTTTCGTTTTGAGGTCATTTGGTCCATGGTGGGTCGCTTTATTGTTTCACAAGTATTCTCACTGTTATTGATATCAGGAGAGGTGTGAGGAGGTGCTGTTTTTCGCTTACGCGTAGCCGTGCTAATAAAAAGCCAAAAGTGATGTAAGAGTCAGATTATTGGCTTGCTCAATAATTTACCTTTGAAGTCGGTGCTCTTTACGTATCCGCATTTTCACGCCTTGATCAGAAAATGTACGAGATAAAAAGGTAGCTTCCAATGGACCAGGGAAGTGTTTGGGAAGATAAACAGTAAATGGTTCAGATAGTAATGTCTTTTGATTTCGTACACCATCCCTATAAACAGAAAAATATCAAACACAAATAACATATGGTCAGACAAAAATAATACAAGTGATCATCCCGTTGATAAATCGTAGGATAACTTACTCGACTATTTCAAAGAGGCTGAATTGTAGTTTAAAGGTACCATTTTTTTTGACAGATAGGTCACCAAACACATAAAACCCACCATCTAGGTTCAAACAAACAAAACAAATTGAAAGGAGTTAGTAGGAGAGACATGAAATTGAAACACGTCTAGTAGTTACCTTGGTTGTCCAGATCGCGTAGACGATAAAGAGAAGAAACCGTTGTTCCAGAGAGATAATTGTGAGCAGGTAAAAGAAGTTGATCATTGTTCTCCGTATCCACAATATTTGCTACCAGGAAATAAAAAGGACTCTGCAGACGCATTCTACAAAGAGTGATTGTTAAAACGCTTTAGTTATTGCATTCCTCTTTTTTTTTTTTTGCGGGGAGAGGAAGAAGTGAATAAAAAGGAAGAACTTACTTTGTATCCTCAGAAGAGCAGTGTGGCCATTTCATTTGTAAAATGGGAGGCGGATCAATAGGTCGTCGGTCTGAACAGGTTTTTTTTTTTTAAAAAAGAACATTAATAGAAAGAAAGGGGTAAAAATGGCAGAGCGGAGAATTAATTAGTTTTATACTGTTGTGTTTACCTCGTTCATTGACGACGCTCATTTTCGCTCGATCCGGTTGCTGTCGTATGGTAATTTCATAATCACTAAGATCAAATAAACAAAATTTACCGTTATATTAATATTTATATGCATGGATAGTCATCCCAATCTACTGTACCTGGCTGATGTGAGAGGTGTAAAAGAACTATTAATAAATCGATAACTACAAGAAGTCTGATCTTGGTCAGCCATTATGTTGATATTTTTTTCTTTTTTCAGAATATAATACGTAAGAAGGAAGGTAGAAGAAGAAAAAAAAGTAAAAGAGAAAGAAAGATGATATAACATAGACCCGATCAGAAACACACAAAAAATATCTTTATTCGGCAAATTTAGTTGGTTATGGCTCGCTCGAGCTGAGATGAAGGCTCTCCTCTTTCTTTTTTGTTCCATAATTAAATGGCTCAATTTGAATAAATTCTCCCAAAATGGAAAATGCCAAGACTTTGTGTGTGTTTCTTTTTCACCTTATCCCAGGGTAAGTGGATGGGAGATTGGTGTTACTGTCTTTAATTATCAGCTGCACCCTTCCATTTTCTTTTTCTAGAAATCGACCAGCAAAAAATTAACCCAGGCAAGCTATAGCGTTTTTGCTATCATCACCTAATGATCATTTGTAACAATTGTTGTTGATAATTATCGAAACGCCTTGAGCAATTCGTATCACACGCCAATGGGACCATCGCCACGGACCTTGAATCCAACATGAGGCCTTTTTTTAGTTCACTTTTTTTTTTTCGTGATGAAAATCTCATGGATAGGACGCTGATCAAAAACGATCAACTGTCTCTCGGGTAAAAGTACTTCATTGTTCTATATATATAAATATATACTTCTATCTAGAGCAGTAGTCAAAAAAATTTCCTTTAATTTTTTTTTTTTTGGGTAATGACTATCATGATCTGAATGGAGTCTAAATGTCGCCAATTAGGTATTGAGCCGATTCCCTGGTAGTAAGACTGTATTTTTAACTGATCAATCAGCACATTCTTTTTCCATCGCATCAACCACTCAAACCCAATCCATGCAATACACAAATATAAAAATAAAAATTTGGTTCCTTTTTTTTTTTATTATTGACATCTAATTGTCTTGGCAAAATAATAATAATAATAGTAAAAAATGAAACAAACTTTATTTTCAACATAAAAAAAACCTATCTAACTATCTATATTTACATCGACCATATAACTAATACTATGCTAAAAAAACTAATAACTAATAATACACACACCCATCGTTATCTTCACAGATTGAGAATAAGAAAGCCATCTCCGTCTACATCTTGCATCAATTCGTAAGCCATATCATTATCGTTGTCATTGTCGCTTGTCACTGAAGATGCCTTGTCATCGTCGTCATGAGTGGTAGCATTTGCCAAGGGGTCCATGAGAACGAAGTGATCAGTAAGAGAAGTAGCATCATTCGTAAAATCCTTGTTGTCATCATCACCATCATCGCTTTCGGATCCCACCGAGCTTGCTGATGTAGAAGAGTGTCGTTCCCATTCAGATTGCTTATGTTGATCCAATTGCTCCAAAATCAATCCTGCTTGCTTTACCAAATCCTTGCGTTTTCGTCGAATCAAATCATCCCCTTCTGAAGAAATGCCGTCCAGTTGAAGTAAAATTCGCATAATGTTGTCTTCGTATTGTAAAAATCATGGTTTTTGGAGATTGTCGGTACTTGAATGGAGGCGTCGTTGTCATGATGTTGTACGTCGTTATCGTTGAAGTAGAGTGACAAGGCCAAAATTCGTTGATGCGAGGTGTGAATGTCATCCAGTTGACTCTTGATCTTTGCCAGTGTTGCCAATTTCAATGTCTTCTTGCTGTCCATATCATCATCATCATTGCTGGGTACCACCACATCATTATTGGGAGAAGGGCCATCCATCACCATCACTAGTTCGCCATCATCATCACCATCGTCAGATTCGGTATCTTGTTGTTTGCCAGTGTCCATTGAATCATTGGGAGCATCATCTGTCAGCACCATAAGGAGTTCATCAGAGTCAGAGTCAGAGTCAGAGTCAGAGTCAGAGCCTGTATCTTCATCGGCATTATGGTCTTGCCCCACTTCTTTCTTCATTTCCTCAGTAGCCAGGTCATCATCATCATGCAATAATCGGTTCATCAAGCCTTCCACCAGTTCAGTCCAATCCATATCATCAGCACCTTGTCCCTGTCCTTGCTCTTGCTGAGATTGCCAATAGAGCTGTTGCACCAGTTTTTGGCGAGCCATTTCTTGTTCTTTAGCTTGTTGTTGTTTGATCATCTGTTCTTTCTTTCGCTTGAGTTCTTGCTGTTGTCGGACATGTTCCAAATAAGCTATCATTTGACGTTGGTTCAAAGAGTGTTGACGTTGTTGCTTGCGTTGACGTTCTTCTACTTGTCGTTGTTGCTCCATAACAGCTGCGATGCGTTGACGTTGACGTTGGCGTTCAATTTGCAGACGTCTTTCTTGGTAGAGTTGATATTGACGCTTTTCTTCCCGCCATGCTTGAAATTGAAGGTATTCATCCAATGAAGGGGGTTGCACCATAACTGGGGAGGAGGGGCCATAAATTGCGTACATTGTTGAATTCGTTCAAAGAGAGAAAGAGATAAAAAGAGAAGGTCTAATGGTTTGTATTTAGATAATAAAAAAAAAAAAAAAAGGAAAGGGATCATAATTGTCAACGTTTATATAGGTATTTTTGATTTGATCTATGATGATGAATTGCTTACAGTAGTAGAAGCTGCCAGTATTTCCTGGAAAAATCCCAATTGAAATGCCGCATGCCAGAATAATCCAGACTGACAAATCCAACCCCGTAACGCTGAGTAAACCCGTCCACCACGCTGAGTAAACTATCCACCAAATACTGATTCGCCAAAATAATGCCTAATGAGTCTTTGACCACCTCCATGCTTTTCGATGCTTGTGTTTGTCATGACTGAGCCTTGCAAAGGTAAGAATAGAATCCAGCTGAATCCCAATTTGACTAACAACAGCGTCATCGTTTAAAAGACGTTGGTGTTTGAATTGAAGACAATAGGTACGCCATATATACTTCCTATAATCAATCCATAGTGATAGAATGTGAGCTTGTGCTTCCTCTCAGTAGTGGCAAGTATCCACGATCACCTCGTTCCTTCTTACCAGCTAACAGAGCGTTGTTTATTTTTTTCCTGTAGAGTCCATTCATGTTCAAAGAGCTTTTTGATGTCACGCACGGTAGAGGATTGTCCGACAATAAGATCTACGTTGATAATAAGAAATTAATTTTGATATATTGGTATTTTGGCTGTGAGACCACTTACGAATAGGTGGTAAAGGACCTCTTTTTACTTGAATTCTATACGCGTGACCTTGCTCCAACGAGATGAGAATATCCAAGTCCTTTTCAGTGGGAAGACGAGCTGTGATATCAGATAATATTGGATCTTTTAGTAGAGACGAGATCGTTTCTTCGAGTTTATCCACTTGTTGTTTTTCTTCAGTCATCGTTAAAAAAGTAAAATAAAAGAAGACGAGGCGTGACTTGAATTTTGCGTACATTAAGTGGGATTTGTAACAGTGTGCTTTTTTTTTTGTTGAATACGGAGTTCTAAAATCTGCAGGGTCGCCATCGTTTTTTGATGGCTTTTTTCCTTACCACCTTCTTTTCCGATTTCTTTTTTTCAACACCTACTTTTGTTGGAATCGTTTTCCTTTTTGAACAAGAAGGAATAAAGAAGAATCCATTCTTTTTTTACATTCTTCTTTATTTTGGGTCAACATTCCTTTCGTTTTTTTTTCCTTTTTCTTTTTATTATAAATATATTATAATATATACCTTTTTTCCTCTCATCTGCCATCTGTAAATATCATCACGTTTATTCCATTCACTTGACCCCTTCTCCTTTTTCTATCACTTTTATTTATTTACTACAAAGCATACTACTCTTTCTCTCCTTTCATCATGAACAAAAACATTCAACAACAACAACAACAGCAGCAAATTCAACCACTCACCTGCCACGGACATACTCGCCCTGTCGTCGACCTACAATTCTCTGATCCTACGGCTGATGGCACTTTATTGATCTCCAGCTGCAAAGGTAACAAATAAAACTATTTCTTTCATTTAGTTTTGTGACAAATTAATCGTCGTATATTCATAGATGGTAATCCAATGCTTCGTGATGGGACAACGGGGGACTGGGTGGGCACCTTCCAAGGACACAAAGGCGCGGTGTGGAGCTCACGGATGACTCGTCAGGGTCATATGGCGGTGACGGGATCTGCGGATTTTACAGCCAAGGTATGGAACACTTACTCTGGAGCCAGTTTACATACTTTCCAACATGATCATATTGTACGTGCGGTGGATGTCAGTGGGGATGGTACTCGTATTGCAACTGGAGGCAAGGAAGCCAAACTTCGCCTGTTTGATTTATTTCGACCGGATGCACCTCCCTTGGAAGCTGTGGGTCATACGGCGACGATTCGAGCGGTGGTGTGGGATGACCAACGACATCGATTGCTTACTGGTGGGGAAGATGGACTCATACGTATTTGGGATCTTCGAACCATGCGCCATACTGATACCATCACCTGTCCTGCGCCTATCGCTGATATGACACTGTCTATTGATCAGTCTTGTCTTTTGTGGACTTCGGGAAAGACAGCCAACTTTTGGAATGTTGACAGGTAATAGAAAGATAAGGCATTATCAACTGGTGTGATCTCATCATTCCCTTTTTTTTATTTTATTTTTTTATTAGTGTGAATCATGAAGATATTACCACTCATGTGCTGGAACATAGCTTGTCATCCATCTCTCTCCATCCGGATCATACAACTTTTGCTGCTGGAAGTGATCAAGACTTGTGGGTCCGAATTCATGATTTTGCAACTGGTGACGAGCAAGGTAACCTGAGTTGATTCCGAGGGATCGTTTTTTTTTTCTTTTCTTTTTTTGCTGACAATGAATTTTGTTTTGTTTTATACCTTCACTAACCAATCCCACTTTTTTGCTTTCTTGGTGATGCAGAGGTTTATAAAGGTCATCACGGTCCCATACATACTGTTAGCTTTAGTCCTGATGGTGAAATGCTTGCTACTGGTTCAGGTACAAAAAATAAATATAGAAATTACGTGCAAGACAATGTTTAGATCTCCTGTGCAAGGGATCCACCTTTTAACTTTTTATAGATGACCAACTTTATTTTTTTTTTTTTAAAATTTTTAGAGGACGGAACAGTTCGTTTATGGAAGGGGGCAACCAACCATTCTTACGGTCTTTGGAAACACAATACTCAATAGTTTCGTTTATATTTAGCTTTAGTTATTAGATATCAGTTGTTGAGTTTTTTTACTTTACAAACAGGATTTTTTGTCATGATGATGCTTTTAGTTAGCGCAATAAAAAATCCTTCATATCTATTCATTTGTCTTCAAAAACCATGAAAAAATGTCGTCATAGGTATACCTGCTAGTGAAAATGAGGGATCGGAGAAGGATGGAGTTTAATTGATATTTGGCCTTCCTTTGCATCACACTGACGTTACCAATGAAAATATAGGGTGTGGAAGGTTAAGTGCCGCCTTAAATGTCAACAAATGCGGGGAAAAAGGCATGAAAGAGATCAAATTTTTTTTTGTTGTGGTGAAAATGTAATAATGGGGAAAAATCGAATGATCTCATTAGAATCAGTATAATGGGATGAATAGGAAGAAAAATGGGTATGATGGTGATAAGATAGAGAGTGGAAAAAGGGGCCATGTGGAGAGACAGAGAAATAAATGGGACCAAAGTAACGATGACAAGTATCAGTCACTTGGGGTGTATTACCTTCACGTGGTACGGGCAAGTGAGGAAGTAAGCGTCAAATATAGCCAACTGTGAGGAAGAATACGGAAGATTTGGGAAGTGTCCGTGTTGTCCCGATTCAGTAGGTCTAATTCGGTGCTTGAAGGCTGTTAGTAAGGGCGGTGCCACTCAGTTTGATCCAACCAGGGAGTACGGATCGGAATTTAAAAGCATCCCTTTCTTTCACGCGCTGCCAAAAAAGACATCTAATATAAAAGGTTCTGCTTTCTTCCTTTTTGTATTTATTTAATCTCTTTACTTTTTTATCTTACTCTTTCATATACTAATAAAATGGCTTCTCCCAGACCCGGATCTCCTTACCATGGACGCCCTTCCAGCTCCTCTTCTATTCACACCAAGGTTGAAGAAGAACTCCACGATGTCGCTGGTATTGACTATGACAAGGTAAGAACAGTGGCAAAGTCTGATGTCAGAATGGGTAAAACAATGTATTAATTTTGCTTTTACTTGTAGGTTACCATCAAGCGTAATCCTTCCGTTGCTGTTTTGTATGAAGAAGCTTTGACTTACGAACAAGGAACAGTTATCTCTTCCGCTGGCGCACTTTGCGCTTATTCTGGCAAGAAGACTGGTCGTTCTCCCAAGGACAAGCGTATTGTGGAAGAAGAAACCTCCAAGGATGACATCTGGTGGGGTCCCGTCAACACTCCTATCTCTGAAAAGGTGTTCTCCATCAACCGTGAACGTGCTATTGATTATCTCAACACCCGTCCTCGTCTCTATGTCTTCGATGGTTATGCTGGTTGGGATGTTAAGCTTCGCAAGAAGGTGCGTGTTGTAGCTTCTCGTGCTTACCACTTGTTGTTCATGCGCAACATGTTGATCCGCCCTACTGAAGAAGAATTGGAAAACTTCGGTACTCCTGATTTCACCATCTTCAACGCCGGTGAATTCCCTGCCAATCGTTACACCACTGGTATGACCTCCACCACCTCTGTGTCTGTCAACTTCAAGCGTGCTGAAATGGTTATCCTCGGTACTGAATATGCTGGTGAAATGAAGAAGGGTGTAAGTATTTATTATGATGTGCGGATGATTAGCTGGGTATGATATGAACAAAGGTGTCTTATTGGTCCTTTTCCTTTCTCTGATAGATCTTCACTGTGATGCACTACTTGATGCCCAAGGCTGGTGTCTTGTCTCTCCACTCCTCTGCCAATGAAGGTCCTGATGGCGATGTCTCTTTGTTCTTCGGTCTCTCTGGTACTGGTAAGACCACTTTGTCTGCTGACCCCAAGCGTAAATTGATTGGTGACGACGAACACTGCTGGTCCGATGAAGGTGTCTTCAACATTGAAGGTGGTTGTTACGCCAAGTGTATTGATCTCTCTGGTGAAAAGGAACCCGATATTTTCAACGCCATCAAGTTCGGTGCTGTCCTCGAAAACGTTGTGTTGGATGAAGAAACTCGCCAAGTTGACTACTCTGATGACTTCTTGACTGAAAACACCCGTTGTGCCTACCCTATCTACCATATTCCCAACGCCAAGTTGCCTTGCGTTGGTGGTCATCCCAAGAACATTATCTTGTTGACCTGTGATGCTTTTGGTGTCTTGCCTCCTGTTTCCAAATTGACTCCCGAACAAGCTATGTACCACTTCATCTCTGGTTATACCACCAAGGTTGCTGGTACTGAAGACGGTATCTCTGAACCCACCCCCACCTTCTCTGCCTGTTTCGGTGCTCCCTTCTTGGTCTTGCATCCTCAACGTTATGCTTCCATGTTGGCTGAAAAGATGTCTCAACACAAGGCCAATGCCTGGCTCATTAACACTGGCTGGATTGGGTACGTATTTTTTTTTAATTGAGGCGGTTATTAATTTAGAGAATATAAAAAATATGATGCTGACTTTTTTTCTTTAATAGTGGAAGTGCTTCTTCTGGTGCTAAGCGTTGTCCTTTGAAATACACTCGTGCCATTTTGGACTCTATTCACGATGGATCTTTGGCCAACGGTGAATTCGAAGCCTTCGAAGTGTTCGGTTTCTCCATTCCTAAGAAGGCTGCTGGTGTTCCTGATGAATTATTGAACCCCCGCAAGGCCTGGAAGGGAACTGATGAAGACTTCACCAAGTCTATTACTCAAGTCGCTGGTATGTTCCAAGGTAACTTCAAGACCTACCAAGATCAAGCTGCTCCTGAAACCGTGGCTGCTGGTCCCAAGATCTAGATATAGAACTTCATATTTATTTACCCCCCCCCTTGAACACACTCACAAATCTCTCGTTTGAATTCACATATCGCATTTTTTGTATCATATCCCCCATTTGCATGGTTGAAATAAAACTTTCTTAATAAAAGTATTTTTTTATTGTGTCTGACTCTTATATATGATACTAGCTCCACTGTCCCCAGGGCGCAACCTACATTGCTTAGCACGTCGCCGCCAAAGGATGATTGCATATAATCTCAATCATTATTAAATTGAAAAAGACCTTATTACATTTTGTAGCTATAGAAACTATTATGACATCCAATGTTACTACTCTTTTTTTTTTTTTTTTTTTTTTTTTTTTTTGAATAAACACTCTGGCGCTCCGCTGGAGCTTTTAGAAATCTTTCGATTTATTGGGTGTCACAGTTTTTTATCAAAGTGTGGGTTTTGATGGGATAGGATTAAAGCCTCTGCCATTTCGCACTTTGGTGGGCAACCCCGTGGGGCCCAACTGTTGTGCTCAGCGCGTCGTCAGTGAGTTTTCTTTGTGTGCTGAAATAATAGGTTACTTGAAAGATGTCAGAGAGATAAGAGCTTGATTATGTAAGGGTTGCAACTGCCTTTCCACTGGAAGATAAAACGAATTATGCACTACGGTAATTATGGCGATTGCCCCTTCATTTAATTTTTATTTGCATTTCCCTGATTTTTTGACAAAAAAAAAGGCTGGATGATTCAGGCTCCGCAATTTGCTTTCTATTTTTTTTTGGTCCCCTTTTCTTTCCCTCTCTTTTTCTTTCTTTTTTATTTTTTTCCTTCATGATAGTCTGAATGATATGATGGCAAGGCTCATTGGGGAATTGGTGATCTAGGATTAGTGTTAGAACTTGAATTAGGGGCGTTTTAAAAAACGCAAAACAAATATCATGGGAAACTGTTAATTTATCTTATTATACTCAAAATGATGTTTTAGATAATATCGTAGCAGCTAGAACAATGTTTATAAAATTATCTGAAAATGACATGTTTAAAGATAAAAATTTTGAATATATAGTTGAATTTTGGAACGATGAAATTGCGCTTTCATTTTGGATGAAGGATTTGGGAACGACAGTAGATTAGCACTCTTTAGTTTAGTAATAGTTTGTCATCGTTTGTATCTACGTCTGAATAAATATGTTCTTTTTCTTATATTAGTTTCTCTGTTGTATGTTTACATTATGAGCTTCATCGAATGTGTTTTACATATGGATAGAAAAAAAAAAGTGTGTCTATATATATATATATATATAAGGAACGGATTGGGTATTATGTAGACTTCTTCCACCAATTATATGAGTTTGTGCGTAGAAAAGAAAACAGGGATGTGTTTGTGCGAAAAAACAGCTATTGCAGTGCATTTTACTGTGGTGGGGTATATTGAAGAGCAAAATAGAGAATAGAATTAATTATGTAGCTACTGGGTGGCAGGATTTTTCTGAAGTGCGGGTTTTGATGGGATGGGATGGAAGACTTTGTGATTTGGCGCTATGGGTGGGCAGCGATTGAGAAAAAGGATGGACGTCTTGGGGTCCAACCGTCGTGCTAAAAAAAATAGGTAAGGGATTAAATACGGTGATGTGAATGGAGGAAAGGTAGGAAATTTCAAAGTCATAGATGTTTATCTTAGATGGTTATCTTTAATGGTTATCTTAAATAAGGATTTACACCATGCTCTTATTAATATATTAGTAAAAAGCATTTTTTTTTATCGTTCATTTGCTTTTGAAGGTACACTAATCCTGTTCTATGCAATCACTCTAAAGGATCTGGAAGCTGTTGCATCGTTTATATTACAACTGGTTATGAAAAATCCAACACTGACGCATGGATATATTAGCTGCACAGCATCCTTATTTCTAATTCTCCAGTATTGACCATCAGACGTTTTACAATAACTGTTAATGGTATTTAAAGCAAGGAACGCCAACTAACGAAGTGATGCTGGTTGTACATAAATTTATCCTCAAGCGTCACCAAAATCATTGTTACATATGCCATAATATTTAGTTTATATCTTATCAAACACTAAAAAAGGATTGGTCAATGTCCCATGGGTTTGATAGTTGAGGGATGGTTAAATAAAGAGGTATATTTCATTAAAGCATAAGCATAAACTATAAAGGCTAGCAGTAATCGAAACCTAATGAGGCTAACATGAGGAAAACTAATGGGTGATATGGAAAATGTTAACACTATTCTAAAAGGACGATTGTAAAAGGGAATTGGTATAGTGTACAAAGCATAAGAATGAGTAAAGGAATATTTTACATTGAAGCATACTACTGTCAGCATTGATCTAAAGGGTAATGACATCAAAAGAGCCAAATATACAAGACGTGAAAGACACGAAGAAAAATTCTGTATTAAGGTATGTAAAAAGAGGCATATTTTATTTATATATAGCTATAATCTATGGACAAACTAAGACTAAACTAAGCTGGTGAAGGGATTAAAAAGCAAATAATGGAGGACCCAAAACCTGGATCCAAAATGAAAGGGCTTCTCTATAAATGTTGTAATCCCTGTTCTGAAAACGCTTTTAAGCTAGTCATAACACTAATCTAAATTCAACATTATCCTTGAGGCAATAATTAGATGAAAAAAAGAAGGAAAAAGAAACGAAAATTCGAAACTCGAAATAAATAAAAAAATCCACGTGTGCGGGATTTGAAATTACCATTTTGTGGTGTCTCTAAAAAAAATGAAAAGGACTATGACATACGATGTCTAGATGAAATGTATTATATTCAGAAAACTATATTACTTCTAAATATAGATAGCAGGGGACTTGCACAAGGCAGTTGAGTGAATTAAGGTACGTTAAGAAGCAGGAACTTCATTGTGCTGACTGAACAAAGCAAATTTCATTTGGGTTGCTAATAGATAACTAGAGATAAAGGCAAAAATAGAAAATAGCAGCGGGTTCATGGGATGGAGATTGTACCCCTTTTTTTTTTTTGTCGTGTAAAGCTGTGATTTAGGCACCATCGGTTTTGATTTGATTTTGAATTGATCACTGAAGTGGATTGAATTTCTGCGGACATTGAAAACGTTTTTTCTTTCTCAAATGTGACAGGAAGAAAAAATTCCCCAATGTTTTGTTTTCCCAGTCGTTGTATTTTTTCCTTCCCCTTTTCTTCACTAGCTTTGCAATTATGGCCTTCCGTTTATTGACACAGCCTATTCGTCAACAACTTGTACGGGCGCCTACCTCATCATGTTTATATACCACTTCTGCAAACACTTCGACAAACTTATCAGCGAGCCAATTTGCTGAAAGGGCCTCAAAGAAATTCATTGGTAATGTAACAGAAAACCAATTTGAATAATAAGACTTGAAAATACTGACTTATTTATGTACTTTGATTGATCACGTTATGAATGTAGGTCAAGCGAAAAAGGGATATACTGGTCGACGTAACAACACACCGTCCAAATTCGTGGTGGTTGATAATTTGCCAACAACAACTACAGCAGAAGATATCAGAAAACTGGCACGTGAAGCCTTCAACCAAGGTGATAAGTGCATCAATGAAAGTAAGTCAAGAATACACAAAACAGGACGATGATCAGGTGTAGGCGAGACTCCTAACTTTGTTTTTTTTTTTTTTTTTTTTTTTTTTTTTTTTTGTTTGAATAGCCATTTTTTGCCGGTCCTTTGATTTCAAATTCTTCGGCCGTTGTGTGGTGATGATGGACTCACCAGAAAATGCGAAAAAGTTATTGGAATATGGTAACTCTCGACTTGTAGGTGGGCATATGATCAAAATGCTTTTTGTAAGTTATGTACAAGTTTAGGGGGAGATGTTCTAGTAATTGAAAATCATGCTCATCCGTTCCTTCTTTTCTCCGGCAGGCTGGTAACGAATCAAAAAACCCGAACGAATTCATCAACAAACTTCGACGCCACGAATTGCTCTCAAAGACAGATGCCACCAGTGCTGCCGGTCGCTCAGTTGTGTTTAATGGATTACCCCCTCAAACAAAGCGTGATCAGGTCTTGGGTATTCTTCGATCAAAGAATCTTTTCCCTGTAGAAGGAGTGTCAGACAATGTGGTACCATTAAAAACGTGAGTATTCAAAATTAGGACAGTCAGAGCTAGAAATTGGTTTTTTTGATATTGACTTTAATTATATTCATAGAAAGGATAAGGGTACCGTTTCCAAATTTTTAGTGAAATTCGACTCTGAATCTGAAGCTTGGAGATGCGTCCGAACCTTCCACAACACTGACTTCACTCTCAAGAAGTACAACACTGATTTCCGGCTCTTTGTATCCGTAGCTTATTAGACTGTTGTTGATGATGTTGTATTGTATTTGCCTGATTTGTAGATTAGCTATGATCTAGTATTTAGTATTTAGATATATATAGACTCCTTTATTGTGTATATTATATATATATATATATATATATATTTCGCATCGTTCTGGAATAAAAATTAAAATAAAAAATGTTGATTATTTATATGATAATGACTGTAGCTACTTGCCATTAGATGTGCACCAAACTAATCCCTTTACTATCGACTCTCAAAAGGATCGTATGATGATATTTATTGTCAAACGATAAAAAGCCTGGGACAAGTACCTCCGTTATATGGATCCGGTGCCCTGGTCAATGTACTGTATTGGTGGCGCAGAAACAGTGGCGGTGGCGGTGATTGTGTTTCTGGCGATGGAAGAAATTGAAGAGCCTCGGTAAGTATAAGCCAAGGGTAGTACGGATAATATATACAAATATATAAGTTTATTATTATGAGCTTGCTAATACTTCTTTGAAATGTAGAAACGTGTTACACTTGTAAAGTCTCGGGCTTGACTTCCATATCAACCGAGTAACATAATGGAAGGTGTATTTATAGTGTCATGGCAAGTTAAAAAAAAGGGCCTTCCGGGTCCGTGGTTTCCAAAAATATCATCTCATGTTGACCGCTTTTTTTTTTTCTGTTAGGTCTTATTTTGGTATTTGGCTTAAAACCACTTCCAACTATGCTTACCATCGGCCCGATTATTTTTTTCTACGAGGTAACTCAATCTATCAAAAAGAATCTATTGTTTGCGTAATATTTCTTTAAAAGTATGTTTCATTGCAAATTATTTTTAGGATAACTGTGGCAAGTACAGCAAAAAAACTCAACTCTTGGCATTTTGGCAACATCCTTCTCTCTCTTCTTACATTACTGTATTGGTTGTGCTTAGTCTAGGTCTGTCTTTGTTATTGACTTTGTATTGCAAAATAATCATGATATTCCCTTTAGACTAGAATTTTTCCCTTGTCCTTCCATTTTACAGTAGTGTCAATTTAGTTTATTAGTTTAGTGAGGTTTCGATTTGATAAATAAAGTCATCTTTTCAATGTATTGCTTTATGTCTTTTTATGAATCATTCAAGGCATTTTATCTGGGATATAAAAAAAAGATCAAACATGCTAAATAGAGGCAAAAAAAAAAATAGCTCAATTTTAGGGTACTCCATGTAGGTTTGTTGAGACCAACCCCGGTCAAGTGCGCCGGTGCAACAGAAATCAGGGTCGTACTGCGTTAAGAATAAATGATTGAAACTTTATTTTTTATTTTTTATCAATTTCCGTTTTTAATGTAACTTTTTTTTTTTGACATGCTCCCACTCACTTCCTCAATGGCGGTTTGCCAAGAATCTATCGTCTACCAGTGTCACCTTTTTTTATATTATGATGATGCAGATGTCTGCGGTTTTGCGGAAGTCAAACCACAACTTTATTTTGTTTTGCTCGCTTGACTGACTTGCCTCACCCCGCTGCCGGCTTGGCAGAAATAAAACAGCATTGTCAGTTGTCTAATGTAGAAGTATCATAAATTCAGTGCAAACCGTTTACCCGTTTGATGGTATTTTTCGTATGTAAAGTTCAGTATATCGATTTTTTGTGATAATAGAACCAGGCAGTTTAAGAATAAAAAAAAAGAAATACAATTCATCTTAAAATACTATCATGGTCAATATCATCATGTGATCTTGGTACTGGTATGTATACTGCCTATGGTGTTCAAGCTTCGATGTACAGCACAACAACAGGGAAATGCGTAATGGCATTAATTTCAATTAAAATGAACAGACGTTAATGTTATTTCTAGATAAATAATAAAGCCCAATATAATTGGATCTGCAATGAGTAATAAAAAAGGGAAGGAAACTTCTGGCGCCACAGTCCAAAAAAGTCGATTCCAAAAGAGAGTTATAAAAGGATCAGACGAGGGAAGACGGGAGTTCAATTCTTTGTCTCTCTTTCACTTTTTCCTCACTTTTTTATTTTATTTTATTTATATCATTTATATATTTATACTTGTCGTTTATATATGTTCCCAACCCCTCCAAAAACATTAAAACACTCTTTATCTACTGTACTTACTGGTGCTCAAGAATATAGTGGTGATGTTTGTTTTGTTTTTGATAATGAACAAATTTGGGCTCATAAAGGTAGCCTTTTATTTTTAATACACGAACTTGAATGCTCATGACTAACTTTATATGCCTTTTCCTTTTCTATTAGCTTTGCTAATGGCTAGGGTACCTGAAGACTTCCTTACCAAATATATGCCTCAGCTACTTGATAATACAGCAATCACTACTATCGATAGCCTCTCGACGACCATTCCTTACGATATCTTTGTACACTTGCTCCGGTTTTGGTATACTGCTGATTTTACTTCTGCAACACTGTCATCGACTTCTTCGCCATCGGCTTCTGTCATGTCATCGTCTTCTTCCTCTACGGCGGAATCCCTTGCTGGTGTCAACAAACTTAAGACTGGCGGTACTACTCATGATGCTGCAGCAGTAATAGCCATTCGACAATCTATTACGACTCTTGAATCAAGTCTTCAACTACATTTACTACCGTTGTCTGCTCCTGATATCTCTGATGACGATCAACTTGTGCTCGACTTGGAAGTCATGCGTCGAAAACAACTCAATTGCGATGGTATGGTGAACATATTCAAGCCAAATACTACCACCACGAAGAAAAAACCACTTTCACCTTCACCTTCGTCTTTGCCTACGCTCACAAAACGCCACACCACCCCAGCAAATATTGCCACCGCAACTACATCTAAAGCTACAACTATCACAAGTATTTTGAATACAGCATCATCAATACCCTCTGTTACAACACCAACCACTGACATTGAAGATGATGATACCGAGACGGCGTCGGCACCAGTGATGATCACCTTCCCTATTCATCGTTTCATCCTTGCATCAAGGTCGTCTTACTTCCACTCTTTGATGTATAGCCAACAAGTATGTGAATCACCCAACTCGACCGTCCTTCTTCCATATGATCAATTTTCATCAACGACATTGGATATCATTCTTCACTACTTTTACACAGATCAACTCCAGGTACCTGAATTGCCAATGGCCACCACCACCACCACAGGTACTGCCATGTCGGTCTTCCAAAAAGAAATGAATCGCAAGAAACATGTTCTGCGGGAATTGCAAAAGGTGTTCCGAGCTGCGGATTATCTAGGTCATATTGATGCTCTGTGTGATGCTGCCTTGTATGAAATGGAATCCATTTGCCATCGTTTCAAATGTACTTGCTCTTCCTGTGTAGTCCTTTTGCCTTCCATGCTGGCGTTTGCAAATAAACATCAATCGTTTGTGCGACCTCTACTATTCAAGCTGATGGCCATGTATACCGAACCCATCCAAGCCTTACCTCCTTTGTGGTCTCAGAAACCCTTCTCCCTCTTGATTGTGTCACACTTGGATAGTGATTTGGTGGCCGTGGACGGTGGTGGTTATATTCTTCCAACGTCTCTTCAGTCTCTCTTCCATCCAATGTCCTCGTCAACACATTCTTTATCCCATTTACCATCCTCCTCTGCTCTGCCTGTTTCCAGTGATAGTGATAATCAGGGCGTGTCTACGACAGTAACAGCATCAGCAACCGCGGCAACAACAGCAACAGAAACCGGTACACCATCATCATCCACGTCGTCAACGCCTTCGTCGTCACCAGCTGCCTCGTGCTCATTCAATACCTCTTTACCTACCCCGCTACTGGTGGATTTGGTGTCAAGAACATTGGGGAATATTACCAAACGCAATGCCATTCATGTGTTACATTCAGTTCATTTGTGTTTATCCAAAATTCGAAGTGCCGATCCATTTCCAACGTGGTCTCAACCATCCTTGGCTCTCATCCATGCTATCCTCCATCATACTATTTCCATGGTCTCATTGAACTTTGATTTTTACTGTGTGGAATATCCTATTCTTCTTTCTTGTGTCGACGGGATCGGGGGAGGCTTCTCGGTGGACTTTTTGGACTTTTTACTAAAACGCATTCTCAACAATGGAATCCAAGATTCTAATGCTGCTGTACTTTACCAAGGAATTGTACGTGATCTGATTGGACGTCAAGAAGTGGTGAAGAACGTAGCTGTGGATGGTGTACTATTGGAAGCTCGACAACAATGTGTGGATTATTTGTCTCATCGCTGGGTTGGTGTCAAGGCTCAAGGTGGATTCCAATCTGTCGACAAGGATATTTTGCGATTGATGGCTGATGGTAAGAAAAATGATGATGAAGCAAAAGAAAAAATAATCCACGAGCAATATATTTATTAATTATCATTTTATCTAGATATCAACGTACCTTATCGTACTCTCGCGAAACCTATTGAATCCGAATTTTCCGCCATGTTTGGATTCAAGCCCAAATCGAGTAACAAGCCGAAGTCATCAACGATGGATATGGGTGCGGCAGATTCAACATACAAAACCGGAAAATCAACCTCAGCAAATACAATTACCATTAATAGCAATTCATTGTCAGATATGGCGGCAGCAGCAACCACCATGGGAGCACACCCTACACAAAAATCAAGGCGACGGTTATCTCTTGGCTCGCTACGGTACCCCCGAACTTCTTCAAGAAACAACAGAAACCGACTGAGTGCAGAAGTACGTGGATGGATGGACTCAGCATCATCAGTAACGGAGCACGGCGACGGCATTCCTTCCACCATGGATTTTGATGATCAACATAGCCTGTCAGATAACGAAGCTATTATGAACACCACTACTCATTCATTCCATCGGCATTTATCTTTACAACCGAAACGCCGTCTGTCACAGCATATTGCTCGGGGATCTTCGAGTGCCTCTTTGACCGATGTCTTATTACCCGTGGATGTGGCACCATCAAACGAAATACCAACAACCACCTCATCACCTAACAATAACACCGGCCACAATAGTGTAAAATTCAGCAATGGTATCACTAGGGGCGACTTGACCAATGACAACAATGCGGCATCACCAACTACCACCTCCACTTCCGCTTCATTACTCCCTGGACCGCGAAAATCAAGACTGACGTTTGAATTACCCGAAACACCCATTCGTGCCAAGTTTGCTACCCCAGTTTCCACCTCCAAATCTGGTAGCCGAAGACGAACTCGATCACCGAAACACAAATACCGATGGGGGTTAGGTGGCGGATCCAAAGATAGCGCCAGTGACAGTGGTGAAGAGGACGAGACTCAGCTTCTAATGCCTGTTGTGGGTGCCAAAGTAGAATTATTACGGCGACCTCTACCTACTCTCGGACGGATCAAGTTTATTGGGAATGTGCAATTCTCCAAAGGGACATGGGTTGGTGTAGAATTGGAAAGTCGATGTAAGTCCTGTTATATATATATTTGTATGTGCGTTGGCAAATTGATACTCACGATTTCTTCTCTTGTTTTTCTTTTCTTTTCTTTTTCTCTCTTTTATTCATAGTGGGACAAAATGATGGATCAGTGGATGGCGTACGTTATTTCCAAACCGATCCTCAACGTGGCGTGTTTGTCAAAATGGACGGATTGAAGCTAATCTCTGGCCCTATCAAACCTTAGTTTACATTTACATTTAACACAATTATTTATTTTTACTCTTATACTTTATGATACCAAACATCCTTCTCTCCTTTCGTTTATGTGATATTTATGACCCCCTTTTTTTATATTGTTTTTCTCTTTATTCATATGCATTATTTTTACTCTTCGTTTTATGAATCCAAAAATAAAAAGTGGTGATACCAATTACTTTTTTGCAAATATTGCTAGCATTGTTGCTATTTTTTGAACTCCGTTAGCTATAGCTACCCTACGGCATCCCCATATTTCACACTCCTTAATCCCTTTTTATTCTTCCTCTTTCCTTCATTCCTTTCTCTATTCTTATGTTCATAAATAAAAATAAAAAACATCAATCATTTATTTTATCAAACCGGACTCTCCCTTTAAAAGAGGACCAACCAACAGCATCTCGTCTCTATACTTCGCTCGAGTCACTCAACCAACCGCACAAATCGATGTTTCCTGGCTCTTCACAACCACGAGGACTTCCTAATCGTACAAGTATTGAACGATTCCGAAATGCATCCAAAGTAGCAGAGGTAAAACCAGTCATTATAAAAAATGAGGGACGCGAATATAACACAATTGGATAACTAAGCAACTTTTTATGTATAAACTGTAGACCCTTCTTGGGAATAACCAAGGAACTTCAGCAACGTTCCCTGCTGCATCAGTCAAAAACAATCAACAGTGCTTACAACCTTCAATATCTTCAGCAACTCCTATGAATATGCATTATGATACACCTGAATCCTGCCATTCGCCTTTCCCATCGTCTCCATCATCACCACCTTCGTTCCAAGTAGCATCAGCTACCCCTTCTTTAGTTTCCGCTAGTACCACTTCGTCGTCGTCGTCCTTTCCACCATCCACTACCCCACCTAGCAGTACCTTGGAAAACGTATCCATGATAGCAGAAAAAGATCACAACTTCTCTCAACTTCAGCCGACACAGGAACAATTTTTGAACGACGCACCAACAGCCACAACCAGAAAAGCAGGTAGCAAAAGGAAACGTAAACCAGCACCAGCATCAGCACCAACATCCTTGTCATTGCCACCCAACAAATATCATCGTGTTTTACGTCATCGACCACCACCATCATCTCCAATCTTATCAAGGCACTCTATCTGGCCTACACGGCGTCCATCAGACTTGTTTTCTTCCACTATGAGAAATGGTCATGACACCCTCAATCACTACCGCTCCATTCAACATGTTAGAATAGGCTCTTATCTCATCAATACCTGGTATCAAGCCCCATATCCGGAAGAGTATAGCCGGACGGATGTTTTGTACATTTGTGAATTTTGTCTCAAGTATATGAAAAGCAACTTCGTCTCAAAACGACATAAGGTAGGTAGACGGAGAATCGATAGGATGTGTATACTAATATCTTTTTTTTTTTTTTTTTTTTTTTTTGACAGGAAAACTGTTGCATGAAACATCCCCCTGGGAATGAAATATATCGGGATGGCCAATTATCTGTATTTGAAGTGGATGGAAGAAAAAACAAGGTACAGTGGAAAATGGAAGAATGAACGAAAACTAATATATGTACACACTATGGATGTGGTTTTATTATTATTGACTATTTACATAGATCTATTGTCAAAACCTATGTTTATTAGCGAAGCTTTTTCTGGATCATAAGACGCTTTTTTACGACGTAGAACCATTCTTATTTTATATTTTGACCGAAACCGACAATCAGGGGTGCCACTTTGTAGCTTATTTTTCAAAAGTAAGATTGCCTTTTTTTTATATATGTGTTATTAAGCATGTGATTCCGGGGGTCATGGAACGGGGAAGGACAACGCGAAATGAAATGTGTGTTAACTCCTTCTTCTCGGTGTGTATGTGTTTGTACGTGTCTAGGAAAAACGGTCCAAATTAGGCTACAATCTCTCTTGTATTATGACCTTGCCACCTCACCAGCGAAAAGGATATGGCCAATTTTTGATCGATATCAGTAAGTCATACTGAAAACCGGCAGTGATTAGGGGGGTTGAGGAAAGGGTTGACGTTTTTATTTTGGATTATAGGTTACTTGCTCTCCAAAAATGAACACAAAGTTGGATCGCCTGAAAAACCTTTATCTGATTTGGGACTTCTAAGCTACACTAAGTATTGGAAACAAACACTGATGGATTTTATTCTTGAAAATAAGTCTCACCTAGGCATGACAACTATTGAAGGTAAAGCACCAACTAGACACTACTGGTATCATCAATTCACTCATACCTGATCTTTTTTTTCTTTTTTTCTTGAAAAAATTCCCTTTTTCAACAGATATTAGCCAGCACACAAGTATGACTCTAGATGATGTGATTTCTACACTGGATAAACAAGGCATACTGACAAAAAACAAGCAAGGGCAATTTGAATTAATGGTAACAGTGGATACTAATTCAGGATCGATCGCAATGCAACATGATGACATATCCGGAGGTTCGGTGACACCTATGCCTTATCCCAAAAGATTACGGGCAAAACAGGAACTTTTGACGTGGGTCCCTTATTGAACCTTGGACATCTTACCTCATTGTCTTCCTTTTATGTATGACATCAGGTCATTGATTCTCTTCCCTCTCGCATATAGTACAATATACACATACACCACTTATATACATTTTTGTCGTTTATTCCATTCGTTTTAGCATTAGCATGATATCTGGTTAGAATTTACTCTGAAAACATATTTTCATTATTTATATACTTATTTATACGACCAATAAAACTATATTGCTGCTTCATTGACTTTATTGAAATTCAAAATTCAAGTGATAGTTAATTTTCAAAAGACGAGACTGATACAACTTGGGGGGGTACATAAAGACTAGTTTAAGACATACTGTGTGGTAGAGCAAAAACATCCCTACATTTCATATTAAATGATCAAGGACAGTCAACCTGTCGTTTGGGCTTTGAGGGAGAGGGAGGTGAGCAAAAGCGGACAAGGTGACTGAACTAGAAAGCAAATGCTCAATAAGGCACTCAAAAAAGATAAACAAAGACACGTCGTTACGGGTCATAGAATGGTTAACTAGTAAAAAGGAGCATTTTATTGATGTATATTGATAGGCACTAAACTTAAAGACGAAAGGCTTATTGTCACAAGAGATCTAAGGATCTAGTGGAGGTAATATGAAGAAGAATAACAAGAAAACTAATGGGGTTTTAGTTAAATGGTCGACTTTAACCTAAAGGTGCGATCGCAAAAAAGTATCAAATATGCTACACCGGGCGTAATAAAGACTGGAGGGATATTTGTTATTGAAGCACAACAATGGTCTATACTAGTCAAAAAGGGTGATGGAGTAACAAAAGGGATCTGCTGTACAAGACATTAGAGAGACTGATGGGACACATTTTATTGAAGCAAGTAAAAAGAGACATATTTTTATTCAGATGCAGATACAAACTATAGACAAGCAAACAACCAGACTAAGCTAATGAAGGCTCCAAAAAGCCAACTAATAGTGCCTTCAGATCTTAGATCCAAAATGAAAGAGTTTCCCCATGCATCTTATAACCCATGAACTGAAAACCTTTCTAACTATTCCTGGTACTATTCTAAGTCCAACATAACCGTATAGTAGTTGAATGGTGAAGAAAAAAAGGAAAAGAAAGAAAATAGAAATAGGAGAAAATTAAAATCCACGTGTGCGGGGTGTGAAATGATTTTTTTTTGGAAGTTGGGTTGTCAATTTTTAGGAAATGATCATGGTGGATTAATAAGAAAATAAAAAAGGGTGAACACATTTAAAAATAAGCAGTGATGAGAGCAGAAAAAATTGATAATTGAAGCGCATTCGAAATTTTTGAGGAGAAAGCACTTGTTGAATCACAATCGGCCTAGACGTGCCTTCTCACATGCATTATATATAAGCGAAATAAAATATCATTTTCATTTTCAAAGCTAAGAGCCTTGGTTACTGTCACCAGAAGCAAACTACCACGTTAATGATGTTTCGTTCGTATGGTGTTGATTGCTGGGACTTGCCGTTTCTGCACCTGCGAAAAATGACATTTGAAATCCCGCACATCAGGATTTTTTGTTTTCACCAGTTTTTTTTTATATTTCGCACTATTTCTTGGTTAATTTTTTTTTCCTTTTATTTTTTTTCCTTCACAATTCAACTTCAATGGGGATATGTTGAACTTAGAATAGTATCAGGACTAGTATAGAAGGGGTTTCAGCTTAGGGATTACAAGATGCATGGGGAACCCTTTCATTTTGGATCTAGGATTTGGAACCACCATTAGTAGACTTTTGAGTTTCCATTAGCTTAATTAATTTTAGTGTGTATCTACCTCTGAATAAAATATGTCTTTTTAACATATTTTAATGAAACAAAATGTCCCAACAGTGTCCCTCATTCCTTGTGCAATAGATCGCTTTTGTTTTACCATGCTCATGTGATGAGTGTTGACAGTTGTTGTGCAACCACTAACAGTTGTCACTTTAGACTTTCTTCTTCCTTGTAAAAATACAATATACTATATTATTTTTTACAGTAGTCCCGTTATATTAGTGTTGGTCATCCTTTAGAACTCCAAATAGTGTTTTCTAGTTCCATTAGATCCCTTGTTACAATGAGCATCGCGCTCTTAGCTTAGTATCTACCATATTCCTTCAAATAAATTATACTTTTCTATTACTCATCCTCTGACCCATTACATAATGTGCAAACTAGTTATTATGATTATTTTGTGAGTGTCTTATTAAACACCAGCCTTCTAGCGCACCAACTATGGCTATTTTCATCGACTGGTTTGTGGTTCTAGGTCGCTTAATATGAAAATTGGCTCTATTCCTGCTCTACCATTCATATAATCAACTAAAGTCGTACCACCAGCGTTGCCTATCTTGTAAAATATTATAGTTTCTGCTAGGCCGGACCTACTCTATATATATATCTAATTCATTATTTTCAAGGCGTACGGTATAATGAAATCCACTCATCTCCTTCAATTGAAAACCAATTAGGTCCCAAGGAGCTGTTCATATAATTGCAATAGCGTCTATACCCATCTTGATTTTTTTTTTTTTTTTTTTTTTTTTTTTTTTTGGCCCACATACACAAACATAAAAGCGGATTGACGGAACATATAGTATGATTGAAATCGCTTCATTCCAAAAACCTCATTTCAACCCTTCCCCCTTCTCCCTCTCAATGTATAGAACACTAAAATAAAAGCTACGTGCGTCATTACTCCCCTACATGCACGTATTGTCCAATCGACAAGACAGGTATTTGAGAAAATGATAGTAAAATTTAAGACTTCTTTTATTTTAATGTGGATATAAGCTAAGACAACTAATGCTAAACTAAGATAATAAAGGTTCCTTGATGCTAATTGGTGTCAGTCCCGAATCACCAGCCCAAAGTGACAAGGCTTCCCCAAGCATGCTGTAAATCCCTGAGCTAGAATGCCGCTAATCCCAAGCATAGCATTAGTCCAAGATGACCATCACTTGATAAAGGGTTAATGAAAACTATATTCTAATAGCTAATAATAATAATAGTAATAATAATAAAAGTCGGAGTGGAATGGCACCACTTCGTCTATCGTCTACCCATCAAAACCAACACTGGAAAAAAAAAAGGAAAAACAGAAAAAAAAAAAAAAAGACAAGGCACTCAGTAGATCAATGGTTTCCCAAAGCTCTAACAGAGCGACAGAGCGTTTATTGAATAATGTCAAGAAATAAATAAGACGATGATCATAAGTAAGAGAGGCAGGAATGTGCGTATCATTTTGGTAAATGGAGCAAGAAGAGGATGAAGATAAGAAGGGGTAGAAAAACAAAGATATATAATCTAAAGATGTGCCTTGGGGACGACTAAAGAGTTCAGGCGTTTTGTGATAATAGCTTCGGCATCAGCGACAATGCGAGTAACCAAATCGTGACAGTTAGGAATATCATGAATGAGACCCATGACTTGGCCAGCAGTCCAGACACCAAACTCAGGATCACCGGTGGTATACACTTGGCGTCCACGAGCACCAGATACCAGTTCGCGGACATCTTCAAATTTGACATTAGGGTTCTTTTCACGATTGTTGACTTCGACCGCCACCTTATTCTTGAAGATACGAGAGGTGTTACGGAAAGGTTGGAACACCAAGGAGGTTTGATATTCATCAGCAGCAACGATAGCTTCCTTGATCTTTTGATGGATAGGAGATTCTACTGTACACATAAATCGGGTTCCCATGTTGATACCTACCCATCAGCATAATAATATTTCAAGTAAGAATAATGCAATGGTTTACATGAAAATGTGGCTGTATGTACATACCTTCAGCGCCCAAGGCCAAAGCACCAGCCAATCCAACACCGTCACCAATACCACCAGAAGCAATGTAAGGAATATCAAAGGCCTTGAAAGATTTAGCTAAAAGCACCAATCCACCAACAAAGCCCTCTAAAGATAAAAAAATAAAAACACAACCCAGTTACTAACTAAATAATAAATCCTAGTTGTAGCTTTTAAGGACTATCACAACAGCCACGATCGCCACGCAAGCAGGATTGATCCCCACTCCACCTACCTCCAGGGTGACCAGCACACTCCAGTCCATCCATAGAAATAATGTCAACACCAAGTTTTTGAGCAGATTTGGCATGGCGAACAGCAGTACACTTGTGAAGGACAACAATACCAGCAGCCTTGAATTGCTTAATATATTTTCCAGCTATAAAAAGAAGAAGAAGAATGGTGATCAGAGTCCGTCGTATCCCATTGCCCGATGCATTCCCACGTGAATTTTTTCCGTTTGTCCCACCAACACACATTGACGGCCATGGTACACATAGACACTAACAAACGCAAGCCTTCTCCTTATATATATATTACTTACGATTGTTTCCAGCAGTTTCAACAATTTTGATGCCTTCATCAATAATAACCTGAGCATATTCATCATAAGGGGGAGGAGTCATGGCAGGTAAAAAGGTCAAATTGACACCAAAGGGCTTGTTGGTCATGGTACGAGTTCGACGAATTTCAGCACGTAAAGCTTCAGGAGTAGGTTGAGTTAAAGCGGTCAATAATCCTAATCCTCCAGCATTACTGACAGCAGAGGCTAATTCAGCAACACCAACCCATTGCATACCACCCTATGATCGAAGGAACCAGTTAGTTTTGTTGTTTACTTTGTGGTGGGAGGACGAAAGGTGGATCTAATATTTACCTGGATGATAGGATGTTCAATACCAAGAAGTTCAGTTACTCTAGTTTTAAGGACCATTGTTGTAATATATTAAAAAAAAAAAAAAAAGAGGGGGAGGGACAGAAGAATAAAAAAAGAAAAGAAAAGAATCAGTTGGTTTTAAAAACCGGTGAATGGAAATCGGTAAAACCATACATTGTTGCTTACAAAAAATGATTTTTTTCAAATGGCGACGACCCCGCGTTTTCGTAAAAAATTGACATCTGAAAAATATGGTAGTCCATAATAAAAAAGAAAAACGTCACGTCAACCAAGTTTATTCGTATAAATATAAAATAAAACCAGGATGCTAAAAAAGACACTATATAAATGGAATATTGCTAAATATATTATTTCCTCCAGTATTGCGCCCATTTGTGTACAGTTTCCATAATTTGAGGGAATAAGGCGTTGACACTTTCCGATATAAGTCCCTGGAAATAGGCAATGGCAGCTTCTTCAGATAAATCAAGTCTAAACTTTTCTTGGACCTATTCATCATTGATTTCAACAAACACAAATATATAAATTATCACTACCTGTTCCTTTTTCTTTTCTGTTTGTCGTACCTTAATGACTGCCTTATCAGGTTCGATTTTGATATCAGGGATATTGGCGTCCACCATCAGGGCAAATAAGTTGAGAATAAGATTTGCATTTCGTCGTAGAGTTGTGAAAGCGGTATAGCAGAATTGCCTAAACTTGTTGTAATGAGGAGAATCGGCCCCACCCATTGCTTCAATCATTTCCTTGCAAAGCTTCATTGGTGGTGGGAAGGGCTTAGGATCACGCCCAAGGATAAAACCAAAATCGACATGGAAAAGATGGCCTTGAGGGGAGAGTAATAGATTGTCCAAATGTCGATCACCCACACCAAGTAAATAAGTAATCACACAATACCCCGCACAACTTCGAATATAGTTCTCCATCACACTGCTATTGATGCCATAAATGCCATTTGGACTTGAATCAGGATGATGTTGCCGGAAATAGCTGAGGACGTTGTTTTGGTGTTCATCCAAGACGGCCGCTAACGGTTTCGAGGGTATAAATTGCATCAGTCCATGTTCAGGTCCAGTGGCAAGGACTTTGTAAGGTGTCAATTTCAAATCAAGGTTTTCTTTTCGTAGTAGCTTGTCCATCAATGTAATAATTTGAATAACCAGTTGATCTTGTCGCAAGTCATCACCACTTTTAAAAATAATCTAATAAAAAGGCACCAAGTTTAGTTTTATTGGCCATCATTTTTATTGAACTTTTTTTTCATTATTTTCACTTACAGGGTATTCAGTTTTGTCGTCACATGTAAAGGTCAATCGAAGAGGTTGCAAATTGCTATTAAATATGTTGGACTTTTCAGCCAAGACACCAGTGACAATTTTCGTAGGATCAAGAGGTAGTGGTAATGATGGAATGGAATGCAGAGTTCCTTTTGGATCTGAGATAAAGGCCCGAAGCTTCTCCACCTTTCATAAAAAAAAAAAAAAAAAATAACACAATTTTCGATTAGTCACAATCAAGACCTGTGTTGATCACACCCTTCTTACCTTTTTAGACCGGATATCTTTCATATCACGTATTTCCTTGGATAAACGAGATAGATTCTGAATCAGTTCGCCTTGTTGTCGCAGGGTATCACGTCTTTGATGACCGTGAGGTACCTACGAAAAAATCATAAAAAAAAAAGCAAGTTAGTTCATGAAGGATTCTTTGGTTAAGCGTCATACGTATTCGTTCCTTTTTTCGTATACCTCTAAAATCGCCGTCAAGTAATGATATGCCACCCTTGCATACATTTTCCCAACCACCTTGTCTTCACATTCCACCATGAGATACCAATGAAAGTAGTTACCGAGAATAGGATTTTGTGTAGCACGGTCAATCAAGAATTGCACCAAAGAAGATTCGTAAGAATTGGCATCCTTTTCGTTGAAATGTTCAAATTTGAGAGCTTGCACCAGTTGTAGAAGATATAACAATAGATCCTAATAGATGGAAAATTACTTTGTGTCAAGTCACAGTCGTTCATGTTTTTATACATGTAAATTAACTTACATCGTCGTCAGCTTTTCGTAGCTGATTCACTGCATAAGACCGCACAGCCCGATTTTCGAATTCTTTCCCAAGAAGTTCTAATGCATCATCCACATCAATATCAGCCCACATTGGTAGCAAATCCACAGCTTGACGAACTTCAGTATGATCGATCCAAACCACGCATTTTAAGAATTTGGTCAATGCCTAATAACAATCAAAATAATAGTTCATCAGTATAAAGCATTGCTTATTCTTTCTTTTTTTATATAAGTCATACCCGTTTATCCCTTGTTAAATAAAATCGGAATTTCCATACCAGATCCTTTTCTTCAGCAGTTAATGTTTGACTTGGCGGATACGCCATGATACTCTAAAAAAATTCGGGCGACAATAAAAATAATGTTCTGAGTAAAAACGGTAATAATAATAAAAATATCCATTACGTACATTCAATTCGTCTCGAATTTTGGGGTTTGGTTTAAGGTCACGATCGAGAGGCCCGTTGCGATGACTTCGTACAAGACGGCGATGTTTGGCTTCAACAGGGTTATCGCGAAGAAGATCAGGGTCTAATATAACCGAGTAATGTGTCAATGTCGATTCCGTTGGATGTTGGGATAATCGTCGAGTATCGTTGTTGTTAGCGTTGTGCATTGGCTGATTCATAGCATTAGCGATTGCTGTATTGGTTTGTGGTGCTGGTGCCTGCTGATCACCAAGAATTCTTGTTGGATCCAATAACTTGTATTCCTAAATCATTTTTTGAAAACAATAAATAAATAACATTCATTGAGAGGCTATTCATGCCATTCCCCCCTACTCTTTTTTTTTTTCTTCTTACCGTGTCACCGTAAACAACAGGAAAATCAAATTTCGGTAACTCAATGTATAATGCCAAACTGTCAGAAGATAGTGATGCTTTCTAATAAGTAAGAATAAATGATGAATTCAAGTCTAGTATCATATATATGCCATTCTTACCTTGTGTATTTGTTCAATTTTTCTAAATGCCAAGTTGTCTAGCCATTCGACGGGTTGAATATTACCGCAATCATAACGTTTCACTAGCTAATGACATTGATGTTAGCATTGATGCCTGTTATTCGTTATCTCAAGATTTACCTTTTCAAGTTTGTCCATATCATCTGTTGCTTCGATCTTACTTGGTGTGGTTGTGTTCGTTCGTCCATCCGCTTCCATTTTTGTCCACAAGTGTAGTTTATGTTTTCCTTTACGCAAAGTACTAGATAAGAACAAACCAAGGCATCTGAGTAATCATCGTATGTATAGGCATATCATATTTGTTGTTCGTTACCTATGTTTCCCAAAAAGTCGCATTGTAGTTCCGCCAATAGCCTCCAGTTTTCGAGGACTTGCAATACCCCAGACCGTGATCGCAAACTGAGCAGAGGACGGCAAGTCGCTATATTTGATGGGTAATGTCAGCCATTCGTTCCAACTAGATAGAAAAGCAAAAGTCAATATTAGTTTCCTGGGGTGTGTATGTTGATTGCTATGCGCTGTCCTTACTTCCAATGATTCTTGAAGGCTTTGTAACTGGTTCTTGCTGCCACTGTTAACGGTTTGTTGTCGCCAAATAACTGGACCGTAACATAATAGTCAGGATGTTCACTATTCATACATAAATACATAAAATGAATAAAATAAACCACTCTAGTTTTGAATAGCAAGCAGTTCAAGATTATACACAAATAAGCGGTAGGTAATCCTTACATATCCTGTTTTGTGACGAGAGGATGGTGCTGTAACGAGCCTTCTAACGTAGAACTATAGGTGATAGAGATAGAGTAAGTATATGTAAGCAAGCTTTCATGTTACTTACATTTTGATAGTCACCAGTCGTTCAACATCTTTTGTCAAACAATAGGAAAAATCCATTGGGTGTGCGTAAAAGTCAACAAAAAGGAAATCGACAAGAGAAAGAGGTATTCTTGTCGGAGGTTAAACATTCAGCATTTTTTTTGACACTGGCGGGTTGAAAAAGTCGAGTAATGTTTTTTTCTTTTTGGATTTTTTTTTTTTTCATTCTAGTCATATATCCACAATAACACAACTTTATCAACTATGGGACGGCGAAAACAATACATGGACGAAGACGTTGATTCATCAGACGATGAAGGTGGCCGTATCAATTTTGACGTGACGGATCAAGACCTGGAAGATGAAGCCATGGGGTTTTCTGGATTTCAACAAGCACGAAACCAAAAGCGTCAAAAGCGATTTGCTGATGATATGGGTGATAGCGATGACGATGACGATGGTACCGGTGGGCGTATGGGGATTGGAAGCTCAAGTCGGTCATCTACACTAGCAGATACCAATACCAGTTTTTTACCAGCAAAAAAGGATCCCACCAAAGATAGACTGAAAGCGCAAGAGAACACCAACTCCAGCAACAAAAAAAGATCAGCATCACCTACATCAAGACAACGTGGCTCCTCGACACCTTCTTCACCTGGTCCTGGATTCGCTGATTTCACCAAACATACTACTGGCATTGGTATGAAACTATTGCAACAAATGGGCTGGACAGCAGGAAAAGGTCTCGGTGCTGGTGGCGAAGGCATGGTGAATCCTGTGGAAACAAAGCAACGACCTAAAAACATGGGGATAGGTTTCCGTGGATTTCAAGAACGAACAGATCAATCAAGGATGGATGATATGGAGGAATCTTCTGACTCTGACCAAGACGACCAAGACAAGACGACTGCGGCAACACCAAGACAGGCGTGGAAGCGACAAGAAAAAGCACCAACACCATCTGCCGGCAAACAACAGCGCAAACCAAAGAAGGTGATGTACCAAACAGCTACTGATATTTTGACCGAGACACAACAACAGCAACAGCAACAGCAACAAAAGGTGATTGATATGACAGGTCCCAGTGTACGAGAAATCGATCTTGCAGATATCAGACGCACCGACTCACCAACGTTAATGGAAACTACCACACGCTTACCAGAACTACGACACAACATGCGGCTCATTGTCGATTTATCACGAGGCGATTTAGAAAACTTGTCAAGGGAAAAACAAACCACTGCGCTTCGACTTGGTGGTATGAAAGAGGAATTAGAGGCGATTGAACAACGGTACAAAGCGGATCAAGAGCGACTGGAGAAATTTCAGCAAGCAAAGGCGATTGGATTACAACTACAACAGACAGCGAAGGATGCACTTGCTAATGGAATGTATGAAAATGCCAACATCACAACCCTGTTTGGCGAAGCGTTTGAACAACTCAAGACAAATTATATGGATCAAGTGGTGCAAATGGGTTTGGATTCCATGGTCGTGGCTGTCTGGGCACCCATCATGAAATACAAGTGTGTCCATTGGGATGTATTGGCAGAACCTACATGGGGTGTGGATGATATCAAGAGGTGGCGACCTTTATTACGATCAAATGACGACAATATGAAGAAGAATTCATCATCCAACAGACGGCATACCAAACAAAACCAACCCCTTGTGGCGACTCCTTATGAAACGATGATGAACACCATTTGGCTCAGTAAAGTACGAAGTGCAATCAAGTAAGTCGACTATTTTTTATAGGATAAAAAAAAAGGAGGTTGGTGGTTGAAACTGAGTATTGATTTTTTTTTTTTTTTTTTTTTTAGCAATACATGGGACGTGCGGGAACCTGATGCAGTGGTACAACTCATGGAAGCGTGGAAAGACACATTACCTCGATTCATATACGAAAACATCATCTATCAACTCATCTTACCGAAACTAGCCCGCGCCGTCAATGATTGGGACCCTCGGAACGACAAGCAATTAATACACGTCTGGATCCACCCTTGGTTACCGGTATTGCAGGCATGGCGACTGGCAGATATCTTTACCACGATTCGACACAAACTCTCCGTGATTTTGCGACAATGGCACCCATCGGATGAATCTGCTTTGGAAGTGATAGGCCGATGGAAGGATGTATGGACCGCACAGCAAATGGACAGCTTCTCTCAAAAGAATGTGCTACCGAAACTGACTCAAGTGCTCCGCCAAGAATTTGTGGTGAATCCCCATGATCAACAACTGGAACCCTTGGCGTGGTGTCTGGCATGGCAAGGTATCCTCTCTGATAAGATGTTTGGTTCGATGCTGGAAAAAGAAGTATTCCCTCAATGGCTCCGTGTGCTGTACAAGTGGTTGACGATTGATCCCGACAAGGTGAATTTCGATGAAGTCAAGGAATGGTACATGTGGTGGAAACAGGTCTTTGCATCATTCGGTGTTGCGGATCATCCGGTCTTGTTAAAGTGTACTAGAAAAGCTCTGGATATGATGTCGGCGGCTTCTAGCGGTGAATTTATTGAACCTCCTGTAGTTTAGCTAGTAGTAGATCCCTCCCCGTCACCTCTTTTTTTTCTATTAGTATTAGTATTGTCATCTTATTTTTTTTTTTTTTTTTTTTTTAGCTTTTTTTTCTTTCTAGTGTTATATATCATATATCGTCATTTCTGCTTGAAACATTCTTCTTATACACTGTCCTTTAAAAAAACACATTTTGTTTGAACTACTGTATATTCCTTACATACATTGTCTTCTTTAATAAAATATTATATCATATCCATAGAGTAAAGAGGTGTGCATGTGTATAGATGTCTGTGTGTATATGCTGTAGAGACCCACATTGACGATAGCAAAGGGAAAACGAAATTGCATCGTATTTATGGGGAACATAGTTACTCTGATTTGTGTGGTCATGCTTTATACAGAAAAACAACGATTTTTTAGAACTTCTTTTTTTTTTTTGGTGTTTTTCATCTACATAGAAAGGGTTGGAAACTTGTCAGAAAAGATTTCAAATCCCGCCCACGTGAAATATATATATGTTTTTACCTTCTCTTTCCTTTTTTCTTTTCTCATCATTGTAAACTCTTTAGGGACATGGTAATCTTAGATTAGCATCAAAACTAGTTCAGAAGGTTTTCAGCTCAGGGATTACAAGATGTACGGGGGAAAGCTTTTCCTTTTGAATTCAGGATTTAGGACCACCATTATAAGTTGGCTCTTTGGAGTTTCCTTTAACTTAGTTCATATTTAGTCTGTCCATAGTTTGAATCTATATTTGAATAAAATATAATTTTTTTTTGCATGCTTCAATGAAAAAATGTTCCATTTGTTCTCATTTGTCTTGTGATATAGATCCCTTTTTACCATTGCTCCTTTAGATTAGTGTTGACAGTTGTTGTGCTTCGATAAAACTTTTCCATTCATATATAGTCTTACTCATGGCTTGTTTGTTCTAGAGTATATTAGATCCCTTTTTACAAGTATCTCTTTATACTGGAGTCAAACTTCTTCAGATTCCTCAATATTCTCTTTCATGGTATCTCCAGTAAATCACTCGAAGGGTGATTTTGATGTATGTTGCTGGCGTGGGCTACACCGTGGTGAGTGAAATTTGTTAGGCTATTTTGTTATCTTTACTGCATTTTGCCGGTATTTAGGGTTTCCCCGACGACGATATTGGAATTTTTAGTATACATTTTTATATTTACTAGCGACAAGCGTGACGTATTCGACCTTATACAGTACTCGAAACAGCAATTTTTAAACAGACTCAGGATCTGAAAGAAGATACTGGCCTTTTCCTTTTTTTTTTTTTTTTTTTTTTTTTTTTTTTTTTTAAGAAAACGAGTTCGATAGGGCCACTGGTTGAAATATATTGATTTTTTTTTTAATTCTGTATTATGACTCTATACGCCTTCTAGACCCCATCGAATCCCAAGGACGTCCAGTCCTCTGCCACACCCATATACCAATTCCAGGTCTCTGAACTCAAAATGGAATGCTTTCCTGGGTCTACTCTATCATTTTTAGTAACAGCTCAATGCGCTATCTCTGACGCTATACAAAGGAGGGAAGAGGGTCTCCCAAATATGCATCCAACTTTAGCATCTTCCTTTCACACTCGAAATGGATGATGCGGGCATGATACGCATGAGCGTATTCCCTGTAAATTTTCAAACACCGGTGACTTTTTTTGCCGAACATATCATGTGTCAGATTTCGAAAATGCGGAAAAAGGTAAAACAATTATTTTTTCCCTTGTACCGCTTTTTCTTTATCTGCTTTTTTTTTATATAAAAAAAAACCTTACATACGCCTCTTCTTATATAATACTATATTCACTATAATATATTTATAGATTTTATCACATTAACAAAGAGGTATGTATTGTGTTGGCTTCGTCATGTCAGTCATTGTCTAAAACATACTATTCTCACTTCTTTTTTATGTAGAACTTATTGACTATGCAGCTGGATAAAAGTATTATATTTCGTGTGGTCAACATCATTGTGGGTTGCTTTATGATTATTGGTGGAGTTGTGACAATTCTCACTGGTGGTAATGTTAAGATAGACAAAAGCAACACAAAGCTTGAAGCGTATTGTACTCAACTCGATCGTTTTTTTAGGGTTTCCTCAATTCATACGTGGAATCTATTGTATACTGTTTGGTGTCATGGTATTTTTGTTTGAGTTCCGTCTACCGTCAGTAGTATCACAATATGTATCGTTTATGTTTTCGTTCTTTGGGCGTGGTGTATGTAAGTCAGTTGAATGTGAATATAAATATATCATGTTTCATCAGTGAATATTTCCCGCTCATCTGATTTTCTTTCTTTGTTTGTTTCTTCTTTATTCAAGTTTATATATTGTAAGTCAAACGAAAAGTTAGTGAATATATGGAAAGACTTACTCGTGCATTTGGTTTTGTAGCATTGGATGTATCTTATTGAACTACCTTCCTCTTGGCATTGCTTCTGGGGTGATTGTAAGTGAAATCATTGGCGGAGATTGTGGAAATACTTGGCGGAGTCTCTATTTTTTACGCATTAACTAACATCGACGTTTTTTTTTTTTGTTATTCAGGTCGCAATTGCTGGTGTTGCCTTTGTTATACTTCAGTTTGTCAGTTCAATCGAGCCACCAAGTAATATGCGACGTGAAGCTTTGGATGATTCGTTACAACATGGAGCTGGACTTGGGACTCGTGCATCAAATTGGGCAAATGAACATCAATCAACGCAATCACCTTATGGACAATCAGCAGCTGAAGCTGGATATGCGTCTGGTGGCAATATATGATGAATATATATGTATATTACACAACATCTCTTTTATCTATTAAATAAATTATGAAATGCCGTTTATCAACATTTATACGTGTAGTCAATGAGGAAATGGATGTGCTTTGGGGGGGGGAGGGACGGTTTGGGAAATGAGGATAGGATGAAAGCTGACATTTCTCAACACCCCTAGATATTGATGCTGCTGACAGGTAAGGAATTTTTTTATTTTAAAAAACAACCTAAGTATGATGAAATTACTCGCAAATGCTAATTCTACTTTGGGGAACGGTTTTTCTTTTTATGTATACTTTTACGGATCGTAGTCGACATTTTATAGTCCGTTCGGCAAACACCAAACCTGACAGATTACACATCATCAATCTACCTTACAGATATCATGGAATAAAACAACACGTTTGTAAATGACGCAAAAAGCCGTATATTTTACCGCCTCAACTTTGGAAGTAAGTAACAATGAATATATAAATATAGAAAGGGTGGTCGATGTATTTTTTTTACTAATCTTCTTTCTTATTTTATTTTTGTTTATATTTTCTGCATCATTCTTGCTTAAATTATGATTAAAAATAAAGACAACAACGCAACTCAACAGCAGGAATCATTACCATGGCATACAAAAAAGGTGGATGATTTGGTCTCTAGTTGGAACACTCATCTCGATATTGGTCTTTCAACAGAAGAAGCAATAAAGCGACTACAAGTTTACGGATTCAATGAACTGTCTTCTGATTCTGGACCCCAATGGATCAAAGTACTTCTTCGACAATTATTGGATGTGATGAACTGGATTTTTTTTGCCTTGGGAATAGCCGCCATTGCACTTCATGACTATATCACTGGGCCGATGCTGATGGCTTTGGCCCTTGGGAATCTGCTCCTCTCTTTCTCTCAGGAATATGCTGCCGAACAGACACTGGCTGCCCTTCATAGTCTATCCTCACCCTCCGCCAATGTTATCCGTGATGGTAATGAACAAACAATTCCTAGTCGGGAAGTGGTTTTGGGGGATTTGTTGCTGATTAAGGAAGGTGACTCTGTTCCTGCCGATGCTCGTCTTTTTTGTGTTACGAACTTGGAAGTGGATGAAGCCTTATTGACCGGTGAATCTGTACCTGTATCAAAACAACTGGTTGTGCTGGAAAATCATGGTAAGATAAAAAATAAAAATGAGGAAATAAATATTGAGAGAGAGAAAGAGAGAAGGAGAGGATGGGGAAAGCAATGAAGCTAAAAAAAAAAAAAACTATTATTATATTTAGATGAACCATTGGGTGATCGCATCAACATGATTTATAGCTCGACTATCGTATCAAAAGGGCGTGGACGTGGAATCGTGACCTCATGTGGCATGAATACAGAAATTGGAAAAGTAGCTACCAAATTGGATGAAGCCGGTGATGGCAACACAACAAGATTGCAAAAAAGCTTGAACAAAATGTATATTGTCTTGATGATTGCTTCAGTTATCTGTGTTTTGACTGTGTTGGCTTCGGTGAAATTCAAGGCAAATTATGATATCGGCATGTATTGTATGACAGCTGCTCTTTCCGTTCTTCCTGCCGGCTTGACGACGGTGATGACATTGACGTTGGTGCTTGGTGGCAAAGAAATGGCCAATCAGAAGGCGATCGTTAGAAAACTCAAATGCTTGGAAACTCTTGGGTCCGTTACCAATATCTTTTCTGACAAGACTGGCACGCTAACAATGGCAAAAATGGTGGTGGTACGCTTTTGGACGCTCAATGATGGCTACTTTTATGTGGAATCAAATGGATTGACACCCCAAGGCAATATCTATCGTACTGAAGGACTGACGGATAACGCAAAAGGACTCAGCTTTGAAGGTGACATGATCGACAAGGAAAATATCAGCGGTGAACTGGAACATTTGATTCAATGCGCAGCTCTTTGCAACATGTCAAGCATACATCAACGTATACCCAGGGATAGAGAAGGCAGCGATCTCGACAACGTCAGTAGTTCTGGGGAAACCATCGCGGAACGCAACGAAACGACGGTTGAAAAGCGACAAAATGGTGATGATAATACAACCGAGTCGGATGATTGGATGTCCAGTGGTGCACCTACAGAGGTAGCTCTTCAAGTTCTGGCATACAAATTTGGCATGGGAAAACCAACCTTGATGACGAATGGCTGGAAGCTTTTGGTGGAATATCAATTCGATTCAAATGTCAAGCGCATGTCAACTTTATGTGCAAACGGTGACCATATCGTGCTATTTACTAAAGGTGCTGCAGAACGTATATTGGAACTTTGTGTCAATCTGGCGTCTGAAAAGGAAATGGAACGTGTGCAAGCTACAGTGGATGGGCTGGCTGGCAAAGGACTCCGGGTGATAGCCATGGCTTACCGCGTGATGGACGGTGTCAATGTGGAAAAAGCCAAAAGCATGTCTCGTGACGATATTGAAGGTGAACTGGTATTTGTTGGTCTTGCTGGTATCTATGATCCTCCTCGTGCACAATCTCGTCAAGCAGTGGATGAAGCACATTGTGCGGGTATTTCGGTGCATATGTTGACAGGTGACCATGAAGTGACAGCGACGGCCATTGCAAAAGAAATCAACATCTTGAACGAAACATCCATGTCCAAAGAAACTATTCGATCTTTGGTGATGACGGGAACTCAGTTTGATGCCATGTCTGACGATGCTATTGACCAGCTGGAACGACTTCCTTTGGTGGTGGCTCGATGCTCTCCCGAAACCAAAGTCAAAATGATTCAAGCTTCCAAGCGGCGTCACAACATTTCTGCCATGACAGGCGATGGGGTCAATGATTCACCTTCTTTACGTATTGCGGATGTCGGCATTGCGATGGGGAAGAATGGCAGCGGAGTGGCCAAACAAGCTTCTGACATTATCTTGACGGATGACAACTTCGCCACCATCATCAGGGCAATTGCTGAAGGGCGACGAATTTATCAAAACATGCAACGATTTCTCCTTTACTATTGGATTACTATGGCGGGCGTTGCTATGATGGTTCTTGTTTGCTTGGGTGTGCGTGATCCCTTGGGAAGGTCTGCGGCTCCTCTCTCGACAGTCCAGATGTTGTTTTTGTACCTGGCGGTTTCGCCACCTGCCGCAAACTTATCCACCCAAGAGGCATCAAAAACGATAATGATAGAACCGCCACGACCATCTCGGGAAAGTATCTTCAACAAGGAAATCATTCTGGACACGCTGGTGTATGCATTTGGTATGACTGTCATATGTGTTGCAGCCTTTTTCATTCCTCTTTATACCAATGGTCACCATGGCGTTGAAGGTGTCGACTGCGACTCAAACTACCAACCTGGTCTGTGTGATGCTTTATTCCGTGCACGCAGCTCTCTCTTGGTGGTTGCCTGTTTGACCTGCCTGTTAGTGATGGTACATTGTCGTGCTTACCGTGATTCGCAGTGGAATTGGGCTGGATTACAAATGACGCTTCGATCACCGACAGTGATTTTGACCCTAATCTTTGATACGGTGCTTTTGTCGATATTTATGTATATTCCTGTGGTCGCTATCAAGGGATTCCGCCAACTAGGGATTACCTGGGAATGGGGTTTATGTGTTGGGCTGCTTGTGTTTTATGCCGCTTTTGGTGAATTTTATAAATGGATCAAACGCACATTTATGACCCCCCTGACAAATGAATCTTCCCCTCATTACACCGTTTAGCCTTTTTATTTATTTATTTATTTATTACTGTTATCACCTTCCTTTTGTCTTTTATTATCAATGCCTTTATATATTTTTTGATTTTATTTACATCGAATATAGATATTTTATTATTAGTAGTAGTATAGTTAGTTTTTTTTGCGCAATAGAACATAATAAAAATGCACTTGGTCTTTTGTTGGCCCTTCTATCTCTTTTTTTTTTCGACTTCCACGGGAAGTTTATTTACTCGCCTTTTGAGCGATATGTGCATGAATACGTTCAACTTGTGTGGGGAAGGAGCAGACGTGGTATGAAGGGTGTGGCTTATTGGCGGTCTTTTAAAAATATCTAGGGGGTGCGATTTCAACTAATAAAAATTCCCTTTTTCCTCTTCCTTTCATTTTTCTTTTCACTTTAGAAATATAATTCAAATATGAGCGATTATTCTTCCAGTTTTGGCGGCCCCGAATTGGTAATACTTCACAATAAAAAAGCAAAACGAACACAATCGACATTTCTTGATGAAGAATATGATTAACCTGATATATTATTATTAATATTATTATTGTTAGAGCAACAAGAAGCAAGAAGTCATGGAACAAGTGCGTGGTGAACTTGCCATGGCCAATGCTCAAGAGCTCATCAACGTAAGTGATATATAAACCTATGAATTGACATTTTCTCCCCCCAACCTCTCTTAAAACACGAAGAAGGACTAATGTAACATATCGTTTAATATATACAGAAAATCAATGAAAAGTGCTACTTGAAGTGCGTCCCCAAGCCTGGTCCTCGCCTTGAAAGTGGAGAACAACAATGTCTTTCCAAGTGTATGGATCGTTACATGGAAGCCTGGAATGTGATTTCTCGCTCTTATGTCAACAGAATCCAACGTGAATCTCAAAACCAACAAATGATGTAGATCCTCTCAAGAAGAATCTCGCACACACAGACAACTACGCACATACACACCACAGATACACATTTCCATATTGGCAATTCAGCGTAGAATTTTAGTTTGACAACTCCCCTACCTTCCCCTCTCTTTTTTGTTTATATCATCTTGTTTTTATATGTAGCTCATTCACTACCTGCAAATTTACCAATAAACTGTGATCTTTTTTATAGACTAGCCTTACTGTCGCGGTATCATCCGGACGCAACCTATATTGCTTAGTGCGTCGTCGCCCAGAATCGTTTGAAAAGGACTTTATTACATTTTGTCGCCATAGAAACTGTTATATATCCCATTTCCCGTATTATTAACATTTTTTGAATAAAAGCTTGTCATCTTTACTATTATATATGTCCATTTGCTTTTGTCTTTGTTTGTTGTTTTTGTTAATTGTCATATGTATATTTGATCATATATTGTAGTCGAAAAAAACACCCATTATCATAGGCGATCTTCCCCAAAAAAATTACCTGTTATTGTCCACATTAAAAAGAAATACATAACTCTTCATAGGTATCCAAAAAGTTCAACATGTGTGCAAACATAAAAACAACTTTGTAATGCACTTGTGAGAATTCAATATCGGTCGATGTTAGGAACCTTTGGCTGGGTAGCCTTTGAAATCGAAATGATCCCAGAGCAGGAGAATTTTCCAAAAATGGTAGAGTTTAATATGAAACATTGGTGTAGGAACACTGATCGTGTTCTGCACCTTTCCTGTAGAGACATATGGAATCTGTTATCTCATTGATACCACACTTGGTTGTCAAAAAATATAATAAATAGAGTAATGCCGCCTGATTAGCTGATCGTTAGACGTTTTTATGATATGGTACAATAGATACAGTGTGTGAGATCCAAACGCCACCAAATCATTATCGCATAGTATTTGGCATAATATTTAAATCATACTCTATCTTATTATATGACACACCAATAAATAAATAAAAAAAGGGAAAAAGGATGGTCAATATCTGATGGATAAAAAAAAAAAGAATACACTTTAATCGAAGCATAAGCATAATCTGCAAAGGCCAGTAGCTATGAAAGGAGCTAAGCTTGAGGAAAATTTGATGGGGATCTGGAGAAAGGTCGACGTTAACTTTAAGGGAATATTGTAAAAAGTGAACTACTATAATATACAAAGCATGAGAAGGACTGAAGGGATGTCTATTATTGATGCCCAACAAAAATGGTCAAACCAATCACAAGGGGTAATGGTTGTAAAAATAGTATCTATTGTACAAGACATGAGAGAGACTAATGGAGTATTTTTCATTTAAGCAAGTAAAAAGAGGCATATTTTATTTATATATAAATACAAGCTATGGATAGACTAACACTAAACTACACTACGATGGCTCCAGAAAGCCAATTAAAGGTCGCTCAAAATCCTAGATCCAAAATGAAAAAGTTCCCCATGCATCTTGTAATCTCTGAGCTGAAAACACTTATAAACTAGTCCTGGCACTAATCTAAGTCCAGCATTACTCCATAGGGGCCACAATTGCGAAGAATTAAAGAAAGAAAAAAAGAAACAGAAAAGAAAGAGCGAAAAATAGGTCTAAATAAAATTCATGTGTGCGGGACTTGAAATGTTCTTTTTGAGCCATCAGCCTTTTTTTATTGCTGCAAATAAAAAAGGAAAGCCCTCTGTTTCTATTTTACAACATTCAACACTATGTAACATGGTTGACATGATAGGTATATTCTCATTAGAGATATATCCACCATTACACAGCATTTTTCTTTTTAAAACAACTGAAATCATTCAGCATCGGTAGTATGATCTTTCTCTCGCTGTGACGCAACAATGATAATGCCGTCACACCCTCCTGTCTTTTAGCATAGCTTGCCACACTCTCTATTATATGCCAAATAGATTAACATTCATCGTAGAAGTGCTTACCCTTTCTGTTTATCTTACATTATGGTTATTGACTTCTTTAATAAAAATAGACTTGCTAGATAGATCCTTTAACTGGACGAGGTTTTAGCGAATCAAGTAATAAAAACAATTTTATTAAAAGAAAATACAATAGGCTAAAAAGTGTTGGGACACGAAAGAAAGACGATGTTGGGTGTGATGTCTAAAGAGGCTGGAAAGTGAAGAGTCTGACAACTTATTGACACGGGACATCGTGTAGCTAGTCAATTGATGACACTAAAAAAAATAATAATCTCTTCTCATCAAGACTACTATTAAGCTTTTAATATCATTGCCATGGATTCTACACTATTTTTTCACTTCCAATAAATATCATGGAGACCCATCAGACTTCGTATCCTAAAAATGATTTGTACTAAATTTTTCAGGTACAAGACTGGTGACCAAATGTTTTGAACAACCATATTTGCTTATGCTTTGAAGCGCCGACTGAAGACGAACTACCAAGTGGAATCATGCATGCACAAAAAGACATTAAAATAATAATAAAAAAAAAATAGATGATGTTTATTGTATATATTGAAGGGAGAGGAGGGAGAGAGAGAAAAAGACTAAACTATATAAAAAAGGGATCTTTTTCCATTGGCGTGGAAAAAAAAGGGTATGCAAATATATGTGTTTTCTGTGTATTGTTGATATATGAATAATGAATGAATGGTAAAAATGAATAGATGAGATGGGGAAGTTGGGTTATTTTTTTCTTTTTTTGGTGGGAGAGGCCAAGTAATTGATAAGTGCTATGAGAATATTTACAATCCTTCCACAATTTTTTCAAGACGCCAAAGGAATGGTTAAAAATAAGAAAATAAATAAAGATAAATGAATGAATTGGGAGAGAGACTAAACTAAACTAGACTAAACCATGGAAGGCTTGGGAGCAAACAAGGCGGTGGCGGTCGTAAAGGAACTTGCGACCATAGGTTGGCATCGTTTGACCATAAGATGACGTTTGTTGCGAGGACGAGTATACAAGAGTTCCCAAGGATATGAAGTAGAGGGCGCGTTGGGTCGTTTGGTTCGAGAAGAGGAAGTACTGGAAGTTGGAGAAGGTCCATTGAGATTGACTTTGTTTAGCCGAACGATGTTTTTCAAAGGTCCCACTTGTTGAATAGAATTGTTGTAGTTGGTGTTGTTGTGTTCCTGACATCCTGTAATACTACTGTATGATTGATCTCTTCCTTGACATGATGCTGAGCAATACAAAGACGATTCAGTCTGCAATAAAAATAATAATAATAATATCAAGGTAAGTATTTTGAGATTCTGGATATTCGAATGAGCAACTTACCATCACATCGTCGATACGATTGTCACAGATAATACACCACGAGAGATCCATAGAGAAGAGGCAAATAGAGTAAGAAGGAGAGAGGAGTGAAAACGGAAAGAAAGGAAAGGGAAAAAAAAGAGAGACAGATAGAGAGATGGAGGTACAGAAAAGAGAAGTGAAAAAATAAAAAAATTCATTTATTTATATTTTTTAATTTTTTTAGCCCGTCGCCGTTACACAAGCGAGTGAAAAAAACGAGGCACTTTTAGAGGGGAGTTTTTTTTCCAATTTGCGCAGAAGGCCGAAGAACGCTCCAGAAACACCAACAACTTCGCCATGCATTTGTTTATTGTTTCTGACGGATCAGTACATTAATAACAAATGCCAAAATGGGGTCTTCAGAAGCAATGATTGAAACAAAGTATCATCATCTTTGCACTCAGAGTACCGCAGACTTCAAAGTACGAATCACGACTACGAAACACGCTTTACTCGTTCTTCCTTCCGCAGTTAATATGAAAAAACGAGATGCGGACAATTTTTTTTTATTTTTTTTATTGTGGCCGAAGAGTCATTCTCCTGGATTTCCTAATCTATATTCTCAGGAAGTGAAAGAGTACGGACCGGAAAACCTCCAATAACGGCAATGATTCATCGATTTGTTTTGACAAACTTTGTTTTGTTGTTTGTCTGTGAGATAATTATACGGAACAGCAGGATGAAGTACCACATCGCCAGAACGGAAGGCTGAGTTATCCAGAGTACGTATGAAGCTGTGTGTACCACAACACGGTATAAATCGATCTACAATGCTTGTACGTACTGTACGATGGACGCCATATCATATTCTAGCGATAACAAACTCTTCCAAAACAGCTACAAGTTCAGATATATCATATTCAAATCCATGATAATGATCCAAATGGAAAAATAAGGTTAATATGACAGCATCTCATAATTGGGATGACACTGAAACAAATAGACCCAGACCATTTTCACATTCCACCCCCACCCCTCCTCCCATCATCATAGTCATCATTATCATATATCACATATCATAAAGTACAAAACATAAGTTCAAAAATATATTATATATTTCAGTATGATATAATAAATATCAAAGTGGGTGTATATAAATGGAAAATGGGCAAATCGTGTGAATGAGCCATGTAATGTAAATAGTATATATAAAAAAGGAGTAAACTAAAAAGGGGTAAAGGGGATGATTATAAACTATCGAACGATTGCCATTGAAGGTACCATGATGATTCAATAAGAGATCTTGCCCAGATAATTGATGATAATTAGCGAAGCCTTATTCCTTGTTACTGTACATCATATAAATATTCAGTTAAGGCATAAAATGTTGACCGTCATTCTGTTAAGAAGTAAAACAAAAAGTGCACCTATAAGTATTAGGTACCCCCACCTCCCATCTGCCAGTGCTTACCTAACCATGTCGTAGTCACAAATGGTGCCGGAGCAAAGATTGTGATGTATATATTGCTACATGTCCAGAATTGCTGTTACTTGCTAAGGAGATTTATCATCATTCATCATATAAATATTTACCACATATTTCATCCATATCGTCCAATCCTGTGTTTTCTTTGCTGCTAATGGCCCAGGATAAGGCAAGGCAGTGTCTGTGTTTGCTTGAGAGAGAAACAGATGATCGCCTGTCTATCAAACCCTTTTATTCGTTTCCATCGATGAAGTAAAGAGAGGTGGTGATTGTCAAAGCAATTTTATCATCAACCTGGCATAACAGCTTGAACGAGTCATATGATCAACTGGATCTTTACTAATGATAATAAACAGACATCATGTTAGCTAGCTTCCTACTATAATTTGTACGCAATTTGGTTACCTTTCATATCATCACGTACAGTGATAAAATCCGTAAAAGAGCATTGACATTTGTGCATCCATTCTTCCCATTAGATATAGAGAGGCGTCTTGAATAAGGCCATACTTCGGTGGTATACATAGCAACTTCCCTTTTTTTTTTTTTTTTTGGCAGGAAACCATATCATAACCAACTTGCACGCGTCGATCGCTGTTGTTGTCAAAATCATGCTAGGAAAATATTGGCCCATTTTTCATCTAATTCATTGCTCCATTATAAAACTTGTTGGGACAAAGTAGGTCGTTCGCCATTGTTGCTAAGTCTCTTCTGCTAGTGGCTTCATTGTTGTAACATCCCCGCCAATAACAAAAGATCCGATCGATGTACTGTCTGAATGTTCATCAAGTAACCCGGTAAATGAAGATTTTTTTGTTGTGATGATTTTCTATAAAAATGGGAGTTCACAAAGGACCAAGAAAAGGGATAAGATTAACAAGTACCAGAAACGGTTGTTCATGTAGATTTCAAATGCCGCAATTTTCCCCACTGCCGTACAACACATATAAAAAGAGATATATAGACATTCTTTATTTTGTAAGTGGTAAAAAAAAAAGTATTGTATGAAGTGTGCAATATCTATATAAAGAGTTGTAAAAGGGGAGATATACAGGAGTCAAATAAATATGAAGGATAAATAAAATAAACTATGAGAACCAAGAGGAAAACCAGGAACTTGGCAAATCATCACCTTGTTCAAACGCGCTAGACGCTGTCACTTGATCCTTTTGTTCGTCTTGCTTATTGTTGTCGACTTCGTCCTCGTCGTCATCGTCAATTTCATCGCCATAGATATCAGGGTGTTCACGGAAACAATCTTGCATCGTCTTGAATTTTTCCACACAGTCCACTCCTTTTGGCTCTGCTTCAGAGTACACAAAACAGCTAAAAGCAGCTTTGAATTGTTCACCACAGGGTCCTTGAGCCATACCACCAAGACCTGGTCACAAAAAAACATTCATTATTGTTAGCCACACTGCCACAATTTTCACTATTTTCCTTGTATTTTATTAGTAAGCGTTACTTACAAGGGCAGTCCCAGTTGATCTCGCCTGTCTCCGGGTCGTAAGCTGCTGATTGATCTTTTTCTTCTTTTGACTCATGGAGGATTTCTTCTTCTTGACTATCTACATATTCCTTGTCTACAAATACAACTGTGTCTTTGCCATCTCTGGTTGCATACGCCATGGTGAGGTTCAAATATATTCAGGTTCAGCGGTGATTGGCAAAGAAAAGAAAAGTATTAATCACCGTTCCTTTTTTTTTTTTTTTTTTTTTGAATGTGCCGTCCCGAAGTGACTTGAGATATTGAAACCCCGTCACCTGCACACTGGCCTCAGTGATTCATTGGTCACGGAAATAAAATGCATTGACACTATGCCCATAAATTACGCACCTATTTTTTTTTAAAAACAAAAGCTATATAGAATACTGTATATTTAAGTAATAGTTTATACTCTCACGCTTCCAAACATTGATTTACTAGGTGTCAGGAGGGGAGATTGTTGAAATTTGGTTTATGATAGACTAAACAACGTTCCCCGTATTTTGCACTATAAAACTAGTCAACTGACTTCAGCTTGAACTTCGCTTTCTATATCAGATGCAAGAAATAATAAAAAATAGAAGTAAATAAACAACGTGCTGGCTATATACAATATGTCCAGTGTTGCTACGGTTACGTTACGGCCAAGGTTGATAAATGTCAATGGTAGACCGGCAATACAACCTCATTTCATTTTAAATAACCTAGAACCGTCAACATATATCAAAAGTAGTGACGGTATTAAAACAGGGAACTATTGCATAAGACATGAGAAGGACTAATGGGAGATTTTTTCATTGAAGAAATTAAAAAGAAATTTATTTTATTCATATGGAGATACAAACTATGAACACACTAATACTAAATTAAGCTATTGAAGGCTCCAAAAAGCAAACTAGTGTTATTGGCCACCGCTCTTTTGACGTGAGTCCAAGTCTTTATTCAATAAACGACACATTACAAAAAAAAAAAAAATAGTGGCGGCTCTAAATCCTGGATCCAAGTGAAAAAGTTTCCCCCTTGCATTTTGTAATCACTGATCTGAAAACGCTTCTAAACTAATCCTCATCCTAATCTAAGTTGATCATAACCTCAAAAAGTTGAATGATGAAGAAAAAAGTGAAGGGAAAAAAAAAAGAAAAGAAAGAGAAGAAAAAAAAAAACATGGGTGGTACATAAAAAATTCACGTGGGCGGGAATTGAAAAGTTTTAGGCCTCAAGAGGATTTGAGAAATCCTCATTTTTTGTAACGTCAAACTATATAGCATCATCAACATGGTGGTTCACTTTTCATGACAGTATGGTTGTCCTCTTCTCTTCATGCTTTGCAAACTAGATGGAGCAATTCTGGCTAGCCTGATATGATTTTCCCTTCACGGTAGTACAGTCTGTAGAGTAGTTTACACTCACTGGAAGATAGTTTGTCAATTTTATTAGACTAGCCTACCCAGCATTAAAGTATGATTGTTCTAAAACATGATTTCCTCACACTCCCTCGTACCCTTAATCACCTCACATTTTGATTATGTCCCATGTATTACCATTATACCAGTCTATGCTTACATCTGAATAAAATATGTCTTGTCTTGCAGGATGACTACACCCACAATGTGCAGTATTTGTGCGGTAAACAAAAAGTTGATGTGTGTGTGCAAAAAAAAAAAGAAGATTTTGTAAAGAGGCAACATCGATCAACTGTCATGATCAGCACATACATACACATATACAACCTCATTAAAATGTAAATTTTCAAAACCAAAACTGAAAAAAAAGACTATCGAAAGAGCCCATGTAGGTAATCACAATTGTCGCCCCAACATGGTTTTTCTTTCTATATGTTGATAATTTAACCCAGCTTAAGACAGAGAAGTCCAAGCATCAGAACTCTTTTCCCACTCTTACGCCAGCTCAAAGCTCAAGTTTTCCGCGTCAATAGCCCCAAGATTGAAATTCATTTTCCTGTTTTCATTTCGTCCAATGTTCCACACCCTCGCGTTACTTTCACTGATAACAATATTATAGTAACATTCGCGTGTAAATATTATCCCTGATAAAAAACAATTCACACAAAACATAATAAACAAAAGGAGAAGGGAGACACCATGACAATGACAAATTGAGATAATTCAAAATATTTATTTTTCTTTGGAATCTTTCGCATGAAAAAAATCAAAAATTTGAATGAGACAATCTACAAAGTAAAAAATAAAATCAAAATAGCACATACACACACAATACACACACACACATAAATATATCTAAACAGTCAAATAATAAAAGCTAAAATCTAAAGAGTGAAATTGGAAGGGTTTTCGCCAGCTTCACGTTGGGTGTCCCATTTTTCAACCTAAATAGATACAAACCGAATAATCAGTTAGTCAAAACTTTTTTTGTCGAAGTGGAATGTTTTTTGTAGCAAATTACCCAAGAGTTAGGGCACAAGCTGTGATAGTTTCTCCAGAATTGCTTGCAGGGAGCAAAGTCTTCACCACGGGCGTCGATACACTTGAAGTAATCGACGTAATTTTGCCAACAACTATAAATATAATCAATACAATCAATATCGTCCTTTACAGCTATAATATATGTCTTTATACGTACTGCTTAGTTTGGTTGGTGTTGGGGAAACTATAAAGAAAAAAAAAAAAAAGAGGCGAAGGCGTCAGTGACAAATATCGTTGATGTTGTTGTTTGCGACCGTTATTTTTCAAGGTTTTTCTACGTTACCGAGCATCGAAGGGAGCTATTCATAAAACAAAAAGGATATGTCAGTCATACGGATTGAATTGATGATAGGTAAATGTTTCCTTCTTTACCTGTTTGCATTTCTGTTAAGTTTCGCGAAGCATTTCGGAAAGAGGAGAAAAAAAATACGTTGTTAGAATTAAAGCGAGGATTTGATTGAGTACTTTTATCGTATTCCATGTCTATTGCTTACCAGATTTAACTTCGGCGTCAGACATTGTATCAATGATTAAAGAGAAGGGTAAAGAAGAAGGAGAAAAAAAAACATTTCGTCTATGGACAGGGTCACTGAAAAAAAAAGTGACGTGGTGGAGCGAGCGGTCTTTCAACCCTCCACCCCTCCCAGAAAAGACTTTTTTGACAGCCCACAATCAAATTCATGCGAAACATAAAAATTTATTGTATAAAACATAAACAATATACATATAATTTAACTAAAAAATAATAATCTAAGAGTAAAATAAACTACACTGGAGAGGTATCCACCACATCAGAAGGAGAATTCGTTGTTGGTGCCATAGTTTTGCGTTTGCACCATTTGTAAAAGTCACCAAAGGCGATATACAAGATCACCAAGCCAATATTCATACCCCATTCCCAAGTAATGCCTAATTGCCGGAATCCCTTGATAGCAACTACCGGAATATAGAGGAAGAGAACCATCACCACAATGTCAAAGATAAACACACCCACCCAGACGCGTGATCGCAGTGTCTTTTTGATACCATCGACACCCCATTCGGAAAATCGGTAGCTTCTACAGTGAGCCATAGTCACCAAGGTACTAAGCAAAAAGGTCACCAGTAAAGATCCACGACTGCGATAGAGAGAATCACAAAGCCAAGGCTGATAGTTTGAATCACAATCGACGCCAGCCACACCCACTGGCCCATCCACCCCAGCAAAGAGAGGCACAAAGAATGCTACCGCACAAATAATCGCAGTACCAATCGAGTAGGCGAATGTGTCCATCAGAATTTCCTTGTTGAATAAACTTTCATTGGATGGCCGAGGTGGTTCGATCATCACGGTTTTGGACGCTGGTTGAATGCTGAGGCTGCTTGCAGGAGGTGTTATCGCACAGTAAATCAAGACCATCTGGAGAGTTGAGAGAGGAGCCGCAGCGTGGCCGGCTGGATCACGCACCACTAAGGCAATCAGGACAACAATTGCACTTCCAGCCAGACAAATCCAATAGTAGAGGAGGAAGCGTTGCATGTTTTGATAAATTCGCCGCCCTTCAGCAATCGCCAGGATGATGGTAGCAAAGTTGTCGTCCGTCAAGATAATATCAGAAGCTTGTTTGGCCACTCCGCTGCCATTCTTCCCCATCGCAATGCCGACATCCGCAATACGTAAAGAAGGCGAATCATTGACCCCATCGCCTGTCATGGCAGAAATGTTGTGACGTCGTTTGGAAGCTTGAATCATTTTGACCTTGGTTTCGGGAGAGCATCGAGCCACCACCAAAGGGAGTCGGTCCAGTCGGTCAATAGCATCGTCAGACATGGCATCAAACTGAGTTCCCGTCATCACCAAGGATCGAATAGTTTCTTTGGACATGGATGTTTCGTTCAAGATGTTGATTTCTTTTGCAATGGCCGTCGCTGTCACTTCATGGTCACCTGTCAACATATGCACCGAGATACCCGCACCATGTGCCTCATCCACCGCTTGACGAGACTCTGCACGAGGAGGATCATAGATACCAGCAAGACCAACAAATACCAGTTCACGTTCAGTATCATCACGGCACATATCCTTGGCTTTTTCTACATCCACCTCATCCATTGCTCGATAAGCCATCGCCATCACCCGGAGTCCCTTGCCAGCCAATAAATCCACAGTCGAGTGTATACGCTCAGATTCCTTTTCAGAGTTGATATTGATGCACAGCGGCAAAATACATTCAGCAGCGCCCTTTGTGAATAGCACCACGCGGTCATCACCAGAATCATCGCCATGATGGACATACAAGGTAGACATTCGCTTGATCGTAGAATCAAAGGGATATTCAGCTAAGAGAGTCCAGTTTTTCGCCATCAATGTAGGTTTCCCCATACCAAACTTGTGAGCCAGCACTTGTAAAGCCACTTCAGTAGGAGCACCACTAGCAATCCAATCATCAGACGAGTCTTCTTCTTGATTTGTTGAAAATGAGGGTGGTTTTTCAGAATTGACATGAGGATTTTCATCGATGGTGTCTTCCGTCAAACGTTCGTTGTCGTGATCATCATCATCGTGTCGGCGGCGAATACTTGACATATTGCAAAGAGCAGCGCAGTGAACCAACTGTTTGATGTCATGATCCAATGGACTTGCTGCAGTATCAGATGTATCCAATGCTTTCAAATCTTGATATTGCTTTGTGTTGTCGACCAGACCTTCGGTGGCATACACCTTGCCGTGGGGTGCCAGACCATTGGGTTCCACATAGAAAAAGCCTTGTTGAGGAGTCCAGAAGCGTACGACCACCATTTTCGCCATGGTCAGAGTCCCAGTCTTGTCCGAGAAGATATTCGTCACTGAGCCCAAGGTTTCCAAACATTTCAGTTTACGCACTACCGCCTTTTGCTTCGTCATTTCCTTGCCACCCATCACAAGACTGACGGTCAATACTGTCGTAAGCCCAGCTGGAAGGACTGACATTGCTGCTGTCATACAATACATGCCCACATCATAGTTCGCCTTGAATTTGACGGTTGCAAGAACAATAATAACGCAAAGAGCCGATGCCGCCATTAGTGCAATATACATCTTGTTGAGTGACTTCTGTAATTGGGTAGTATCGCCATCCCCCGCTTCATTCAGTTTAGTCGCCACTTTGCCAATTTCCGTGTTCATTCCAGTCGCAATCACAATGCCTTGACCACGCCCTTTAGACACGATCGTTGAGCTATACGCCAAATTGGTACGATCTCCCAGAGGAACATCTTTTTCAGAGAAAACAAGAAAGAAACAAAAAAAAAAAAAAAAGTCAATCATTGGCATAAAAAAAATATAGAATAAAAAACCACTTACCGATTTTTTCAAAGACCGCAACCGTTTTTGCTACAGGCACAGATTCACCTGTCAGTAAGGCTTCATCGGCTTCGAGATTGGACGCCCATGTCAATCGTACATCTGCCGCCACAGAATCACCCTCTTTGATGATAAGCAAGTCACCAGGCACCAGTTCTTTACTTGGAATTTCGATTTCTTTACCATTACGGACCACTTGGGCCATAGGGGAGGAGAGGTTTCGTAAGGCAGCTAACGTTTGTTCGGCGGCATATTCTTGGGAAAATGATAAATACAGATTCAACAAGGTTATCACCACCAGCATGGTACCAGTAGCATAGTCAGCAAGCGCATATGAAGCAGCAGCGAATATAAGAAAAATCCAGTTCATGGCATCGATAAACTGTCGAAGGAGCACCCGAATCCATTGCGGACCTGAATTATCTGCGAGTTCATTCATGCCATACGTATGTTGTCGTTTCAAGGCTTCATTTGCATCAAGCCCATTAGTACTGGATGTCGAGAGTGAGGATGCAATTGAATCGATGGATTTTGTGTGCCATTCACTTTCTTGTTGTCGCTGATCGGTCTCGGAAGTAACCATAATTTATCAAAAAAATTAAGAGTTGGCTTGATGGTATGTATATATTATATAAATAATATATATAAGTAATATTGGTAGTAAGTATAAAATAATATAATGAAACGAACGAGAAAAGTAAACTCATTCTCATCCCCGAGTTATATAATTTTTTTTTTCTATAATATTACGTTATGAAAATGAAAATCTAGTTTTACAGTGCCGTCGGAGATATAATGCCAGTAACCACTCTTGTGAGTTCTTGTGAGTTTTAGCGGACTCGATATTGAATTTGACGCTTGTGAGGATATCACCACGCAATTCTTTGTACGTAATGATAATGTTTCTCTTCTTATTATACCCAAAGCAAATTCCGTTCAAGTAACTACAAAAAGGAAAAGAGGTCAACCATTAATACGAACTTAAAAAGTACCTTTGAACAGTTTTAATACGAATCTTTGACCTTGATCTCGATTAATCCATGCAATATATTTAAAATCCCGCCAGGAAAGCGATCTTTTTTTTTTTTCTGCTCTTTCTGTATCTTTTTTTCTTTCTTCCTTTCCTCTTCCTCTTTTTTTTTTTACAAATCAAGTTTATTCTTATGATATGCAAAACTTTTTGAACAAACGACAATGGATGACCAAAAACAATAGTGTCAACCCTATTCCAACAAAGGATGGACGAGTTCCCTTCAAGCGCGACTCCTTCAACACAAGCTCATGCCCAACTACCACCTCAATAAAAAGCTTGATACCGTCCCTTTCTACCTTCAATCTACCACCAACAACGGCAACAACGATAGCAGCAACTACCTCCTCCCCATCTCAATGTACCAATTCGATTGCCGATCTCTATTCTCCTTGCAGCACTACAACCGCAACCGATCTTCCTGATCTTGGGGACGCGGAGAATGACAACCCTACTACGATATACGAAACACCACCGCCTATTTTTGCATGCGATCAACACACTCCTTATCCTATTACCATGGATCAGTACGGGTCACCAGATTTACAGCAGCTTGGGATTCAGCCTGTCAAACTCTTATTAGAACGACTGGAAGCTTGGCAAGATGTAACGAAGTGTCTTTACAATCATTTCGAAGCATTAGCATTAGTGGAATCATCTATTGTCAAATCGTACTACAAGCTGGAAGACATATTGGCATTTGAACATCATGGCATAGGGGGCTCAAACAATCAACAACGACCCTTGGATGTGACAGGTGATAACAGTAATGGCAGCAACAGCAACAGGGATATGCAAAATTCCAACGGTCTTCGAGAAAGTGGTGGATCTCGCAACAAAAAGAAACTCGGTCGTCCAACACCAGAAACTGCAGCAGTATTATCACCGTCAACACTCGAGTCCCATTTTGCAAAAACCGCTGGTATACGACAAGTGTGTGATGCTTGGCAAATGTATCATCTGAAAAATGCCAAAGACCATATTGACTATTCAAGTTTTATTCGGGCTCAAGGATTACCGTTGTTGGCCAATATCAAAAATGAACTCAAGTACATTATCCGCTCTGTCCGGTCCGATGATAGACTCTCGCTAACCCATCTGGCCAAGCTCAAGGAGGAGGCGGCAAAACGTTTGACTCGATTGGATCAACAACTGACATTTTTTGATCGTCATCCTGATCATGGTGATACCAAAGAAGACCCATGGCTCATGAATACACGTAAGATTGAAACAAAAACCACTTGATTTTTCTCCTTTTCTGGCTCAAATCTGATTCGTTTTCTTTTTTAGGGGTTATCAAGCAAATGCTCAAGGTATATCAACAAGAAAACAAAATGCATGAAACGGTGATTCGACTTCAACGAGAAATTATGGCACTGGAAAAACAATTGATGGAAGATTTGCGCCAATTTTGTCAACAGCTTTATACGTTACGGGAATCTAGCTGGTTAGGTGTGGATCGGGGATTACTGGAAATCATGCGGGCGTTTGACAATGTAACCAATGATGCCGACTGGGATACGTTTATCAACCAATGCAAGGACCAGCTAGTATCTGAAGAAGCTTCTTATCGTCATCCTGAAAGACTACAATATCCCAACCATAATCATCCGCTGGTACAACCTCTTTTTGCCGCTCGAATGGAAAGGAGGTCATCGATCTTACACAACTGGCATGAATACATTTATGTTCTCACTCCAGGTAAACCTTATCCATCTATCCATTCGCTTATTAGTCCGACTTCTGTTTACTCACCTTTTTTATTGTATGTAGCTGGATTCTTACACGAATACAGAAACCCAAAATCATATCCATCCCATCCAACAAGCACAGCGTATATTCCTGAATACAACGTCACCACCTTATCCACCAATCGCCATCATGATCTTATCTTTCAACTCCAACCTTATGCCCTTGCTCCCAGCTTCCCTCGACTGACCTCCTCCAACACCATCAGTGGACGATGTGGTACGCCCAGCATCAGCAGCAAACCTTTTGGACGCGCAACTACCACTCGCACTAGGAAAAATATCACACTACGTGCCAAAAGCGCTCAGGATATGCAAACGTGGCTGGAACATATGACGGTCTGCTCCCATCGATATCGTCCGGTAATACAATGTCGTCGATCTGTAGGAGATCTAGTTTCGTCGGTCGGTACCTTCTCGCCCACATTGGTGAATCAAGACATGGCTCCTTCTCCAAGATGGCTTTTGTCTCCTGCACCTACAGCGCGTACTTCCAACAACAACAACAACAACAACAACAACAACAACAACAACAACAACAACAACAATAACAGCATGGTCATCGTCGCCGAAACACCATCATCACCACCGCTACCACCTGTCAATAAGGTTGAAGAGAAGAAAGAAACACTACAATCACCCGACCAGCGTCAAAAACATACCACTCCAGGGGGATTCTCGGTACTTGCGGACTTTTTATCCTTTGCATCAAAACAATTGGCATCCGACCATCAAGAACAACGAGATCTCAAAAGTACAATGTCAACAGCTAAGACGACAGAACTTCATTTATCGGAAAAATTGACACCCGATTCCACATCACCAACAGCGCCTTACAAGGAAAACCAAGAGACAGACGACCGTATCGAAGCAGCACCACAGCCTCCAAATGAAGACCCTAGACCAAGTATCCTTACTGGTGTACAATACCCCTCTGATTAGATTAGACCCGCTTTTTTTTCAGTTTTTTTTTTTTTTTTTCTTCTTTTATCCATACCCCAACCCAACCTTGTCCTTCTTTCTTTCTTACTTTTACTATTATACTATATTCTGATTCAAAATGTGATTTCGTATGACTTATCAATAAAGATTCTGATTTTGATTTTTTGATTTTGTATAATTTATGATCCTTGCTTATGTGAGTACGTGCATGTGTGTGTGTACTGATGAAATATAGCTCATTTAAAAAATATAGGGTATCTCTGCCAATGGGTTTGTTTGTTGCATTATATAAGATGTATGGTGATGATGTTGATACTGATAGATTTGCCACAGAGATTTCACTATGATGTATGGTCTAGTTCAGCAATAAAGTAACAAAAAAAAAAAAAAAAAAAAAAAAAAAAAAAAAAAAGGTCCTACGGTAAATGCTAAGGGTCTGTATTTTACTTGGCAATAAAGATTCTGGCGGTCTCTGGATGTCGGAAATCTTGGAGTTATGGGGTGCCAGGGTTTATTTTTTGAAGTGTGGATTTTGATGGGACGGGGTTAGATGATTTCTCTATTTCTCACTTTTGGTGAGCAGCACACTGGTGTTAACAGTCATCCTCAGCGCTCTCAAGTTATGCAAGGAAAAAGATGGACAGTGATTATGCCACAATTCTCACTCCGCCCACGTGGTGTTGTATTTAATTTATTATTATATCTTCCGTCTTTTTTTTTGATTTTCATTTTTGTTTCTCATTTTGTCTTCCTTTATTAAATACTTTAATGAAGTGATGTTGTGCTTGGATTAGTATTGGAACTCGAATCACGGGCTGTTCAAAAACGCCACGCAAACGTCATAGGGAACCCCTTTCATTTTGGATTCATGATTTGGACCACCATCACATTAGCCTTAATCTTAGAATAGTATTATGACCCGTTATTAGTTTATTTGGTATATGTTGTCATAGTTTGCATTTATATTTGAATAAATATGTTTTGTCTCTTTTCATTATCAGCCTCTTTCATGCGTTTAATTGTCTTATTGAATGGGCGTGGCATATGTGCGTACGAAAAAAATATTCGGGTGAGAGAGTATATGTGTGTCGAAAAGAAAATTGCTTCGATATTAAAGCAATTTTGTTTATTTCAGTACCCTGCCTTTTGTTTGAAAAAAATAAAAGTGGGTAAATCAATTACCTTCCAGTGCTCTTCAATCTTCATATTATTATGCATATTTTATTATGTACTTTTCACTGTCTTTTTTTCATGTATTCACCAAGGCCATTTTTGAAAACTGATCAAAAAATCCTTTCCATCTCTATGTTTTGAACCCCCAGTGGCATAAACCTTTTTGTTTTTTTTCTACACACCCGCACAATATTTTACCGTACAATGTAGGTATACCTATTTGACAAGACAAACTAAATGAATGAGTGACAATGTAAAAGTAAATGAAGAACTATATTTATTAAGCTGTCTTGTAACCAGAGAACGTAAGCTATATACGCTAAGTGATAAACTCTATAGTGAAGGATAGGTGCGAAATAACGTTGGCCAAGTATTCCATGGCGATGCTGAATGGTGATGATTGCTTCACAAGGAAGACTAAGCCATGATGCCGATGTTGACTACAGTCAATGAAAGTGGAAGTCACAATGTCATTGCTGTTAATTATTGGAGGTTATCATCAAGAGAAAGTTACTACTATGTTGATGATGTCGAGCGTTGTAAAAATAATTGGAGGCTTCCCTTTCTTGTGCCCACCTAAAAATCAAAAAATCATTTCAAAGGCCGCACACGTGAAATATTTATTTTCTCTCTCCTGGCCTTTTTTATTTTTTCGGCTCTTTCTTTTTGACTATTTTTTTTCTTCCATTTTTTCTTCACCATTTAACTTCTACGGGGCCATGTTGAACTTAGAATAGTGTCAGGACTAGTTTAGAAGGGGTTTCAGATCAGGAATACAAGATGCATGGGGAAACTCTTTCATTTTGAATCTAGGATCTGAAGACACCATGAGCTGCCTTTTGGGAGCCTTCATTAGCTTAGTTTAGTGTTAGGTTTTATCTATATCTGAATAAAATATGTCTTTTTTTTTTTTTTTTTTAATTATTTCAATGAAAAATGTCCCGTAAGTCTCATGTCTTGTGCAATAGATCGCTTTTGTTCTACCATCACCCCTTAGGATCATTGTTGACATTTGTTATGTTTTAGTCTTGTACAGTCTGTACAATACAATATTGTAGTTCCATTTTTACACTTGCCCATTTCGATTAGTGAATAGTATTTCTCATGCAACAACTGTTGATTCCTTTTGTTACGATGAATTCCATACTTTTATTTTTTGTATCAGCCAACATGCTTCAATAAAATATTCCTTTTTATTACTCATTGAATATCATTTGACCCAAACGATAGTGATCAATTTAGCCATTTTAACTGTTTTGTGAGTATCCTATCACCACCTGATTTATAGCTTACCCACTATGACCAATTTTCCTCTTGCTTACTAGTTCATGTCACTTCATATCAAACATATCCTTTACCCCACTCCACCATTCGTATTAATTAGTTAATAAACACCATTCCGTCAGCGGAGCTTCCACTAGATAGATCATACCGTATACATCCAGTGCACTGACTTTTTTTATTTGGTTATTTGATTATTTTGCATATTGTATACTATTAATACTCGAGCCCACCCCAAGGAGCTTCTCACTAACGTGCAAAATGGGGAACTGTCTAATCCCATTCCACTAAAATCCACTTTCAACCACAGTATGATAATGACATGGCACTTTTTGCCACGTCAAAATCGTGACCTAATTCCGTGCCCCACCATATCCAGTACCTAACTCTAGCGCAGCAACTGATCCCACCGATCATAACCATCACTTTTTAAATAACTATAACAAGCAAATAAGCATTACAACAGTATAAAAAACGTCAACAAAGGTCGTACGACAACGTTATATTTAAAAAAATTGGTATCATCTTCGCTTTAAGAATGTAAATAAATAAATAAAAAACCATAGCTACAACTATATATAACAAAAACTATATCATTGCCATCCTTCTGCATGATTAATGGAAAAAAAATCGAGATATCAGTAAAAGATCACCATCACCCGTTCAACCTTTTTTCAAATAATATTGAGAATTTCTCAGTGTTTTCGGCGTTTGAATGTCTACAAAACATTATTGAGATAGGCAAAGATGACAAAAAATGCGTTTTATTGATGAAGAATATAAAAATCGAAGAGGGGGATATGTATAAACATCATATCTAAATAGAGATATGATATCATGGGAAAGGATACAAAATATAGTAATAATAGTAATAGTAAGAATAATAAAGATGATGATATGACGATGATGATATGAAGATAAAAAACAATGAAAAGAATGAATAAGCTAAAACTATGTATGCAAAAATGGGGAAGGAGAAGGTTGTATAAATACACAATATGGGACGGAAAGAGGAAAATACAATCACATGATATCAATTTCTTCATCATCATCTTCATCATCGGTAGCTGTGCTAACACCACCACCGCCACCAAATTCAGCCACTGGTACGCCGGGAGTAGCCAAAGAAGAGACATCTGGTTGATGCATTATAGTCTGATTTTCCACCACCCGGAAATCCATTTGCTCTTCACCATAAGTAACCATGACTTGATGATCCAGACCATCATCTTCAATAGTGGCATCTATATGGTCGTCATCGTCTGAAGGCACCAGTAGCATTTCCTCTAACATTCGTCGTTTATGAAGCGCAGCAGATCGTCGTTTGGGTCGAGTAGATGCAAGGCAATTTGGATCTTGAAATTTGGTGTTCACTGGAATTGACACCGAAGCATCTTGTTGTTTCTTTCTTGTCCTTCTTCGCTTAGGTCCTGCAGTCGTTGGGGATAATGATGGAAGAACAGCCGTATCAAGTCGCAGTTCCTTTGGTTTGGATTGCTTGGTCAAGGCAGCCATAGACATAGGACCAGTATCGGATGTTGCTGAAACCGGTTGCTTTCTCCGTCTTCGTCGTTTCTTTCCAACCGTAGCATCCATTTTTTCATCATCATCATTATTGTCGTCGTCATCCTCTACCACTGTTGCTGTTGTTGTCGCCACTTTGGAGAGTTCTTCTTTGACCATATAATCAGATAATTTCACCTTGTCACCACCTTGTTGTTCAGCAATGCAAGCATCCACATACAACATCACCCGCACCAGTTGTTCACGCACCAAACATGAGAGATCAATTTCCACTTCCCCATCATTTTGGTCATCAGTAGTAGAAGAGACAATAGAGAGAATACCAGGAAGTTTGTCCGGTTGCAAATGTTGTGTGATCTTGGTTAAAAGAGCTTCCTCGACTTGTCGTTTGGGCAGATACATATAAGTAGTAGTCATCACAGACACAGGGCCGTCGTCGTCCTCATCTTCAGAGTCACCATCATCATCATCGTCATCATCATCGGTCGACGAATCTTCCTCCTTCAGATCATCAAAAGCAGAAAGGGACCGGCTTGTATCGTCTTGTTCTTCTTGTCCTGTATCTCCAGACTCTTCAAACGTTTCTTGGCCTTGATCAGCAGCATATTCTTCATGAGTAGGTGATATGGCAGAGGTGATCGTTTCAGTAGTTTCCGAGCCACCAGGAGAAGGTTCACCACCAAAGTCTTGTATCGTTTGCTGTTGTTCAATTGGACTTGACAGTGGGGTTGTGATGGGGGATGAATCTAAAGAAGTATGTTGGTTTGTTAGTTTCAATTTATGCTAAGCAAAAGCCCCAGTCTATGGTGTCGTTGTTTTTCTTACCAAAAGTCAATTCGTCGTAGAAAAAAGAAGGAGTCGCTTCATCAACTTGATCGAGATTCAGCTCTTGGCCAAATAGACCGTCCAACTGTAAAGTTTGAGCCAATAATTGAGAATCAAAGCCTTCCATGGGAAAGACGTCCTTGACCGAGGGGTTGGTATCATTTTCATCCATCCAGGGCAGCCAGGTCATAGATTCCCTAGATTTTTGAGAATAATAAAAAAAAAGGCGCTTAATTAAGGATATGATCTAGCTAATTCTCGGTATGATCTCAGTTGATTACCTTAGCATCAAATCGTGTACTTCACCCGTCAGGTCTTCAATAGGCCAGCCATGAGTGGAAGGGATTAAATTGTCCATGGAGGCAGTAAGGTTGTTATCGTCAAGGTGACTTGAATCTGCGTTGAAGGCAGCGAGAAAGGCGTTGTTATTAGTTTTTGGGAGTTGTTGAGCTAGTGTCGCACTATCATATACGCGAAAAAAACAAAACCAAAAAAAACAAGGTCAGTATCTCGTTCTAAACGTTTGGATCAAAAGATCAAACTTACCCGCCCATAATACAAGCGAAGTCAACAAATTAAAAAGGGGAGGGAAGGTGGGATATATATTATATATATATAAACTGTGAATCAAACAGAGAACAATGTTGTAAATGTACTAGAGGATCTCTTGTAGAATTCAAAGTATGCACTATATATCGATACAAATAGTAAATAAAGATAGGAGAGGAGGGGGATAAGGTGGAAAAAAAGAGAATGAAGAATATAAAGCAAAAAAAAAAAAATTGGCAGTTATGAAAGCCAGAAAAAAAAAAGTTTTTTGTCAAAATTTTCAATTGCCGATCGAGGCTGGCTGGTGGACATACATTTTGCCCACCCAGCAAAAATGGTCAATTGAGAGAGCTCAGTGGATTATTCTTTTTCCCGGTGATTAACTTCGAAGAAGGATTGGAAAGAACAGCAGTACAGTAGTTTCTTAATATTAGCTGATTGCAAGTATTTTTAGATACATCCACAACTTCTGTCGTTTTCCTTTCTAGGGCTGGCTACTGGTTACGCATCAGAAATGTGTATTATTAGAACCCAAAACGCGGCGGTATTTGAATTACTATTTCAAAAGCAAGCTTTTTTTTTGGTTACTTTTTATATCTTCCTTTCATTCTATTTCTTGAGTACATACCTCTTTTTTTTTTTTCAAAACTACAGCACTTTATTTCTTATGAACAGAACGAGAGGGCGAAGTCTCTCTCAGACTCAAGACGACGTGGTAAAAACAAAAATGTGAATGTTGCGTTGTGTGTACATCTTTCCAACATTAACTTTTTTTCCTTGCAGGTCACCAATATCGATTCACACTTGGATTTCGTCAAAAGAGTTTTGAAATGGAGTATATCAGATCTTGAACGCTTTATTACACTTCTACGTGCACGGTAACTAACTTGGGCGGATGGATACTTTGTACACAACTATATATATGTAATACTTATGACCCTTCTTTTTTATCGTCCTTGCAATACATAGCATCGCTGCGGAAGAAGCCTATATTTTATCACTTTCCAAATTGACACGTACGACTGAACCGACTGAAACTACACCTTTATTTGGCGAAAAGCAACCTTCGTTTCTATGTGCGACCTTCTATTATGAACAAAGTATTGAACATACTATTCAGCAACGGCGGGAACTCATTCAAGGCATCCGGGTAGAACTGGACAAGCTGATACTGGTGAAGGAAGGCCAAGAAGGTCGGCGAAAAATAGTGAAACAAGTCCAAGGTGAAAAAAATGCCAATTATGCCACTTTCCGAACAGGTGAACTGGTCAAGGTAAATGGAATTGTAGTTATCATGTCACTTTTTAATTTCAGGAACTGACTTTTTTTTATGGGCAATGTCGGCGTGGAATTTTAGCTCAAAAAAGTCTATTCAAAAAAATGCAATGACCTTCAAGTAGCTCAACAGCAATTTGAACAACAACAACAACAACAACAACAACAACAACAACAGCAACAGCAACAGCAACAGCAACAGCAACAGCAACAGCAACAGCAACATCAGCAACAGCAACATCAGCAGCAGCAGCAGCAATATTTACAACAACCATCATATGACGATATCAATCTCATTAACGATTACCTTCCACCGCAGCATTCGCGCCGACGTTCTTATGACGAATCCAAACGATTATCAAACGACAGTTTAGGCGACAATGATGCTTCTTCAATTCACTCTCTCACCCACCAGGATAGTGCGTACAAAAAGGGGATGGCGAACTTCATGGCTTCAATGGCTCAGGTCAGGACACAATTTGCAAATGTCTCTACTGGAACGACTGATTTGAACAAGCAAAATACAAAATATGCAAAATATAAGAAGGAAATAATGGATGCTGGTAAGTAAACAAGGAAAGGACAATTAAAAAAAAAAAAAAGACTCATGATCAGACGGGTTTTGGATTAGACCATGAATATAGGAGTGGTATTCGTCAATTGGAACGACTTCGAAAACAACAAATCAGCGGTGCAATTCAAGCTATGAAGGTAAAAATAAATTCGAGTGAAAATAAAAAAGAAAACTTCTAATGTATGATTTACCCAACTCCCTTAAATTTTAGCATTTGGAAATCGCTATTATTGACAAGGCGGAAGTGACACAGTCCTCTCTTTGTGGTATTCTCGATAAGGAACATCTCGCACTGGTTAATGAAATCAAGGTAATTAAATAAATAGTAAGAAATGATATATAATTGAATGCGATTTCGATGATTTATGCATTCTTGATTTAGACAAATGAATTATGCCAGCGTTATGCTATTGAAATCAACGCAGAAAAGGATTTTGCAGCGTTCAACAATCAATATCGGAAGCTTCCTTTCAAAACACCTGAACCATTACGATATGAAAATCACTACCTTGGTCCGTGCAAATGTAAGTAACAAAAGCCCTTTTTTGAATAAGATAATAATAATTCAAATATGCAATATGAGATTCTAATATCTATAATTACACGTATAGATATTCTTTTTGGTGGATCTTTGATGGAATACCATGCCGAACATGATCGAACAGTGCCGGTTTTGGTAACAAAATGTGTGGAAGCTATTGATTCTATGGGATTACAAAAAGAAGGCATTTATCGGATTTCTGGACGACAAAGCAACGTTGAAACCTTGAAACATGCATTTGAACAAGATGAAGGAATGGATATTGATCGCAGATACGACGTATTCACCATTGCGACAGTGCTCAAAATTTATTTACGGCAACTCGAGGAACCACTACTCAAAATTGATATGACAACACGGGTGAAATATACAGGTATGTCTAAAATTTGAATAGAAAGGAAAACGCACGCTGATATATTTTATTACTATTTACGCAGAGCTTAAGGACAAGCAGCGGCAATTGATGTATTTACAAACAATACTATCTGGATTATCAAAACCCCATCGTGATACCCTTCTGGTTATTATTCGTCATTTGGCAAAGTAAGTAGAACTTCCTCATTAAACAAAGAAACGTCGTTTTTAACCTACCTGTATCATTTATAGGGTGAATGCCAATAGTCACATCAACAAAATGACCTTGCAAAACCTCAGTGTTATCTTTACTCCAGCAATCTTTCATGACTTTAATCAAGCTGAACACCCCGGTGAATGGCATGTGGACACTGTATTCGAGGATCTGATCACTTACTATGATGCTTTATTCACCAATGCTGAAATTCAATCACGGGCAAACGCTGGACCTCAACCTCCTATCACTATAAAGGCTACAACAACCGCCACTGACTACCCGTCATCGACTAATGCCTCCACCAATTTGCTTTTGACGGCTGCAATGGGCCCACCACCTATGGCAATGATGGCCAATGATGACTCTCCTCCTACTCCATCAAATAACAGGTCAGCATCCCTAGCAGCCCTCACGAGGTCTGGTACGCTTTCACATTCTCGATCTCAAGGGTCATCATTACAGCAGGTATCGACGACCAATGATACACATCAATTTTATTATCAGCCTTCCAATGAACTTCCAATTGTACAAAAGCAGCAGCCACTATACCAGTATCAGCATACTCAGCTACAACAACAGCAGCATCAAAAGCAACAGCCATCCTATCATCAGCCACCTCAGCATCAATCAAATTATCAACACCCTCAACAGTCATCCTACCATCCAGTACAACAACAACAACAACAGCAGCAGCAGCAGCAGCAGCAACCGAGCTATCAGCATTCACAGCCACAGCAACAACAGCAGCAACAGCAGCAACAGCAGCAACAGCAACAACAGCAACAACAGCAACAACAGCAACAACAGCAACAACAGCAAACAACAAATCAGAGCAGTCCCCAGGACCACTTATCGACAACCGCATCAACTCATGCGACACGAACTGGGTACACAACATACATACCGAAATTACAAATGCAAAACCTGACGATATCAACTGACAAATGGCAAACGTCATATGATGGCGAAAAAACAATAGAAGAGGAAGAGGATGGAACTACACCTACAGGCTGCGGTATTGGAGACAATCAATTACGATCGCCAGTGGTGGATGATCTTCGTGACGGCAATGGTGGTAGATCGAAAAAATACACTCCTCCTCGTCAAGATTCGTTACGAACCATCAAAGGCGGATCAGCAAATAGTAGTACTAGTAGCTTGGCGGCGGCAGTGACTCATACTGCAAATGTGGTGGCTGCTGGTGGTAATAGCGGGGCTGCTCCTCCTACCAAATCGCGTGTTTCTCCTTCGGCGCCTCAACATCCTCACATGGCCCAACCTGTTGTTATTGCCGCACAACAGCATTTCCCATCAAGTGCGCAAATCGTCCCTACCTATTCTTCTCCTGTTACCCCTGATCCCTCCAATGCGACGAATTAGATCTGGTTAGCTTTTTATTCTTACATGTATATCCATCTATATATATACACTTTTTTTTTTTACCTTATACATCCCTCGTCGCTCCCTCCCTTTTTTTTTATCACATTTATTCTTATTATCATTGTTTTTTTATCATCATCCTTCATGTCGTTAGGTCTTGCCCCCTTCTTTTTCATTTATTCTTTTTTTGGCTGATCGTTCTCTCCTATTGAATGATTAATTTGTTTTGCCCTTTTCTATTACTCAAATACAAATAAAATTTACCTTTATACAAATACCATGAATTAATGTGTATGATTGATCCATTTAGTATTTTATGTCTACCGCTGGTTGGTTAGTTGGCTTTTATTGGTTCTTTTTTTTTTTTTTTTTTTTTTTTTGTGTGTGTGTTTTTTTGTTGAATGATGCATAGGACAAGGGATTTGGGAAGTGATACTATGTATTACGAACTATAGCCTATTATAAAAAACGTGATTTTGGCTTCAGAGATTTTGGTACATACTTTCATTGTGACACCTGCTTATAGCGATCATGGTCAGGGTTTGCGTACGTGCCTTTCTGAAAAAAGGGTTAGAGCGGTTATAAAAGGAGAAAAGACACTAATTTTTGCTTTCAAATCATTGTATACGATCAATTTACACGTGGATGCAAATCATCATTGATTTCAGGGATTAAGGAAAGTTTGTTTTTTTATACCCCATATTACGCTTCGTTCCATCAGTGGCACCGCGGCATGAAAAAAAAAGCAACTGGATTTTAAAACTGCCAGGGGGGGGGTTTTAGTTTTGTTAGCGTACATGTACTATGAATTATTTCTCTTATATATGTCGTCATTCTGATAGATAAAGAAAAACAATTGAATGAAATAATTCACAAAATAAGATACAGGTCACTATTCTTGCATTATTTAGAAGTAGACCATCTATTTAAAAGAAGATGGACAGATTTTTTTTTACAGATATATGAAGTCATCATTGTCGGATGCTGAGCCTCCCTTGCACCCCCTCCTCCTCCACGATAACTATTACAAACGTTTTATCGTAAAGATCAACACACTACTGTGTATTACTTCATTATCATTCACAAAACCAAATAATAATAAACAAATTAGTATGCATGACAGATGGACGGACCGATAGGAGGGAAAAACGTATGCGGCAGATGTATCTTTTATATTGTGCGTTTTTTTTTTTTTTTTTTTTTTTTGGATGACAATGAAAGCATCGTGTAATACAAGCATCAAAAATCAAACTTTGTGCGAAATATTCGTAATGAAAGCTCAGAAGGGAAGTCTTCCATGATGTTCTTTTCCGACAGCAGTATAATTTTTGTTTCAATTTTTTATTTTATTTGTATATTTTTCAAAAACAGTAGAAAATGAAATTCCAAACTCAATATCTGTGCTGACTCCTCATCACCATTCCCTGCTTTGACCTCTTTTTTTTTTTTTTTTTTTTTTCTGGTCCTGTATCTCCTTTCCACACAAAACCCAAATGTAAATTTAATTTCCGCTCAGGGGCAGGGCAATAGCCGAGACTGTTTTCTTTTAAGTGTTACAAAGCAATACATTTAAAGGCAATGTCTAAAATACCATTGGAAATACAAAAATGATGATGATTGGATCAATTTTATTTTATGAAAAAAAGAAGGTTATCCTACTGCGTAAACCTATGAATTGAAAATAATATTTTCAATACCGTTCTACTATTGTGAGAGGGAGAAAAAGGGAGAAGAAAAATAGAGATGGCTGTGATTTGACAGGCCTTGATGTGCTTTTACATATCCCGTTGACCTTTTTTTCATTGTCTTTACTAAATAATGGACAATTTGGTTTGCCTTTTCATGTATGAAACATAGGCATAGTACTATTGTGATCTCAAGAATATCATAATAAACTGGTCGAGTCATAAAAAGAGTAACTTTAAATATGATACAAAGAGATGTGAAAATAAAAGAAGAAAGGCTTGTTGTGTCACTTTCCCTTAAGAGCTGGAAACCCCAGTGGTGGGAGTGAGAAGAAAAAGGGGGTGCGTGCGTGGATCCATTCCCAAAAAAGAAAGGGGTTGTTTTTAAAAAAAGATTGCCAACCTTAAAAGATTCGTTTCCTTTTTGTTTGCTTCTCTCACTTTCTCACTCCCTTTTATTTTTCTTTTTTCTTTTTCTTTTTTTCTTTTCCTGTTTTATCTTGAGTATAAAAAAATTATACACATTTATTACTGACTAAATATCAGCACGATGTCAACATCGGAATCCTCTAGCCTCCAGGGATGGCTTTTGAAGCAAAAACATGGACTGTATCGCTCCTGGCTCAAACGGTATTTTGTATTACATGGAAGAGAATTATCTTATTATCGTAATGAGGTATGCATCATATATGATACGGATCTGTTGTGTTGTCAACGCCACTCACGCTATTTATATTTCTCTCGTTATTATTGTTAGACTGACAAGGTACCTCAAAATGTACTGGACTTGGATCACTATACCATCTCATTCAAAAAACAATCACGACGAAATTGTACCTTTATCTTGGTAGCTGAAGAACATCACATGCAGCCCGATTACTATTTACAAGCGGAAACAAAGGACGATCTGGATGTATGGATTAGTCATTTACAACAGCATATGTCAACTAGTAGCGTTTTGGACAAGTGGTTGGAAAGATTGGATATGACCTGTGCACCACCGCCTCCACCTTCCTCACCACCAACTTTGCGAGACAACCAAACGGTACCATGCGCATCACTTCTTGCTCCCACTTTATCTTATCACCCTCACCATCCACACCATCCTCAACAGCCACCATCCCACCATCACCAGCATCCTTCTTCCCTACGGTCCCATCGCTCAGTAGAGTCTATTCACACATTTTGCTCTTTACCAAGTGTATCACACAGGGTGTCTTTTACCAACGACCGGCGTCCATCTTCTCAATCGACTCACAGCAATAGTAGTGATTCTAGCAGCCTTAGTCATGCAAGCAATAGTACCACCGCCACCTATGCAACTGACACCAGTACCCCTTATCGTTTTACCAATGCTGAGCTTCCATTGACGACAAACTCCTCCATCTCCAACAGTAGCAGCAGTGGTAACAACAGCAAATTCTTCACGTCCCGTATCTTCTCGAGAAAACATCCTCAGCGCAACAGCAACAAACAATCGTCAGTTGACACAATAAACACACCTCATGAAAGTGACTACTCTCCTACCATGCTGTCGCTATCAACTCCGTCATTACTGCTAGCCACTTGCTCGTCCGCTTCCGCCGATACAATGAATGAACTAGAAGAACAGGAACAGGGGAGCCACATGCCGGATAGTAAAGGGATCAAACAACAACAGGCATTGAATCGACATTTCTTCTCCTCCTCCTCGTCATCCTCGGCCTCGTCGCACGTGTGTCCTCTTTTGGCAACCTCCATCATCCATCCAAGTGAATACAACCATGACGATGATCCTCAGGAGCGCCTCCGTCGTCGACAGCAACAATTGCCTCGTGGTCATTCCTGCTCAAGTTTCCATTACTCGTTGGATACTCTGGGTCTTGCTTCTTCTACTGATACCTCTTCTTGATGTCCATTCCTTCTATCCCCTCCCTACTTTTACTATTATTTTTTTACATTGCTACAATTATTACCACTTACGATAGTTCCTTCCCCTTCCTCTCCGCTCCCCTACCTTTTTATTATCATATACCTTTTTTTATTTTGCTTTCATATATGCTTTAGATACCTATATTCTTCTTCGTCTTTTTATATCATATATTTATCATTAGGCGTCTGTGTCCCCTTGTGCCTAATCCCCCCCATACTTTTCTGCGCTTGCCGTCCCCTCCCCCCCTTCTCTTTTTCTTTATTTACACGTTCTTGTTATCTTATCCGACCAATATTTTTTTTTTTTACTTTAATCAATCATCTTTGTACATTACATTCTTTTTTAGTCTACATGCTCCTCCCATCACCATTTCCTTTTTCTTTTTTTATCCTAATCACTACTCTTTCTCCTTTCCTCGTATTGTTCTAGTCCTTTTTTAGTATTAATTTTTACTATACTACTTCACCATAATAAAAAACAATCTTTTTTTTTATATATCACCTATTCGCTTCTCTTGACAAACTGTATAGCAATCAAAAATAAATAATAAAATAAACCATAAACAACTTTATTATCAAAAAATTAAAACAAGCTAAATCAAATAGACTATTCTATGTGTGCGGGTGCGGTGTGTGTATGTGACAAAAATGAAGATGGGAAGGGATGGCATGGATAAATAGGGGCACTACTCTAAAAACCAATCAGGAAGTGGCCGCTGTTGATGCTGATGATGATACGGATTCCACTGAAGTAGAAGGTGTATTGATGGGAGGGGAAGGGGCCAAATGAGGAGCTTGTTTGGCGTTGAAGAGGGTGTAACCTAGGGTGATCGTTGAGACATCCTTCATATAGGGGTCGTCCAAAAAGTCGGGATCAATAAAAAAGAAGACTGGCATATCGACATCTTCACCAGGGGCCAAGCGTTGTTCTTCAAAGCAAAAGCACTGGATCTTGTTGAAATAGTTGCCAGCACGATAAGGGGTCACATTGTACGTGGCAATCCCAACCACATCGTCCTTCGCGTGAGACTTGGCCTTGTAGAAAGTCAGCGCCGTTTCACCAGGAAGCACATGGATGTCGCGTAGTTCGGGTTTAAAGGACCATGGAAGGGCATCGGATGTGTTGCTTTCAAACGTGATACGGATCCGCCGGGGCGCTTGCGTTGATGGTACCAATCGATCGGGTGAAAACTTGCTCTTGTCTGTTTGCACTGTGCCACTGTATCCTGTGCTGGCACAAAATAGTCGGTATAATGGCACCGCCGCATACGAAATACCCAACATACTAATAAAGACTGCCGCGGTATACATGCCTGCTGATGCATTGCTGTTGCTGTTGCTGTTGCCTTTGTTAATTTTCGGTTTTTGAGGGGGTACGGAAGATGAGGACGGAGACGCAAATGTGGGTTTGCTGGAGGAGAGCCATCGACGCATGCCTAATCGTTGTTGTTGTTGTTCCAGTGTTTTTGCTGTGAAAGTTGGTCGAGTGACATGGCGTAATAATATGCTAGTCATCGAACGGGATGTCAACATGATCGGAGAGGAAGTAAAAAAATAAAAGGACGAGAAATTTTGTTTTTTCTGCGCAAGAACAACCTGCTGGAGCGGTGATTGAATATTAAAAAAAAAGCCAGCAAAAAATTGACCCATGGGTCAGGGTGCGTCCTATCCCTGGCCCTACTCAAGGTAGTGCATCCTTCTTTTCATTTGACACTCAATAAATGGCACCGAATTAATATAGTCTATCCTTTGATGAAATCAGTGGTAATCTTTTTAGTGTATGTACTCAGAAAAAAATAGTGATAGGCACATTTGTTCCTATAAAATAGTAGCAGCTGTCGACTACGCCTTAGAAATTCAAAACCAAGCTTGTTGCTCTATTTTTTATATAATAAATGTTTCCATTTTTTCTTACCATGACCAAAATCGCAGTTCACTCGAAGCATTTATGTATGTATCTCCGGTTCAATATTTTTGGAGCATACTGTGACCTATCATCCCTTGATGTTATATCAAATATCATACCGTATTCAATATAGATATCGCTCAACTATTGTCAGCCGTGTGATGTGCTCACAGCCCAGAACGTACGCTGAAACATATTTCAAAACGCAATTTGTTCCCTCTGCAACACACAAAATTTATCCTCCATGTAATTTACGCTGGACATCTTCGAAAACTGTAAAGCACGTGAACCATGATGACCGTCAAATCATGTAAGTCATTTCTTATCAGTCCCCGAATCAGACACTTTTCAACATTTGTTTTTATTGTTTTCTTCCCTAAAAAACAGGCCCACTTAAAAGACACACAGTATCTACTAATCATTCTAATTTTATTATAGGAGTCAATAAACATAGTGTAAGATAAAACAAGAGAATAAGTATTTCTAAGATGAGCAAGCTCTTCAATGATATAGTGAAGCGCGGCTATTATATGGTGTGCGGCCAACTATTCCAGTGCGTACGGGGTATGCAAGGGCATTTTGACAGATTAGTCACAGGAAGAGAAACGCCACACTGCTGATGTTCAATGTTAAAATAAGAAGGCAAGCAAAAAAAAAAAAAAAAAAAAAAAGGTGAAAGACTTGCCAGTTTTGTAGCCAACAAAAAAATAACTTGCAAATCAAAAAAAAAAGCATTCAAATCCCGCACACGTGAATTTTGATTTAGACTCATTTTCATTGCGCTCTTTCTTTCTTTTTCTTTTCCTTTTTTTTCTTTCTTTAATTCTTCACAATTGTGGCTTCTATGGGGTAATGGTGGACTTAGATTAGTGTCAGGACTAGTTTAGAGACGTTTTCAGCTCAGGGATTACAAGAAGCATGGGGAAACCCTTTCATTTTGGATATAGGATCTGGGGGGGGGCACCATTAGTTGGCTTTTTGGAGCCATCCATTACCTAGTTGAACGTTAGATTGTTATTGTTTGTATCAACATCTGAATAAAATATGTCTCTTTTTACTTACTTCAATGAAAAATGTCCTAATTGTCAGCCACTGTTGTACTTTGTGCAATAGATCCCTTTTTTACTACCATCGCCCCTCCATTTGATTAGTGTTAACCATTATCGTGCTTCAATCAAAGATATCCCTATAGCCATTCTCATGCCTTACGCAATATATTAGAATACTTTTTGCGATCGTCCCTCTAGATTAGGATTGACCCTCGCTGCTAGCTCCCAATAGATCCCTTGATTGCTATTGCCCTTTGCAGTTTCTTATTCTTCAATAAATTATATCTTCTTTTTTTAGACCATCAATCTCTACTATCAGACCCATTTGATACTGAGCAATTCCTTTTTTTTTTATTTCTTTCTTTTTGGTGTTTGTCAATATACACGGTTACCTTACATACATGCATGTTATTGTATATACGCAAAGTAAAAGATAGGGAACAGTCAATTGACTGTAATTGTTTGCATGAAATATGACACTAGTTTATTGATAAAATAATATATTCATAATACAATTATGGGAAAAATTAAACTACTTGTGTGGGAGTGGGCATGATGGATTTAGGAAGATTATACTAGCCCAAGTCAGGTTCACATATGATTTCTTCTATAAATAAAATTCCTACCATATTTCGAGAGCTTTAGGGTTGCTGATACACTTCGTTTGATTTAGTTGGTAGTTCCAATGAGTAGTTGATGTTCAAATGGTTTGTTGAGAAATACATATTACTTTGGACATAGCATATATTACATTGTCCATAATCACATAAAACTACACATCAGCAAAAATAGGAGAGTCAGTGGCACTACAATGTATATAAGTCAGTATTCTATACGATGATATAACAATAATTTGATTACCTTGTTCCATCCACGATAAAAATAATCCACTATATGACGATTGTCACGCGATACCATTCAAGAGTCATATTCACCCCCTCTTTGTATGTCACAGTATCACAAGATTTTGGATGCGAGTTTCATCTTTGTCCTGTGTTTATATTGATGAGATCTTCCAACACACATTGACGAATTGAATATCGCTATTAAAATTGTTGCCTGTTGTGTAGGTTGAGCTTTGTAATATTTTCCCATCCATCTTCGTATCGTGGTGGTCCATATGAACATCGTCGACGTTGTCACCAGTGTTGGCATATGCTGCTATATCATCTTCGTATGTTATTTATAATCCGTCGTCGTATTGAGTACAATAGATCGATATGATACGCTACTGCCTTGTCAATTAGAAGGTTCATCGCATTCCAACCAACTTTGGGCACTGATCAAATGTCATGCTTACATTGCCCTATTGTTCGTTCCAATGCTGATCTGGTAGAATGGTGTTCTATGTAGCCCGTGTTACGTATCACTGTGGTGATGTGTTTCAGGTAGTGGTAGTTGGGTAGCAGGAAGTAATTGGTCACCTTTTTGTCTGCACGACATGGGGAAAAGCGCGTATAATATCCAAAACCAGCTATCGGGGAATACCGGACGACTCATCAGTGATAAAGAGACAATGAATCTTCTTCATGTTCAACACTAATATAAGGAGACAATTTTAAAAAGAGCTATAATATACAATAAAAGACTTGAGAAGACTAAAGGGATCTTTCATTGAAGCATAACAATTGCCAACACTAATCACAAGGGGTGATGGCACAATATAAGGGATTTATTACACAAGACCTGGCAGAGACTTATGGGGCATTTTTCATTGGAAAAGTAAAAAGAGACATATTTTATTGAGTTGTAGATACAAAGTATGGACAAACTAAGACTAAACTAAACTAATGAAGGGTCCAAAAAGCCAACTAATGGTGGGCCCAAAATCCTGAATCCAAAATGAAAGGGTTTCCCCATGCATGTTGCAATCCCTTATCTGAAAATCCCTCTAAACTAGTCCTGACACTAATCCAAGTCCAACATACCCTCAATGAAGTTGAATGGCAAGGAAAAAATAGAAAGAAAAAATACAAAAAAGAAAAGAAAGAGCGCGAAAAAATAAAATAAAATTCACGTGTGCGGGATTTAAAATGTTATCTGGACTTCCAACTGAACTGCAGTGTTGGCCATTTCCCTACTATCATAGGTGATTTCTTGACTTTTTTTTCGATAGCTTTTTCATTTTGCTGAAAAAATCACATAAGAAGGCTTTAGATCAAACGGCTTGCTACATTAAATATGGCTACATATATCTGAATAACAAGAATTACCCACATTAACCCGTTTGTTTTTCGTTGTCCGCTTTGATATCGTTGTGGGGTTCTACTGTAGGTTGAGTCACAAAGGCGCCGCACCGCTGGAATATAATAGGTAGTTAGTATGACAAATAATACTAAGATACTCACTTAATACTTAAACATAAGGAGAGGAAGATAGTCCTGATGCACAGACCGGAAACAGAAGCGGTGATCAAAAAATATGTATGCCGTTTGCAGTACTATCAGCAAAGATTCGTGTCAACTACATGAAATATGGAGCGATACTATGGCGACGTTCGGTGATATTTAATTTGGGATAGTAGTTGAGTAATTGATGAGCTAGAGTGAAAAAAACAGGGCACTTTCTTTTGAAAACGGTCAATGCCGGCTTGGCATCAGAACAAGAGGAAATGTTTATTTACAATAGTTGCGCCGTTCCATTAAAATATGAAATGGCGAAGACCACTCACTCATACACTATCCCCCTCCACTTCATGAGATAGCCCACCAAGTGGCGATGGTGTAACGCTCGAATCCCTCTTCATCAAAACCAGGGTTCAGAAAAAAAAGAAAAAAAAAGAAGAGTGAAGAAGTGGTCAAAAAAGAAATCTAAAGAAAACGGTTGAGTAGTTTATTCCAAAGAAATCCACGATAAAAGTACAGTACAGTATCCCAAATATTGAATTATGTGGCATTTCCCTGTCATTCCCTCTCTCTTTTTCCTCAGTATCAGCATGACTATAACCAATATTTTTTCCTGCTTCATCATAACGAGCATCTAATCTTTCTTTCTTTCCCGCCCGCATAGTCAGCATCTAATCCGTTCGCGTCGTAACCAACAATTTGCAAACAAATGTGATTCAGTATTTCAGCAAAAACAGTACAGTGCAGGAGTCGACGAAAGGTCGTATGACGAGATTTGTATTTATTTGTAAATATGGTAACGTGAATAAAATAAGAGCTATGATGATAATATATAACAAAAAATGATATTCCAGACCGGCCGTAGCTCATTGGCACACGAAGAATAATAGATGTATAATAATTGGTAATAGAGAGAGTTTATTTTATTTTTATTTCGGGTAAAAAGAAGGGAAGTGAAGTAAGAGAACGATGATAATTGTATACTAAAATAAAACAAAGGAGAGGAAGGGGAGTATGTGTGTAAGTGTGTATATATATATATATGTAAGAGTAAAAAACAGATCCTTCATCGGAAGACATCAGTATTTCTAAAGCTAGAATTATCTCGAAGAGCGACATTGTGAGACTTGTATTCCATGGTAGTATCTTGTGGTAAATTCAACACCTTTTTGACGGTGTCCCTAATAAAACAAATACACATAATAAAATCAGATTACCCAAACTCACATCCACAGAACTAAATATGACGTTCGTTACCTTATTTTCAAGTTGATTCTACCATTGGAGGATGTTTTATTCCAGATGGAAATGATATCTTCAGAGTTCCGGATAGACAAGACCGCCCCACAAATTTCATCCTGGACATCGAATTGATCACCAATGATGGCCAATACCAAGTTTTCCCAATATCGACTTGCCAATCCCTTCTTTACCCGGACAATCCATTTCCCACCCTGAATATTCGCCGCATCTTCCCACATGGGTCGAACGCCGTGTTTGAAAAGATGATAATCACTGATGGTTGGCAAGTCATGAGGTCGATTGATATGTGAATACACCGCCCAAAATTCTTCAATCTAGTTTAATACACAAAACCCATCCCATATCTTGGTTAGTAGTCGTATCCAATATTCCATATTGTCCTTCCTTACCGAAGAGAAGGTCGCAATTCGTTTCATTTGATCTTCGTAATTGGTGATCTTGGACCCTGGGGAACGATGCATAAACCAAAAGACCCAGGAATAATGAAGTGGATGTTGTAAGGCTTCTTCATCTTTTGATGGTGATGAGTCGGTTGTGGCTGATGAGTTCATTGATAATGATGTGACAGGACTCATATTGTTTATTGTGTTGTTATTGTTGTTGTATTGTTGGTATATACCGATGTTGAGATGAATGGTTGAAAGAATAGGAGTCGTGAATTCGATAAGATGAGTCTGTATTTTTTCACAATAAAAAATAGGCTTGATAAAGAGTGGATTATTATACTAAATAGGTATATATATAGGTATATATACAAAGAAAGGGAGGAAATGGAAGAAGTTAGTATTCATCAGTGGTCCACTTTTCCCCAGTGTCGTGATTCAACCATGTGGAATGAAATGTCCTGCCTTTCCTTTTTTCCGCTGACCTCCAACCCGCAACCCTTTCATCTTGTCAACCATTCAAAAAAAGCATCCCACCGTCACCACAAAAGCACATACTGTTTGACTTACGAGGAGATGTATTAAAAAATTGCAAGGAGTAAAAAAAAAGAAAAGAAAAAAGGGCGTGTCAAAAAGTCGTTATTTTCATTCTTTTATTTTTCAACTCCCGAACCAGTGGAAGGTGGCTTGCGATCCCACCCCCACACTTCGTACACCGACCAGAGAGAGAAAAAGATATGTGGTTAATGCAAATAATGAAGTGATTTTTATTATATTAATAAAAGTGAATGAATGAAGGGAATAGATCATATAAATAAATAAAAAAAAAGTGGCATAAAGTGAGTCATAAAATATATAAATATACATATATAAAGGATGCATAAAACTAATCGACAATGTGTGTCAACGATAAGACGAAGTATGGTATGATATAAACAGTAATATGAATATGGATATGGATATGGATAATGAATATATATATAAGGTATGTGTACATGGAAGGAATTGAGTATGATAATCATAAAAGGAATAATAATAATAATAAGACAACTACTGAGCGAATAAGGATGGAGCAGCAGATGGGTAATAAGTGTAAGTATTCGTCAGGGAAGCCAGGGACAATTGATCTTCAGACATGGGAGGAACCATAAAATGATTATAAGAGTCATTAAAATTCGAAGAAGAGCAGCACTGAGGGGTACCAACGTTGATGAGAGGTGGACTCGCAATATCATCCATGAAAAAAGTCGAATCACAGCAGGTGGAAGGGGAAATATCAAAAGAGTAAATTGATGAAGTGGGTGAAGTCGATAAAGGAACCGAGGCAGAAGAGATGGTCATGTCATGTTCTTCGTGCTCTTCTTGAGAGCGTAATTCTTGCAAGCGGGATTCCAATGTTTTTATTGTGCGTTCCAGGTGGGTGACTTGTAAACCAAGGTCATCATATGCCGCCAATAATTCCTTTTCCTTAGGACCAAGTCGAGTAGGACAGAAAGTTTCCCTGAGTTCGGCCTGGCTTGATGTGTAAGCTAAATGTAAACTTTCAAAATGGACAACAATAGTGGCCAGAGTGTCATATGTAAACGCCAGTTCTGAAGAAAGGCGATCCATTTCACTTTTTGGTTTTTGACGTTTGATTGAAGAGGAGGGGGTGGCTGGGCTGGATCTGCATGAGGCACGGGTCGAGGAGATTTTTTTCTGAATTCGAGATCCTGAAGATGATGAAGTCTTTGGAAGAGCCCATTTCAATGTTTTTGGTCGAGTGGTGTTGATAGCAGGCATAGTTAGTGAAATAAATGAATAAAATTGAAGAAACGTAAAGTATTGAAAGTAACAAAAAAAAAAAAGGAAATCCAAAAAAAGGGTTTATATTTATATTGTTCAACCCAAGATTTTGTGTAACCAATAAGCATTGATGGCTAATAATAACCTCCCACCTAAAAAATATTTTCATCATAGCCAAGCGAAAACGTGGTGTTAGACGAATTTCTATATTTGGTCAACATCCGTTCTTCTTCACAGGGATCGGGCCAAGACATACATACAGCGCCGTACATCAATGACTCTCCAAATATGGACACCACAGGGGCCTATGACTTCATATCTTGTTGTCATGCTTCCCTCCCTGATGCCTGCATAGAGCTGTGTTTAAAAGTTGTTTTTTTTTCATAGGGATGAATTTCATAGTAATTATATGTTACCCTAATATGTGTTATGAAACAAAAAGTAAATGACAGTAAAATGATAATAGTAATACGAAGACGCGATACTCGGTTCAAAAAAAGGAAAAAGATCATCGGTCATATCGGATCCGATCAAAGTATTTTGGTGACACCTTGTGTAATAGAATTTGGAACGTTCTACCATTAAGATTTGTCATTTTGTACGTCCCAGGTTTGCTATGTATACTTTTTTCCCCTTTCCTATGGCGTGTCTGGATATGTCAAAAAAAAGCAACGGGGGCAAAGGAGGTATTTTTTTTAAAAATAGATGAATACAGTGATTCGCGAACATTCCTGAAATAAGAAAATAAGAATTTCATTTCAACTTCAGTATCCGTGCCCGTTGATATGACGATAAAAGGGAAAAAGAGATTTTTCTTTATTGTTACTCCCTGGGGTTATTTTTACGTTACGTTTTAATGACAAGCCACTTTATAATTGTCGTTTATAGAAGTAACACATTTTTTCGGCTCATGTTATGATTGGTTCCTGGAATACATTGTGAAGAAAAATTCGGCATTTTACTCTATCCAGGTCCCGACGCGGTCCTTTTTTTAATGTTTTTTTATGTCGCCTTGGAATACATAGATGTGTACTACTCAAGTTGCATCAATGCTTTTCTTTTCTTGGTTGGTTGCAGATATGCAAAACAAAGGAGACTAAAAAAGTTATTTTTATCATTGACTTTTGTTATTAATGATGCAGGGAGGTAAAAAAAAGTAAGGGCGCGGGCGAAACTCCGTGGACCCTTATATTTTTATTTTTTTTTGGCTTGCCATTGTTTTTACTTATTGACTGTATTTCGCTTTTAAAGGAAGGGGACGCCTCATATTTATTTCCTTTTTTAGGAAAGAAAGCTTTCAGTAATGTGGCTGGTGTCTTTTTTTTCTTTTCTTGATGGACTATGATGTGCCGCTTGCGTTTGAATATGTGTTTCGTTCCTTTTTTCTTTATCCTTTTTTTATTTCGTTTCCATCGTTCTTGTTCATCCTGCATTTAATTCAATCTAGTATGTATATCTACCATATTATGAGTAAGCGAAGAGCAGTATTAATTGTAACTATATAAATATATAAAACAAAATAGACTATCATAGTCAATGTAATTCCTACCAGAATATTGGTAAAGAAATAAATACAGCAGTAATACGTTGAAAAGAGTAAAATTATCCACCATGTAGCATATATATGATAACCCTAACAGAGCAGAGGTACAGTGGTATAAAAATAGATTTCGGATAAATCAGTAAAATCATGCCTGACTACTCTACCTGCATTAGATATAAGCCTCCGTGTGCCTGAACTTCACACTATAGTTCAACTATAGTTCAAACACCGCCGTCGGATTTTTCGAATCTTTTTTTTTTTTTTTGTTTACACCTATTTGACATTTCCTCTCACTCTTGATGGGGTAAAGGAAATCAGGGCGATAGTTATTTGTAAAATGAGGCATGGGAAAAAAATTAACCACATTTAAAAATCGTCTAAAAATTCTTCGGGAAATAATACTGCATCATCCTATGAGCTTTATGCCATCTAAATGATATTTATCACACTCGTTTTGACACCACTCGACGACCATGACAATAGTATCACAAAATGGCCCACCCATTTGAAATCTTTTATCATCCGAATATATTTTGCTCCGAAAAAAAAAATGGTACGAGATTTGGACTTTTCACTGAATTGTGTCCCAGCTAATTTTTTTTTTTTTCACATGGTGAACTAGCAAAGTACCTTCGCACCAACCCATCCAAGTAACACCCACAACCACACATCCAAACATATTCATATAGACAAGAAATAGGTTTTGATTTTTTGATTTTTATTACAAAAAGTATAAAAAGAATAAAGACAAATGATAAATTGAAATAGAATGATATACGTAAGAAGATCTATTTTGAAGGGAAGGGAAGGGGAAGGGGGCGAAAATACAAGACGTGAAATGGAGATACGGGGAGGGAGAAGAAATAAAAGATACCAGAGATAGTTGAGAGAAAATCATCATTAAGCAGTAGCGGTTTCTTGAGATTCACCCTTGATCATACGATCAAATACAGGAATCAATTGTTGGGCAACAGTGAAACTGAAGATCAATTTAGGACCAACCTATATCATCATATGAAATAAAAACAGTAGTGTGAGCATCAAGTATTTCCTTCACTTGCACTTTGTTTTGTTTCCGTGCAACTTACCACCAAAATCTTAGGAGTCAATCCCTTGAAGAAGCCACCGAAACCTTCTTGTTTGATCAAATTCTTGATGATGTTGACGCCAGATTCGGGATTATCGAAGTTACGGTTTTGAATACGAGTCTTGACCACATCGAGAGGAGCAGCCACAGTAATAGAGGCCACAGCACCACCAATGGAGGAGCAGAAGTTTTGGAAGAAGGTAGCGGTATTGTAATTTTCCAAACCAAACATGTATTCCTTGACGAAAGCAGAACCACCAAACAAGGCAAAGGAGCCAGGGGCATTACGGGCAGCAGTCCATCCAGCACCACGATACAAACCCATACCTTCGTCTCGGACGATTGCCAAAAAGCCACGACCGCGGAACGCTTCAGGGTTGGTTTGACGTTTGATCTTGAGAACATCCAAAGGCAACAAAGCAATTTCCCCAATACCGACCAAACTGCCTGCAGTAGCGTGCATCATTGTCTTGCCTGTCTTTTCACCAAAGCTGGAAGTGAACAAAGCCTTGTGGTGCTTGTCTAAATAATCACGGACAAAAGGTTGACCACCAAACTTGTAGACACGTTGAGCCACCTTGTATCCAGCAGCAAATCCAAGACCTGGGAATAAGGACGCATACTTTTGCAAAAATGCCTTGTTGGCTGCATCCTATTAGAGAACACATCTACAGTGTTAGTCATGATCAAAACACATAACTTGATCGCACTCTCCAAAGGCTTGTCCTTAGTTTTTTTTTTTTTCTTACTTTGAAAACAACAACATCCATAGCAGCCTTGTTTTGAGCAAAAGTGTTTCCAGGTACGATCACCTATGATAGATCAATACAAACATACATGAGTATACTATAGTTATCACAATCTCCCTAGATCATTTCATTGTTTACCTTAGTTTGGTTACTCATAAGACGCTTGGCCACAGTGTCAACGGGATGGAAAATCAAAAGTTCCAGAATACCAGAGCTACCACTACCCAAGAAGCGAGCAGTACCTGATTCGGATTTACCAGTGGCAATAGGTGGAGACATGGCTGTTGTTGTTTAAAAAGATTAAAGAAAAGAGGAAGAAAAAAAAACAATGTCCCTGGGTGGCATTTTTTTTTAAAAAAAAAATTGTAAGCGGGAATTTAAATTCCCTCTTGTTTCAATCTATGGGCAAAACGATTTTACAGTTCCTTCAGGAGAGAGGAAAAAAAAAAGCATCTCGATATTCAACAGGACGACAATTCTTATAGTTGATGCTATGATATTATAATAGCCGATTCCATGTTTCCTTCCTTACATGAGGGTTCAAATAGAGATAAACATAAAAGTTATCTTTTTTATCATTTGACGAATATGACTCACACCAGGGTAAATCACTCATCGAATTTAAGCGCCGCTTATCTCTCTACCTGTGATCGTTCACCCGAACTCACCGCCGATTGGAAGAGATCATCGTTTTCAAGTTTCTGAGGTTATTTTTATTTTTTTGCGGGGAGAATGATAAATTTTGCAGTTGTCAACTGAAAACTGCATGTGTTTATGATGGTGGACACCTCAGTTCTGGCCTAACAAATGTATATTGTTCTCGTTGTAGGTCGGCTACTTTTTTTTCTATGAATCTAACTGCCCCAGGAATGCTGGTTCAATTATACTGTTGTTCATTCGTCTGTTCTCAGTTGTTTTGAGAGAAATTAGAATATTATCTACTGCTTGGATATTGAAGTTGGTGCTATTCTGGGGAAGCTTGTTTGAATGTTAAACTGGCGAGCGGGATTTGAAACACATCTCTGTAATGGTACAGGCGTATCAGTACATACAGTATAGTACAACAATACTATGGTAAGGTGTTAAGAATTAATTGGACGTGATGTTTTCACCATTGCAAAATAAATTAATTCAAAATAATAAAAAATTAATGTTACTGATTTCAATAAGTGAGTACCAATGTACCGATATATATTAAAACGATAACAGTGTAGGCTTAGATTTATTCATCTTGTATCGTATGATATGGAGATTCGTATCTATAATATTTTTTTTATTTATCATATGTATACATTTCGATCACTTTATGATGGAAATGCTTGATGAAAAACAGTGTGAGCTTTACTCCTTTCCCCCCCGCCTCCTCCTTACCATTTTTAAAAAACCGCCATCATATTAAATTGACAGAGCTTTTCTGGCGCAACTTTTTATTTTACTTTACAGTCCACTTTTTTTTATTCCTGTATGTTTTTGTTAGCTTCTACTTATTGTCGTCTTTATATTTGTATTCTTCTTGTCGGCGTTATTATTTTATCAACCTTGTATGACTATTCCACGTTCGTCATTCCTCTGTCGACCAGAATCGCATTTCGGCGACCAGCACCAACGCCAACACCGAAGTATCTCACCTACCTTCCACATTCAGGCCTCTCAAATCAACGGATCGAATTAGCTAATGCGCTTTTGATGGCTTCTATTTTGGATAGAACATTGATCATACCCCCAGCTTTTCTTGGTCGAGTAATCGGTTGGAATAGGAAGTGGCGCAGCATGGCCCAGTCATTCGAATGGCGAACGACCCCCAAGGATTTTGATACGCTTTGTCCAACAATACGCACTTCACAACGTCCCTCCAGCTATGTCGAAAGTAACAAGTGTCAATCTTACCATGATAGCGGCGTGATTCAGTGGTCAGATCTTCATGATTTGAATAGTTTACGACCTTATGTCTCTTTTCAGTACAGCAACATCATCTCTTTGGATCATTTGACATCATCTTTGGGACTATGTGGGCAGGAAGTAGGGCGAGATGTCAATGAGGGTATTGACTGTGGGGATATCTATATACGTTATGACAAGGTGCGGTACGATTGGCGGGTGTATGAAGACGACAAGGTGCGACATGATTTACACCGCAGCCACAGAAACTATGTACTTAATTCACGTGGCCGTAAGGAATACTTTCATTTAACTTCGTGGAAGGATTGGCAGCAAAGACCGGAAAAGCTACTTTATCTTGGCAGCATATTTGGTGTAACCCGGTTGAATGTAGTCCATTCCGATCATTTGGCATTAAAGAATCGAATCGCGAAAGCATTGATTTACCGTATGGACTCACCTTTAGGAAAAACAGCATCTTTGATTGTGGAAGAGTACTTGGCGAGAAGTGCATACTTGGCAGTGCACTTTCGGACAGCGGACAAAATGTTTAGCAAGGATCTTGATATACATATGCGAAACACCAGCCAGAAAATCGAACAAACCCTCGCCCTCCCTCAGCAAGCTCCCTTTTCTTTTTGCAACCTTACTTCTACCGTTATTACACCGCCCTCCAGCAATTCCAATATATACATGGCTACTGATCACACCCATCCAAGACAACGAAACAGCACATTGGCACCATGGTTTGAACAATATCCCTGCACTATCACATTGAACGATATCCCTTCGTCTTACTTCAAGCATTTGGACTCTTTTTATGATTTAATTCAGCCGACCAAGCCGCTGAAGCGGTTCTTGATGCCTTTGGTTGATTCTATGGTGGCAGCCAAGGCCTCTCAAGTATATCTGACACCTAAGTCTACCTTTTCTAATTACATTAGGCAACTCCATGATGCTTGGCTACCAGAAGGTGGGATTTCTACTTGACCTCGTCTCTAATATTTAATACATTATATTCCACTAGATTTATATACCCTCCCTCAGCCATTCCTTCATATTTTTTTTTCTTGTTTCTTTTACTAATAATACTAATAAAAATATCATTGGTTGCCGTCGTCTTTTGACGGGCGATCTTTTTGAATCATTTAAAATACCGACTTTTTTAATTTTTCTTTCTTTTTTGGAAAATTTACACTTTCCTCCTTCTTGCCTTTTTACTTTACTCGTCCACTTTCTTTACCCCTCCCCCTCCTTTCCTTTTTTTTATATCATATTGTAGCATTCTTTTTTTTATTCCTTATACATCAACTTTTTTTTTGCCATCTTCTATTCACTCACATGTCATTTCGATCAGGAAGACATACGAAACGATATATCATCATCTTGGGGATCATCCTCATCATAACATATCTATCATCTCTGCAAGTCAAAACTGGTCATGGTACTTCTGGGCCGCTGGTAGCGGATGATGATGTGGATCCAATGGCCTTTGATTATATTCGTCCTTTGGAACATGATCAAGATCGTGTAGATGGTCAACTGGAAATTATCCCTGCTGCTCCTGTTGCCTTGCCCGAACAAAAGCCCTCCATCCCGTCCTCGTATGCCGCAAGCATACAACGTATCAATCAAAAATATTGTGGATCTTCTCAGTGCCGTTTCATTCTACCCGTTGCCATTACTGAACAAGGTAAGGATCTCAATAAAGAGGGAAGCTAAAAAAATCGTCACACAAGAGGGAAAGGACACTAGCTCATCTTTTTTTTTTTCTTTCTTTTGTCGTTGTTGTTGTTACGAATAGAATCCAAGGCTCAGTACCACTTTAGACAACTCGCCTTTTTAGCCGGAAAAGTGCATCGAACAATCGTCCTTCCTAACGTGCACAGCTCTCATCTTGGGGCATGTCGTCAGCACCCCTTCGATTTTTATTACGATTACTCGTGGATGGATGCCAACAAGGATGCCTTCAACTACATTACCATGGAACAATTCCAATACTGGCTTCAGGAACGACGTGCGGTGGAAGCTACGCCTAGTGGACAAGAAGTATTCATCGAAATCAACGAAGCGTACCCTCATTTGGCCAAGGCAGACAACTGTTTCAAGGATCTATTTGATTTCACCCACAGACCTCGCACCCGCTTTCAACTGGAGGACCCTGAAACGGAATCGAAACGGACTGGCAATTTCACCGAAATTTTAATGGATGTGCTTGGTGATAAGGCAAGACAAAAGGATTATATAGATCAAAGGGCTCGGGATCGACTTGTCCAAGGTGATGATGGTATGACAACTGTGAATGATCAAGATGTGGTGCCTGATTTGGAAGTGATTCATTTGTTTTATGATCGGCGATTTGGATACATTGAAGACCCTCGAGTGGAAGAACCTCTAGCATATCATTCTCGGTGGACAACTTTGGCGGATCAAATCGCAGCACAACTATACCCCTTTGTAGCGATCCATTGGCGCATGGAACGACTGGAGCCTTTATCCAACATGCAACCATGTGCGGAATCATTGGTACGGAAATTGGACACATTGAAGGACTCGATGGCCATCCCAACAAAGAATGTGTTTTTATTGACGGATTATCCTCACCTGTTGACTTCTCCTATGGCCAAACCTGAATCCATGTCATTCAAGCTCAATGAATTACAGCAAGAACATCATGACGCTGTGCGGTACCTGTACGAACGTACGAACGTGACGCTGACAACACTACAACGACCGGATATTCCCTACCAAGATTTGCCTTCCTCCAACTGGAATTTGATCCCGGTTGAAGCCATGTCGAAACCAGCGGATAAGAGCATTTTGGGTATTGTTGATAAATTAGTGGCCATTCGGGCTCAGTGGTTTTTATATGGTCAACCTGCGGTATGTGGCAAGGAATCTAGCTTTACACGACGTATTCGGAGCGAACGTGTGGATGCTTATCAACAAGGCGATCCCAAGATTATCTACCCAGCCGATGTGTTTAGATTATCTTGATGTTTGTGTTAGTTTTGTTTTTTTGTTTTTTATTATTATTAGTTTACCGGCTTCATTTATTTCCCATTTCCCCCATTCTCATCTTCATTTAGTATAGTATGCCTTCCATTATCATTATTCTTCTCTCGCTTACCTACTTTTATTATTTTGTATATTGTGTATTGTGTATTGCTGAATAAAAATAGATTTTTTTTTTTTTGAAATTATATGAATATGTCAAGCTGTATATCGATATAATTGGGCATAAATGTTGAAAACCGTTAGGAAAAAACCACGAGGTTGTTTATTTTATTATCTCTTGCCTCACGTGGTATAACAAAAGATACTGATGCACATCAAAATCACACAAAGGAATTTATCAAGGTTCCCAAAAAAAGTGGAGACCCATCTGCTTTTGATTAATTGTTGTGCTACATAGGACGACATGATTTCATAGCTGATGTTATATTGCATTATCATTTTGAAAGTAAAATGGAAAAATTTGACTCAAAGATAAAGAGAGATTATTGGATTTATTTTATTTCGTGGTTTTGCGTTTTACGGTAGGGTTGGCATACGCGCGCATTATTAAAAGGAGGATCAATCAAGTGGTAATAGTTGGCGACTGTGACAGGCTGTGGCCCGAAAAACTCATATAAGCTCCGTCTTTGGTGCAGTACGCTGATAATTGATTGGCTACGGCAATTAAAAAAATAGAACCATTCTTTTTTCCCTCCCCCCTTTTTTTTAACCCTCTCTCCTCTTCTCCTTTGCTCTTCTTACTTCTTTTTCCTCTTTCTTTTTATCTCTTTTCTTTCTTCTTTTTTCCCTAATCATCTTTTTTCAACACACACATTTTTTTATTCTTCCACCTTCCTACTTTATACCATGAGAGAAATTATTCACGTCCAAGCTGGTAAGTTCTTCGAAAAAGGACAGGAACGCGTCCAGTAGAAGAATGAACAACTCGAATATTCACGTTGATTCCCATTTATTACTTCTCTTTTTGTAGGTCAATGCGGTAACCAAGTAAGTTGCCCTTTTTTTTTTTTTTTTTTTTTTTTTTTTTACAGAAAAACATGATATAGAAATCTTACCTTTTGATATGATGGGGCAACTTTTTTTTTCGTTTTCAATAGATTGGTCAAAAATTCTGGGAAACCATCAGTGAAGAACACGGGATCGATTCCACTGGTACTTATAGGTATGTAAACAAAACGCCACGATACATAATCATCAGCCAAATAATAGATCACTGTTTACTGATTCTCTGCGACTCCTTTTTATTATTGTAATTTATGATTAGTGGTGATAACGACCTCCAGTTGGAACGTATCAATGTCTACTACAATGAAGGCTCTACTGGCAAATACGTACCAAGGTGAGAAACGAAAATCAATAAATAAAGGGAATTTTAAGGGATCAAATGTAGGAGAAAGTGGAAAATACGGGGAAATAGTTGCTATGCAACAAAAACAAAGGGGGTGCTCCGGGATGGTCGCTCACTTATCTCTTTATCTTTTTAGATCCGTCCTCGTCGATTTGGAACCAGCTACTATGGATGCCATCCGTGGCTCCACTTACGGTAAGCTCTTCCGTCCTGACAACTTTGTGTTTGGTCAATCTGGTGCTGGTAATGCTTGGGCCAAAGGGTACTACACTGAAGGTGCCGAATTGGTGGAATCTGTACTGGATATCATCCGCAAGGAAGCCGAACACACTGATTGCTTGCAAGGTTTCCAATTAGCTCACTCGCTTGGTGGTGGTACTGGTTCTGGTCTTGGGTCGCTGCTCATGTCAAAGATCAGAGAAGAATACCCCGATCGTATGCTGTGTTCCTACTCTGTGGTGCCTTCACCCAAGGTGTCTGATACCGTCGTCGAGCCTTACAACGCTGTCTTGACTGTCCATCAATTGGTCGAAAACTGTGATGCCACTTTCTGTATTGATAATGAAGCCTTGTACGATATCTGCTTCCGTACCCTCAAATTGTCCAACCCTAATTATGGTGATTTGAATCAATTGGTCTCTGCCGTCATGTCTGGTGTCTCCACATCTTTACGTTTCCCTGGTCAATTGAACGGTGATCTCCGTAAACTCTTTGTCAACATGGGTATGCAATTGATGATGATAGTAGTGGAAAAAAAAACCCAAGATAGAAAAATATACTTATCATTCTTCTTTTATATATACGTTGTTAGTGCCTTTCCCTCGTCTTCACTTCTTCATGGTTGGTTTTGCTCCTTTGACCGCCTTTGGATCTCAACAATACCGCAACCTCAGCGTCCCCGAATTGACTGCTCAAATGTTTGATGCTCGTAACATGATGGCTGCTTGTGATCCTCGTCACGGTCGTTATCTTACTGTCGGTACCATTTTCCGTGGCCGTCTCTCCACCAAAGAAGTCGAAAACCAAATGCTTGCCGTGCAACAAAAGAACTCATCTTACTTTGTTGAATGGATCCCTAACAGCGTCAAGACCTCCTTGTGTGACATTCCTCCTGCCGGATTGAAGATGAGTGGAACCTTTATTGGGAACAGCACTGCCATCCAAGAACTCTTCAAACGTGTCAACGAACAATTCACAGCTATGTTTAGACGCAAAGCGTTCATGCACTGGTACACAGGTGAAGGCATGGATGAAATGGAATTCACAGAAGCTGAAAGCAACATGCATGATCTTGTATCCGAATATCAACAATATCAGGTAACAAGAAAAAAGATACCGGACGACAGATGCGCATACTTTGATGGATCACTCACTCATGTTATTATTTTTTGTTTTATAGGAAGCTACTGCTGATGAAGAATACTTGGAAGACGAAGACGACTATTTGGAAGAAGAACAAGTATTGGAAGAAGAAGATTAGATTCCCCTTCCCATTTTTGTGTTGTTTTTTCTTTAGCCTTCTTATTTCCCCCTACGTATTTATCTATTCCATCCCTTTCCCCTTATTCCTCTCACTCCCTCTTATCTTTATTTATTTCATGTATGGTCCTTCACGTCCCCCTCCCTTTTTTTTTCACTTAGTTTTTATTTACCCTACCACCTATGATCTCATTTTGTTTTTACCCATCTCATCTTTTTATCGATTCTCCGGAACTTGAATAAAAATGAAGAATATATCGTTTTATGATCCCTTTTTCTATTATTTTGTATAAATTTACCCGTGATGTTTGTTAATTTGAAGTGTTTGTCTATTTACATGGTGTATACGGGGCACCAATAAAAAAAATAAAAAAAAAACCTGGGAATATGGCATTCTCAAAATTTAGGAAGTGTTGATTTTGCTGATAGATGTCGGTTATGTGAACAACTGACTCACCGGAATGAAATGATATGTAAATAGAAGAGTTGTACCGGACGTTTTGTCTTTTTTTACTTATGTTGTGCCATGAAATGCCATTTTTATGCACTTATCGCTGCTTAATTTTCATGCGTCCTTCACTGCTCTTTTTCAGACGACCGCCAGCGATTATTTTTCAAATGCATTCAAGAAATTCTTGTTAACCTTATTTTTTGAAGTTCAATACGATACCTTATATCCAATTCTTTTTTTGTATTCGCACATACTCTGTATACTGTGGGATTACCCATGTGATACGACAAACTAAACGTAAAAGAGACGATGGCAAAAGAAAAAGCAAATCACATTTTATTTAATTTGTAAATATAAATTATGTAGTCTACTGAAAAGACTGTGACATTTTTCTAACCTTGAGTTGTGTAAGGGTGGATTTAGGTGAGCGTGTCATGCCTTGCTGTAGAATACACATGACGGCAGATAAGCTACTGTAGCCCAATCGAAAAAGGTACAGAAGGCACCAACCTGCCATAACAATGATTACTGGAAACCAAAATTGTATCCTTATTGTGTATAATATTGTTATTCTTATGTGTGTAGTTATACTACATCTTGCAGGACGGATTATCGAAAAAATTAAGCAAATGGTCAGAACTGCGGTTCAGAGAGAGACCACTGAAAATATTTCGAAACCCGCCCACGTGAAATATTTTATTTTCTCTCTCACGCCTTTTTTATTTTTTCGGCTCTCTTTCTTTCTTTCTTTTTTTTCATTTCACCATTTAATTTCCATGGAATTATTTTGGACTTAGAATTGTATCAGGACTAGTTTAGAAGGGGTTTCAGCTCAGAGATTATAAGATGCATGGGGAAACCCTTTCATTTAGGATCTAGGATCTGAAAGTACCATGAGTTGGTTTTTTGAAGCCTTCATTAGCTTAGTTTGGTGTTAGCTTTTCTATAGTTTGTATCTTCATCTGAATAAAAAAATGTCTCTTTGTATACGCTTCAATAAAAAAATGTCCCAATAGTCTCTTTCATGTCTTGTGCAATAGATCCCCTTTTTTTATTACCATCACTCCATTTGATTAATGGTGGTTATTGTTCCCTTTTTCTAAAATATATCCTTTTATAGTCTTTCTCGTATTTTGTACAATAATTTTTCACGCTTTTTACATTTGTACCTTTAGATTTGTGTCGAACATTCTTCCGAACTTTCAATAGTGCCTCCCCTTCTGCTACCATCAGATCCGATGTTAAAATGAATTCCGCTCTCATAGTTTAGTTTAGTACCAATGTATCATGTTGTTTCAAATAAAATATGCCCTTTTATATCAACCGTACTCTAGATATCCAAAAAAATAAAAAAAAATAAAAAAAAATAAAAAAAAAGGTCCTCAAGATACACAACAAATGATTATCAAGTATAATTGATATAGTTTATTGATAAAAAAATTCAAATATGCAACATAAAAGTGTTTTTGTTCTAAACTAAAAACTACATAGCTCATCTACCAATGCCGATATGTCTGATTGTGAAGTACCATTTCCTTTTCTTTTCGATGATCAAATTGGATTTTACACCGATCTTCATCAGGACAGAGAGGTCTTGAGCGAAGTTCATCTGTAAAAAAAAAAAAAAAAAAAAAAAAAAAAAAAAAGGGAAGTTAGTGAGTAGATCATCGCTTGTGACACTTTGTAAGTTTTACATACCTGGTAAGAATTTCCCATTTCTCTTGATTTCATTTTTCCAAATAGAATCCATGACTTGATTGGAGCAACCTTGGCAAACCATGCTTTTCCTTGTGAGTGAGTCCCCGATAAATTCTTGTTGGTTTGCTTTGTTGGGTTAAAAAAAAAAAGAAAAAAAAGTCAGTCCAAAAACATTGATAAAAAGTTAAACCAACATAAAGATATGTAAAAACACTTACATAAATCAATAGATACAATATATTCATCTAGTAATTCGTTGTAAAGATCTTGAAGGCGACAGTCTTTGTGAGTCAAGTACGCCCGAGCCAGTTCTTCATCGTATTGATTCATATCCGATTCGAACGTATCTTGGTGGAAGGTGCATAATTCCAATGATCGAGTTCCATTTTTGGTTTGACATATGTGGCATAGTTTTTTGTTTCGCACCAAAACCAAATAACGTATCTTTACTTGAGCTGGATTATACACAATGTACTCGTTGTAGTTGAGGTTGGAGTATCTGTTGTTAGGTTGGACATTTTGGGCGGGTCCGAGAGGAATCTTCACCTGTAAACAAATGTGCGCAAGGAAGAAGGATTAGTTTTTTTTTGTTCTTTTTTTTTTCATAATTGTTTGGCAAGCCCTTATTTTTCCGTAATACGTACCCCACTACTGTCATAAACCATATTTTTAGGATTTGGTGCCAGCCTTCCGCGTCCTTTCACAGATAAATGACCCTTTTCTTTTGGTTGGTAATCTGCGGGTGTATGAGTGTCCATTTCACATTCTTTACCAAGAGCAACTTCACACAATAGTAATGCAGAGTAGGCAGGTCGTTTTGCACTTCTGCAATAATTCACAGACTTGCAAAACATATCGGCAAAATAAAGACCATCTCCGAACATTGATCCCTATAAAAAAGCACCGTCAATCCTGAGTTTAAGTCCCTTTTTTTTCATGAAGAGTCAACCTACCGAGTTATGAGCACGAGATGGTTTACATAATAGACCTTGATTGAGAATCCCCATATAGTTGTCCATTCTTGATCCATGCCAGAGCAGTTTTCTATTTGCATTGTTTTCAAATGGCTCGTAACGGTCGCGTTCACCTTGTCGCTGAACTTCAAATAAGGAGGTAATTTCATACATGTCTTTATCGCTGCCAGACGTACTTTGGATATATTGATTGATCATATCGAATTCGGTATATGATCGGTTGTTGGTATTGCTGATTTCGGTGAGATGACACCCTAAGGCTCTATACGCATAGTCTAAATGGTGTATCTCTGCTGATCGATGTTTAGCAGCCAATAAAACATTTGCTGAAAAATTGACGTATCCGATTTCCAATAATCGAGCCATTTCCGTATTCAGTACATGCTTGTCCAGGATGGGTCTCATTCCACCATTGTTAAAATCAGTTGGTCGAGGTAAAAGTCGGTAATAAGAGTTGGTTTCTTGTCCGATTTTGTGAATAATTTCTGATAATAATATTAGTATGATAAGGGAGTCAGTAAATGTATTCATAGTATTACTACTACCGCCAAAAAAAAAAAAAAAAAAAAAAAAAAAAAAAAAAAAAGTGAAAGATGACCTACGTTTTTGATCAGCTTGCTTCCTCGTTGTAGTTATCGTCGAACCCATGGATATATAGCGATCCACCAAAGGCTCCAAGGTTGTAAGAATTGTCATGGCTTGATCAAGAGACGACTGAGGTATTTGCCCAATAGGTAGTTCCATTTGTAAATTCTGGTATCCACGCCTCAAATCGGCAAAGGAGCAAAACACTTGCATAATTTGTAGCAGACTGCGACTAAGGAATGATGCCGTCTTTTCTTCTGTGATATCAAAATCAGAGGATTTAACAATAGAATCCTTGGTGTGCTTGGTCTTGATCAAATCAAATTTCCCGGGTTTCGATACAAAGTTGGTTTTGCGTTCTTTCCAGTCATTGCCGGTTTTCGCACGGAAGATCCTTTTGAATTCGGTAATAGCTTCAGCCATGTCTTGAAATGGTGTCTTTTGGTGCCATCCATCTTCTCCAAATGTTCCCCAGCGAGTCCATAATACATAAAGATCGAGAAGTCGGTTGTGGATCACAGACATCTTGTAGAACCTGTCAAAAAAGGAAAAGAAAATAGCATTAATAAAAAGCCGATTGTAAGCATTTTTCGGAGAGGCTGCAGTTCTTACATGTTGCATCCATGGGTACTTTGGGTGACATCAATTTTCATAATCATAATGTCATAAGCTTCTCCTTCTTCATACACCACGTTTCCAACAGATTCAAGTCCTGATAGTGGATCGACCGGCACCTTTTCGATATAAGCATTATCCTTGTCCAATTGGGGCTTGAGGGCATCTTTTCTAGCTTGGAGTATATCGCGTTCCGCTTCAGCATCAGATTCCACTGTTTGTAAGGAAATATGATCCAATAATGGTAATGTGCAAGAGATAAGATGGCTCCTGGTAGAGGGTTCATTTTGAGTAGTGTCCAATCCAAGGTCTACAAAAGCTTGTTTAACTTCTTCGCATCCTGCACTAAAGGCATATTCAGCTGGCGTAAAACCTATAAAAGGAAAAATGATTTTCATTAGCCTCCAAGCAAGGTCGAGTCTTTTTGTTTCGTTTCACTCTTTACCTTCATTGTCTGGAATACAAAAAATATCACGATAGTCGGGCCCTATAGTTTCAGCAAGATTTTTCAGCACTTCAGACACATTGTGCACATATGGATAAAACCTTGTGACCAGACAGGACATGACAGTACGGCCGCGACTATCTTGTTGGTTCCAAGAAATAGGCGTGATGCTTGTGTAGATAATCCTGAGAGCTTCATAATTTTCGTTCAATATACAGTGAAATAAGGCATTCAGGGGTTCTTGATATGTTGCCATAGTATTTGGAGATTTATTTCGTCGACAGCTGTGGACATGTGGGTCAGCACCTAATTTGATCAAATTCTTAAAGTACATATGCATAATCAATCAGCTGTCGTTTTTATTTGCGCTTTTTATTCATTTGATTTACCTTCAGGAGGTCTAGATTATCACGCCGAATGGCTGCTTCCATAGGTGTTTCTCCAGTGAAATTGTCAACGAGATTGACCAACAATTGTTTTCCTGCATCATTTTCTCGATATATGTCGTAGATCCATCTGTAGATTTCCTGTGGTAGGTAAAAATAAATTGTTAGATTGCACTTTATAATGTTTACTCTTTTATGTTGTAATCTTATATATGTTAGCCTTCCTTACCGGATAGTTGCTTCGATTATTGCTGCTGCCACCATAACAATATGTGTAAAAGATGTGGGTGAAAAGTGTCCGGTCAGAATTATTGTATGGCACGTTTAAATCCACATTGGCATCCAATAGAAGTCTAATATTTGTTTTGTTGTTCAATCCAAGATTCATAGAGAATACGGTAGAATACTAATAGGTGAGATATAAATAAATGTGAGTTCATGGATAGACCAGCTTAATCTAATACCAAGTTTTCCATTTTACCTGTGTGTAGTCCGATTTGATGTCGGTGGTTTTATCATAGTTGGTGGGACCTGGTGCATTTGCATCCGCTCCAGTTTCCAATAAAATCTATAAAAAAAACGTGATTAGTTCTCTCTCTATCTTCTTTCCATTGACTTCGATTTGTTTCCTAATACTTACCATCATCGAATCACTCGGGTATAATGAAGCAGCAATTAGTGGATGTCCAACCAGATCAGCAGTCTTGCAAGAAAACCGAGAAAATTCATTCACATTAGCACCATGATCGATGAGGATCTACAGAAGTACAAAATTCGAGTTACTATAGAACGGTATACATTCTCTGTCTATATAGATATACATACCTTGACTACCGATGCATTTCTCTTGCAAATAGCAATCATCAAAGGGGTCGGCCTGTTAAATATAGCATCTTGATCAAGAGCACAACCCTTCTCCAACAGTAGTTGTACAACATCAGTAAGTCCAAGGGACACCGCATGTGAAATCAGAGAGGGATGTTTTTCCAAGTGAGAAGCTGTTTCTATTTTTGCGCCATGTGCAAGGAGGATCTATCACAATAAATATTGATTGTTATTTCAGTGTGTACAAAAATACACCTATGTTCCTGCATCTTTACCTTGACTGCCTCAAGACTTGTAGATGATACAGCGTGCCATAGTTCAGAATAACCATCGACGTCTAAAATATTGAGAGGGCACCCTGGTTGAGATAAAAGGTGCTCCAATATCGTCAGTTGATTTGATTTGGCTGCACAATGTATTGCTGTTTGTCCATTAACGTCAGTTGTTATTCCCAGATCGAGATCGGTCAGTCTTTCGATAAATAACGATTGATAATCTTTCCACACATCACTATAAATTTAAAAAAAAAATTAATACTTTCTCACATTGAGAAAAATAAAAGTTTCATATAATTTACCGTTTCAACGGAGTAAAGTTGCTTATCAAATGCCAAAAGGTCTGTCGCGTTGTTCTCGTCATGGTGAGTAGAGTTTCGTTATCTGCTGATTGGAATAGTATGCTTGCTAAATAATAGTTTTCAGTTTCCAACACCAGCTGTAACCCCTCTAGATGAATGGTAAAAAAAAAAAAAATCAGGAAGATCAAAAAAACTATAATATAAACACATTTGCATGTTGTATACGCATACCTATAACGTCCGTTCCTCTTCCTAGTATCAGATACATCATGTTCATGTAGGATTTCGACACCGAATAAGCAAAAATAGATTTCTGGAGTCCAGACCTCAAAGTCATGTCGCTGGGAGTGGCACCACAATTGCAAAGCATCACTGCATAATCAATCCGTTCGTATAACAATGCCAAATGTAACGGTGCATTCTAGATAATAGTATATATGAAAAAAAGGTATTCGAGTTAATTCTTCATCTAAAGTTGTCTTTATCTTTCATCCTTTTTGCCTTCCAAATCCATTACCTTATCCAGATCCATTGCGTTGACATTCACACCTTTATCAAGGAAAAATGTAGTACAAGTAAACGCCCCGAGGGTAGCTGCATAATGAAGTGGAAGTCGACCAAAGTTATCCGCTACATTGTACAATATTCCAGGAATTGAAGACAAAAACTTAACTACATCAATGGGATCACTTTGAGGGAGAATTGTGTAATCGGTTTCCCAGACATCAAATTCTTCATAAGGTTGGAGTTCAAGTTTTTCGTCTAAGGAGAGCATCATTTCATCACTGATTTCACTGGTCGGTTTGAATGTTGCTTCACGCGTGCACATGCCACTAGCATCAATTCCATGTTCCTTGTCGTAAGCTTGTCCAAACCATTCCGGTGCGATGCATCCCCATTTGTTGATGTATGTTGTTCGTTCAGCGGCGCGAGCCAAGGCAGCTTTTTTCATTTCCATTTTGATGTTGTTTTCCTCTTGATCTTGTTGGCGTTTATGTTCAAGCATTGTGATACGGGTCCTGTGTTGATCCGTTGTGTGCATTACGGGAATGGTGCTCACGTTGATAAAAGCGTGATGAAGCGGTGTTCGCCCTAGTATAGTATAGATTTGTTAATAATGTACCTATTTAGACCCCTTTCTTTTCTATTGCTTACCTAACATATCCATAGCATTGATATTAACTTTTCCCGCTTTCAAAAGCAACCTCTCCGTTCTAAATGCCTTTGTTGGATGTTTCATCGTCGATATAACAGCATAGTGGAATGGAGTTTGCAATCGTTTGTTGACAGCATTGACGTCGGCATCATAATCCAGAAGTAGCTTGATTATAGCAATGTTTTCCTTGCGAATAGCCAAATGAAGAGGGGAATTTCCTTCATGATCACGGTGCTGCTGATTGTTGGGATCGACTCCAGCTTCCAATAAACATACCAAAATATCGTAAAATTCACCAATCACAGCTTGCAGAATATGGCTTTTGTCATCCGTTCCTGTGATGTTGGGATCCGCACCATGTTTCAAAAGTTGTTTGACCATACCAAGTTGATTGTCTCTGACTGGTGCTGATAGACATACATTCAAATTGGTGTTTTTAGATTTACCATTGATGAGATCCGAAAGATCGCTTGACGAGCAGTCCTTCGCCAGCCGATTGAAATAAAAGTCAAATACTGCCATACTTTTGCTTTTAGTTGCCAATAAAAGCGCTGTGTTTCCAACTACGGTAAAAAAAAAAAAAAAAAAAAAAAAATGGGTTAGAAAACTGTATTGGTTCCCTTACGCCACCCATAACTTCTGTCACCTTCTCTAACTTACTATCATTTTCCACAAAATGATCGATGGGGTATTTTGAATGATCAAAGACAATTTCCATCAGGTTAATATTAGCCAGCGAGACCACTTTCATAAACAGAGATGAGTTCCTTTCAGAGTAAATGTGATTGATATTGGCACCAGCTTCCAAGAGAGATTTCAAACAGGCATAATCAGTGGATTCAGTAGTGATCTTTGGAAAAGATTCTATGAGCACCCCAAGCGCCGTTTTCCGAGTCGTCGATACCATGTTGACCATATCTTGAAAGGAAATACCAAGACGATTGTTTTGGGCCAGTTTTACCGCATCCAATATTAGTAGGAGAATCACGACGTTGCCAAACTTCACTGCCTCCATGAGTAAAGACATTCCCGTCGATGTAGTCACCGTAAAATCACCACCACAATCCGTCCAGCTGGGAAGGACAGTTTGGATAAATTCAAGTCTTGCTTTTTGTATGTCATCAAACGTCACTTTAGTTCGATAATGTTGTTTAGGCTGCCAAGTGAGGGGTTGTGTCAGCATAAATGCAGGCCATTTATCGGTTTCATTCAGTTGGTTTGGGTCACATCCCTTTTTCAGAAGGTATAAAAACATGGGCGTATTCTGAAGTCTTGCAGCTGATATAAATATTGTAAATGTAAATAAGTAATCGAACGTCATCATTCAATATAGTATCTTTTTCATGAACAAACCTTCATGTAAACATCGTTCATCTTTGAGAGCCGCTTTCGGATCCAAACCAAAGTAGGTAATGAGATTGTCAAATGTTGCAAACTGTCAAAAAAGGGGAAAAAAATCATCAGTACGACGACAAAGGTGTTGGGTTCAAAGTACTTACAAAATTTTCATAATCTTCGTCTTTCTGGCGATAAGTGAGAAGTGCTTTTTTGACTCCATACGCAGCAGCAGATGCGTTATTGGAATCGACGGCATTCAGCTAGATTAAATAAAATGAAAATCAAAAATTAACAAAAAAATTATATATATCAAAGAAAAACTACATTTTTAATCTTACCATTGAGTTTTCATAAAGATCAGTATGTGAGAGTACACGCTTCTTGACTGCACTCCATACTTGATCAAGAGCCTTTTTTAGACGACCTGCCCTTATCTTTACTAATTCGTTCGACGGATAGACGATAGTGGCATTATCAACAGTAACTGCAGCCCGGAAGCAATAATGGAAGAAGTTGTACCCGTTGACCGCTACTTGATTCCAATAGGGGATGTTGTGCTGAATGAACCACTCCACCAGCGCATCGTTGTGGTGTTGAATTGCATATGAGAACGGAGATCTTCCAGCTTGATCCACCGAGTTGACGTTTGCACCATGTTGATAAAGCAAGTTAGCCACAGTCACCTGATAGTCCAAACCATCTTGATCATCTAGTGCCTTGGGTTCACGTTGTGGTCCGTGGTCCTGATAGCCAATAGGTTCATAATTTGTAAACTGACGACACTGAGCCAAAACATGCAAAGGAGAAGTTCCTATAAGAAAAAAAAAAAAAAAAAAAAAGTGAACCAAATTAATTAGATCAAATCAACTTTTGATTTCTGTGATTTGTATTCTGTTACCTTCATCCGTCTCTGCATTGGTATCGGCACCTTTTTCCAAAAGCAGAGTCAACAACCGAAGGTTTTGTTCAATATCGATCCCGGTGTTGATTTCATTGGCTAGGCAGTGATGCAACATTGTTTTGCCGCTGGCATCCTTGAAATTCACCTGAATGTCGCCACCACCAGAGTTACTTGACAGTATATAGCTGACCACGGAAAAATGACCTTTCAGATTAGCTACAGAGAGAGGACTTGATCGCCAGACATTGAATGCACACAGATCCACTTGGCCCAAATCCACCAGTAATTTCAGCACAGAGAGCCATCCAAAGGCAGCCGCATAATGCGCCGGCCGATTGAAGGACGAATCACCACAATTCGAATCCACACCGAGGGTCAATAAGTAGTGCACGACATCCAAATGACCTTGCATACACGCCAAATGGAGCGCTGTTCGTCCATATTTGTCTGTCGTCTCAGGATCCGCACCGTTGTTCACCAAGCATTGCACCGTTTCAAGATGGCCCCGGTGAGCAGCCAGCATGAGAGGCGTGGACCGATCCAAGGCGTCGTAGACATCGATGGTGGCTCCGCATTCCATCAGTACTTGGCATGTGCGAGGATGACCATAAGCAGCAGCGTAATGTAAAGGGCGACTTTTTGATTTAAGAAGAGTGTGGTCGGCATGACGAGCGGAAGGGAGTTCATTGTTGCTGAGATAATCAAGAAGAGGGCGGATATTGGTATATCGTCCATAGCGAGCTGCTTGAATCAATGGTGTCACCTTGAACATGTCGCCTGTATTTAAACCCTTGTAATCGTGTTGAGCCAAATAATCAATACACAAACAGGTCGAACTCGCGGCAGCAAAATGAGCAATCGTACGACCCAAATCATCTGTTGCATATCTTTCCAATTCATCTACCGCTTCGTACAGTTCCCTGAGATACCGGTCGTCTGGGTTAATGGCTGAGCACATAAGTGGTGTAAGGCGCTTAATTTCTTTGGCTGTCTTCATGATTTGGTTTCGTCGATAAGGTTCCAGGGGCTCACCATTGACAAACTGTACGAGAAAGAAACAAAAATAGAGGTAACTAAATTGTCCTTTTTTGCTTTTATTCATTTTTTTTGCCTTCCTTACTTACTTTAAGCGTGTTGATGTGTAAATGATTGAACCAAGCTTTTTGCATATAATCTTCAATAATTTTTGAAGCCAAAAGATGATTCCCAGAAGCAACCGAGTAGTAAATGAGATCCAAGCCCACAAGTCCATTGCAATTTGTCAAATAGAGAGTATCCGTCACATGAGACTTGGTGGTCAATTGAGTCTTTGTCAATGTCGATAAGATAGTCATTTCATTGTTGCAAGGTTTTCGTCTACGATATTCGACATTCATAGGATCAGACACGGGTTCGCGATAGAAGGCAGAATTTCCTTGTCGATTTCCTCTTGATTCGTTCACTTTCCTACATCCCCAAAAGGGTAGTTTAGCATTGTGATTCTTTGTAGCCACGCATAAACTTCTTTTTACTTTATTACCTAATTGAGCTTTGGAATCCATGACTGTTCAAGTTGGCACGAGTGTTTTCATCGTTATACTGGGTGAATTTGGGAGGCACAGTAACTCGTCCCGTGGATGGGTTTTTGACAAACAAAGCAACATGGTCCATTGTTCCTTCCAAAAGGGCCAGTTGTAAAACAGAATCCGTATCAAAATGGTTGTCTTCTTGGTCCCACCAAGGTATACGCGCTGTATCTTCCATAACCTTCACGAGAGCTGTAGTGTCTTGTCTATTGTCGTCGTTGAGAAGGAGAAGAGATTGTCGATACGTCCTGATACTACAACGCAAGCAGCAGAGTGTAGAATCACCATGTTTGAGCTTCATGGCATCCAAATCAATCGTAAGGAGTTGTCGCTGTTGCTGTCTTTTTTCCCTCGCCTGTATTTTCAAATCATGTTTTGTCCACTTGCGGGTGCGTTTGCCTTGCGCTGATGCTGGTGCTGAATTTGAATTACGACGACGGTTACGTTTTCGCGTGTTCAATGGTGGTACTTCGTCAACACTGTCATGTCCATCCTCCGTATCAGAAGTATCATATTCAATGCCAAGTGAGGTTTTTAATTGGAAAAAGGCTCTTGATTTCGCGAGTCGTTGATGTATAGTAGAAAATTGGGAAGAAGAAGGTTTTTTGTCTGTGATTGAAAATCCGATTTGTTGCTCCACATTTTTTTGGAAATCCAATACAAGCGATTTCGCTAGTGATTCAGCAGGTTGCCACTCATTTGTTCCATCTTTATATAGTACATGATAATGTACCTTGTCCTTGGATTTTTAAAATAAAGAATATTCAACAATAATTCTTTGGATTTTTTTTTTTGTTTTGTGTTTTTTGTTTTACATTTTTCGAATACCGGAAATCATGAATCCTATCGATTTGCCTCTGTTTTTTATTGATTTTAAATTGAATTTTTTTGGCTGACGGGCCTAATTTTTTTACAGGAGAGTTTTTTTGTCTTCTTTTTATTATTCTTGTCTATATGAGAAATAGTTAATCTTTAACTTTTTGTTTAGTACAGTACAGTAGGATCGGGATGTTACCGAGCTCCGAGTTCTGTTAAGCAGGCTTGAGTTTGATCTTGTCATTAAAAACACAAGTTGGATGATATATAAAAAAAAGAATTGGGAATCAACAGAAACTGCTCCTTTTTATAACAATTATATTGAATGCACGCGTTGCTTCCATTAAGAAATGACTTTGCCACCCAAGATCTCAGGTACTCCGCCCATACTTGTATCACAGTTTTATTTTGGTAAAGCAACATGCTGTTGTGCCAACTATTTTTCGGATAAGGAAATAATGTGGCGCATGGAATAAAGCTATAGTTTCCATTTCTCAAACGTCCATAGATCTTCATGAGATGCTTTCACACAAACGGTATATTAATTAATATTTCATATCGTTGAAAGGAAGTCATGCTGCTAGTTTATTTGCATTGCTCACTTATTTCAGTAGTACTTGAGTGCTAACAACAACAAAAAAAAAGTGTATCTAGCTTTGTGGCAAATCTCTAGTCGAGTCAAGTACACTGAGAATATCAATCAGAAAATGGTCGCAGTAAAGTAGGAACGATAGTGGACCTTAGTTGCTGCGATTTTTTATATTGAATTCCAAAATTAACTCCCAGTGGCAAAGAAAAAAAAAAAGTCTACTGGGCGCCGGTGAAATCGTTGTTAAAGTGTGGTTTTGATGAAATTAGGTAATCTTGTCATTTTGTATCTTAATGCACGGTTTCTTGAGGCGCAGCTGGCTTCAAGTTGGGACTTTTATTATTATAATTATGATACCTACATACAAAAAGGTTGACCAGTATGAATAGTATTGCTGGGATATGGCCACGCTTCATATTAAGGAACCTGAAACTTTCCACAAGTTACTCGGACTGTGGAGTAGGTAAATAATCCTAGAAAGCAGTGTAAAGTGCTCTATAATAGCTACACATACAATACGACATAGTTTCACTTATATGATTGGTCGATCTGGGGAAGGAATATTCATAATGGGTGAACTAGAAAGAAGTGTTTGCTAGGATACTCATAAAACAATTATAATAGCGGCACTTATCAGTACCAGATGAGTCAGAAGATGTTAATAAAAAAAAGGCATTTTTATTGAGGCGTTTTGACATACACTAAACGAAAGATGAGGGGCTCATTGTAAAAAGGGATTGAATGGAGGCAGCATGAGGAGAATTAATGGGAGAACTGAAGGTTGGTCAACTCTAATCTAAGGAACAAACATGAAAATAGATATACCATTCTGTACAATTAGAACATGAGAAAGACGATGGGGTCACCTTTACTAAAGCAAAACAATAGATTTGAAGAGTACTGTAGTAAAAAAGGATTTATTGCACAGCACATGAAAGACACTAACGGGACATAGTTTTTCATTGAAGCAAATAAAGAGGCATATTTTATTGGTAAATAGATGCAAAGTATGGACAAACTAACACTAAACTTAAGCTAATGATGACTCCAAAACGCCAACTAATGGTGATCCAAAATCCTAGATCGAAAATGAAAGGGCATCCCCATGTATCTTGTAATCCCTGAGCCGGAAACGCTTCTAAACTAGTCCTGACACTAATCTAAGTTCACCATTACCCCATAGGTACCACAATTGTGAAGAAAAATAGAAGAAAAAGGGATAAGAAAAGAAAGAGCGCGAAAATTTAAAAAATGGGAGTGAATAAAAAGCTTCACGTGTGCGGCATTTGAAATTCCACTTCACTTGCCAATCGAGGGTTGAAAATATTCCACAATGGAGAAAAATAAAAAACAACAACAAAAAATACCTGACATATTTCTTCTTCCCTTTTCCAATGTCGTGGACCTTACCATTTAATGCACGAAACAGGCAGCTATATCTACAAACAAGGTCAGTGGTAAGTTAGCTTTAATTATAAAAGTGTCATCTTTTATACTGACAGTGTTTTTTTTGTTCTGTAGACACTCTCTCTCTACCGGTCTCTACTGAAAACTGCTCGACAATTCACAGCCCCACATGAACATTGGTTTTTGAATCATATGATCCGGGAAAGGTTCCGGTTCCATCAATGTGAGACATCAAGGAAAAAAGCGCTCCATCTGTTATCTGAAGGTGATGAGGTAAAAAAAATAGGGGGGATGTATTTACACTTACCTGGTAGCTAGGCGTGAGCTGATAGACGTTTTATTTGGTTAGGCTTTGCGACAAATGAAATTGGCACTAGAAGGCAATTTGGCTATGAAAAACTACATTGATCAACTCGCATCGGCCAAAATAGGACCGTTAGCTCACGCTATAAAGAAGGTAAAGCAAAAAAAAGATACCAGTCAAAAGGATCCATTTGCTTCACTTGCTGACGTCTTTTTTTTTTTTTATTTTCTAGCTACGCCGGATACCAGACGTAAGTTACCAGCTCATAAAATCACTGATACGACGACTAATAAAAAAAGTAGACATTTGATTCATTTTTTTGTTTTGTTTTGACTTTTTAGTTACTTCAGCGCAGTATTGCAGCAACAGATATTCGATCTCAAGCATCTAGGCATCGGCACACTCGACGTAGCGACCGGATGGTGCTCCCATCACATCTTATAGAGGAAGCGCGCCTCCCTATGTCCCGGGTACCTTCAAGTCGACGGCTCTACAAGGCAGCCACTGCACTCTTGGCACAACAAAAGAAGGAACAACGACAAAAGCGAAGAAAACAAATTGTGTGGAAGCCATATCAAGTCAAAAGGGTGACATATGCTTCAAGCGGCTTCATGTTTGTGGAGCGACGTGGATTCCGGCAACCAACAAGGACAGGAATGATGATGAAGAATCGGACCAAGACACAACAAAAACGACTGGATGAATCTAACCGGCTGATGGCACAAACGGATGATTTGATTTCTGAAAGCTTGTTTCTGAAACGGTTAGGTGTTACGGATGATACTAAAGAATATTGTAAGCATGAATAACAAACACCAAACATATGGGAAAAAAAATGTTCGACTAACGGCTATTATTATTATTTTGTTTTCAAATAGTAAAACCTATTTATGATAGTCTCAAACAAATTTCAAGTTATCCACGAGCCTCCCCACCTGCGCCCACAACGGATTAGCATATGATAGTTGATTTCCCATTTCGCCTTCCATTAGTTTCCCCCATTTATACAAATTTTAGTTTATGCACTAGCCCCATCATTATCTTATGTAGATAGACAAACACCCATATACACACAATATATATACAACATATACACATATCTCAATAAAAGACACCCTTTTTATTTGACTTGGAAATTAGCCGAAGCATTTTTGTTGAAACATACACATTTGAATAAACACAATATTGAATAAAAAGACTAGTGTTGATGAATGAATGACATGAAAAAACTATATATTTATTTTAATAATACAAATTGATGAAGAAATAAAGAATAAAAAAGGGACAAATAATGATAAAAAGATAGCTATATAAAAAAAAAAAAGAGGAGAAATGATGCTTGGGGAAGGGGAGGGAAAGAAGGGGAATGAATCTAGTTGGCTTTCTTGGCATTACCAGAAGCAGCATTAGCAGCAGCTCTACGCTTACCATAAGTACGGCGAGCAAAGTCCAAGAAGAGGTAAGTCAAAGGCAAAAGATAGAGGACATTAAGAAGGACAGCGAACTTTTGGCCTTCGGTGACCAAACAATCATTCAAAAAGAGGTATGAAGTAGCGGCAGTCATACCAACCAAGAATTGAGAAATTTGGACAGAGGTGATGTAGCGTTTACCAGGAACGTGGATACCAACCGAGGTCAAGGCATAGTACAAGTACATGATGGAATGAACCAAAGAGTTGAATACAACAAAGATCCAAATAGGTTGCGCACGATAACGGATACCAGCCCACCTAAAATATCAGACAGAATACAGTCAGTTAGTCAAAACGAATCAAACAATCGATCTTTCCACTAACAAGAGATATCCCATATGAGGAACTTACATAGTAATCATAGCACCAGCGTGATGGTAAGTTTGTAACAAAGAAGACCGGCGACCCTTGAGCAAGATAATAATAGTATCAATCACTTCATAGTATTTGGACAAGTAGAAAAGATATCCCCAATATCCAAGAGCATTATCCCATAAGAAACCATCCTTATCGCAATACTATTCGAAAAAGAAAGAAAAAAAAATGAGATCCCGCATCGTTTCCCCAAAACATCACCATTCATTGTTCGCTGATCGGTTTTATTTCCCGACCCCAAGCCTTTTTTCATCATACCCCACCCTACTCCTCAAAAATTGTTGCCAGCCCCTTAAAAAAAAAAGTTCAAACTTACAGCATCGTGAATGGAATTGCCACGATTATATAACTTGTGCATGTATTGAACCATGTTGAAGAAAGTCACCATAGAATAGATAGCCAAAGACAAGTTGTGAAGAAAGACAAAAGCGGTCATAAAAGGACTTGATTTGGAGGCGGTACCAGCACCTTGGTTCTTGGCTTCCACACGAGACACCTTGGCTTTTGAAGCAGAGGGGTTCAATAAATGAACAGATACAGCATAGGTTGTAGCGAGAGCAATGGGGGCCTTCCAGCTCATGAAGAATTCATAGTATTCGGGGAATGGCACTCCGGGAATCATGGTCAATGCATCAGAATTCATGATGGTAATACAAAGAGTTTTGGAATATATACAAATAAAAAAAAAATGATAGGATCAAGTTGAATCAAAAAAGAAACAAACAATGAAGGAAAGAAGGGGGGAGGGATTTAGAAAAGAAAAAGAGGAAGAAAAGCGAAAAATTAAAAAAAAAGGTATTTTATGGTTTTCCAGCGTTTTTTAATTTTTTTTTTTTATGTCAACCATTTTCGGAACCCAGCTCCCATAAATTGGGTTTCTGGTCAAAGTGAATACAATTTCTACATGAAACTACCCAACCAAAATGAAATAAGAAGAAATAAAAACTGGAGCGGTGCAAGGTCGGGTTTTCTTGTTGAATATTGATAATGAGAATTAAACCAAAGAGCTAGATAATATTTAGTTATTCCAACATTCCTTTCTGTTTCATCATACAGGTAAGAATAAATTTTGATATCTTACTATCAGATTAAAACAGCGCTCTGGGGATCATAGACATCCAACCCTTTTTTTCAACATATCAAGCAATTTATGTCCACCACTCCCTTTTTACTTGTCTCCCTCTTATCACTTCCTCTCCCCTCCCTCCTACTCTCCTATTTTGTATTGATGACGATGATTCCACGTAACCAACACCATGCGAATCATTATGAATGTCTTGTCAAATCATCATTACATTCAGGGTCAGTCAATCAATCAACTTATTAAGGAGCGACCACTATGATTATGAAATAGAGGGCAAACTTTTATGCGGAGTATGATTTTCCTTTTTTGTTGATCATCGCAGACTTTTTTTATTTCTATGTAAAAAAAAAAAAAAAAAAAAAAATCATGTAAAGGAAGCATATTTTGCATAATGTCGATGCATGCAAACCGATTACGATATATCGTATGATAGTACATACTGTAAACTGGAGAAAATGGAACCTACAGTAACATTAACATTTTTAGTCTGTATTGTATTGTTTTCTATGATATACAGAACAGTACCTACAGTCAACCTATCGGATCATGCATATATTGTATCATTACATATGACCGATATCAATTAGCTCAAAATATTTTCTAGGCAATAAAGTATTAAATTATTGCGAAGCATTGAACTGAAAAGATGATTTATTTGAGACAGCGATAGACTGTACTACGGATGACTTGACTATTTTTATTATATTTTTTGGCACCTGACAACAAATTCATTTAATAAATAACGAACAACCTAACGATTGGAAATGGATGGTATGTCGTCGCCGCTTCTATCGGGAATCAGGACGTTTCAAGATTATCATTATTTAAGCATCAGAGCTCACCATTTTCAATTTTCAGGTTGTCTCGATTTATCATCTGATTGACGTAGAAAAGGCAAGCTAAGGAATATGCTTAAGGCATATCACCATGTTGATCTACGATAAGGATTCATATTCATTTAAAAAATCAAGGTCAAGGTGGCTGATTGAATTGCCGCTCAGGGCACAATCAAAAAAATTTTTTTTTTTTCTCTCATCTTATGTGACGGCAATTCAATGTTCTTTATAAAATATCCCCATCAGGATTTTCTTCCTTCCCTTTTTTTTTCAAATCGTTGTATCTGCCATCAAGCTATTATACATTCTCTCAAGGTAAGTCCCCTTTATATTCTTTTCTTCCCTCCCCCCCCCTTACTCTACACCCATGAGATCAAGTCAGGGTGATCACTCTCAAAGAAAGAGTCATTCAATTGATTCGTTATTATTTGAATTCATCCAAGTGGTTGCCCGTTAATCTCGTGGAAGATCAAACTTGTCAGGTCGACTGTAACTATCTGTTCTAGATATGTTGCGACTGATTTGAATCCGCTTCCTTAAGAGTTGAAGGCTATCTTTTTATCAGTGGTCGTCTTCTTAGTTAGGAGGCAAACATCATAAACATCATTCTCTTACTTGAATCATTTTACTTATGTAATCATTCTCCATTTTATTCAAATTTAGGTTTTTAGTGGTAGTCTATTGGATATTTGTTGGATGTCCTTGTAGTAATAGTCGGTAGTTTATATACTAGAAATAAATAAAAATGATATTCTTTTTTTTTACGTATATACATTTTGTGTTGTCACAATTGTGGATATTGGGATGTGTGTGTGAAATGAATTGGGATAACCATGCTAGTGTCTATTTTTAAGCACTAGATGCACTATACAATAGTAGTGGGATGATCGGGATTCGGGATAAAAAATAGGTGTATAGCAATAAAAATAGAATATGTTATACAATGCCAGAGAATGAATGGATGATTAATTACCTTTTATCGTTGGTGACCTTTTCTAATTTTGTTTTAGTTAGTAGGGTCCACAGTGTATAATGACGACAAAGATAACTCCAGTAAGGTTCTCCTGGGTGTACTTTGGGCTCATTGGATCGGTGTTTCAAACAAGTAAATAGGAAATAGACCTTTTTTTTTTTGAGATTGTACCCTTTTTTTTGCCCTTCTTCTTTTTCCATTTCTTTATTTTTATATATTCGTTTTTTTGTCCTCCCCCTCCTTCCATTCAATCCTTCTTTGTACATTATGGCTTGCTCATATACTGATGATTCCTTTTCATCAAGTATGTCGATGCAAAGCGGCAGCAGTAACAACAACAGCAACAACAACAACAATCATTATACTCTACCTCTTCTTCCTCCTCCTTCTGATTCTTTCCTCAGTCTCCAACTGGCTGATTATTTAGATAACCAACAACACCAACAAAAAGAAACTCCAGCTCTTTCTTTGCAAACAACTAATACCAACTCAACGTCACCTTCCGTTCCTTCTCCTCCTGATTTACAAGCCCATCAGCAAAACGGCGTTTCTTCGGATGACGACTCTACCACTACATCTCCTTTGTTATGGTATGTATAGAAACGATCGGACGGAATTGAGTAAACAATACTGATGCCTGGTTATATGACTTTTTGATAGGGTCCCTGCTGATAGACATCCTGAAATAGCACCTAGCGAATTCACACACTGGCTTGAAACAAATGGATCGAATAGTGTAGCAAGGAAAACTTCTTTACGACGAAAATCATCGGTTTTATCAAACATCCATATACCCTTAGAAGAAGTCGACACGATAGCTTGTACTCCTCCTACACAACCGTCCCCTCCTACACAACCTTCTCCTTCTCATCACCAACCACATGCTTCTTCTTCATCAACACAACCTAGCCAAAATGATGAGCAACAGCAAGGTAAACCTCACTTCTCAAGGACAGACGTTTGTTATGTAGCTGGATAAATCAACTCAACGTTATATTTTATTTATTAGGTACACCGCTTGGATTTGATCGTCATTCTCCTACTCAAGATACGTCTCGTGTGTTGGCGCCAAGAGGGAATCGGTCTCTGCTTCGAAGGTCGGCCTTTTCTGCTCGGGGACGGGGAAGAAAGCAAACCGGTAGTAGACATGGTCAAAGTAACGGTAGGAATGATGGTGAAACAACAACATTGACAAAAAACGACCAAAACCAACCGCTCTCTACAACAAACAGCAACAAACCGACCATGGAACCTGTTCGACTTTATGACCGTCCTGTCAGCATGAGCGAATGGATTGATTTGGGAAGTGCAAGTCTTGGTTCAGCATTAGATGACTCTCAGCATGGAATTCTTTCTCGAGTACATGATGCCGAATCACATCTTTTATCTCAATATGACACGAACGCCCAACCAATAACACGGACATCGATTGCTGCAGATGTGGATGGAAGTCAAGGAAAAGAAGTACAGGATGAAGCAACAGCGCTGTCACCGCCAACTTTACCGACAATAAAGGAATCAACAACCGCACCTACCACTTCATCTGATCAACATCCCTCAGCAGCATCAAATAACTCACCAACAAAAGATCTGGACATCAAGGAAAAAATATCTTCACTGGATGAAGTAACTTTATCATCACCATCAGCAGCAGCATCAGCAACAACAAAGAAATCTTCTCGTATTCAACGTGCCTCCTCGGAAAGGATATCCGGTAAACAAGATCGAAAATCAAGCTCATGGTTTGGTGGACTATTTGGCGACAAGGAAAAGAAAAGGGGCTCTTTGCGACGGGTAGAGGATGAACGACAAGCCCAGCAACAGCGTTTCGATGATGAAAAACAAATCAGCAACACCACTACCACCATGGATACAGCTATCAGTAACAATAGAAAATCAGGAATAGGATCGCTTTTCTCACGTAGCAAGTCTGAACACAAGACCAACAACAACAACAAACGACATCACCTTCAGAAACTTCAACAGCATGTGATCCCTGGTGTCACTGAAGGTAATCATACCCAAGGAAAGGCAACTTCCTCACTTCGACAACATCATGGCGACGAGATGGCACTTCACGGTTATCGGCTCCCTATTCATGTGGAGCGTGCTATTTATCGACTGTCTCATTTCAAATTGGCAGATCCTCGACGTCCTTTGCATCATCAGGTAGCGATTTCCAATCTCATGTTTTGGTACCTCGGTGTCATCAACGCCCAACAACAGCAGCAACAACCGCAACAAGCAAACCCTCCACCAACATCCTCTTATCCAACTTTAATATCCACTGGTCCACAGCAACAACAACAGCAATCGTCACTCAGTAATAGCAATACAGCAGCCCATTTCGATGAAACAGCAACTCAATTGTCGACACATGATCAAAAGGGACAAAAGACTGGGCGAATAGGAATACCAAAACCACGGCCGATGAACACTTCGAAGCGATCTCTCTCAACTGGTGTAACATCACAGGAACAACCTTATCGGGACGGTACCAATGATTCTGGCGGCGGCATTGGTGGTAATAGTAGGAACGATGATGATGATTTACCACTTAGTTATTACAAACAATCATGATGTAGTGTGTATGTTGTGTTTCTTTTTCTTTTTTTACCCCCCCCTTCCCTTCTTTATTTTGAAAATAAAAAAAAGTCTTTTTTCTTGCCTATTTACACTGAATGAATTTAGTTTGTCTTTTTTTTAAATGTGTTTGTATGTACTGTCTTTTGTGCGTGTGTATTTGTTTTATTGTCTTCATTAATGATGCTTACCATTTTATATATTGTACTTTGTTTTTCTCTCCAATAGCACTGGCCGGATGAACCGGAACCTGAAAACAAAAATAGCCGTTTCTTGGGTCAACTAATTTTTTTTATTTTTTCAAACCCGTCTCCCCCCCCCCTTTTTTTTTCCCTCTCTTCTTCCTCCATTCCTTTCCTCCTTCTTTTTCTGTTTTCTGAACTGTCAAAAAAGAATTAGAAATGGGGAATCACACATCTAAACCCGGTATTCGGAGTCATTCAAAACGATCAAAGAGCTCAAGTTTACCGCCACCGCCAAAGAATATCTGGCCTGACATGCCTACCACCACTACCACTACCAAATCCCACGACCAAAAGCATCAAGTTTCTTCCTCGTTCTTGAATCCAGGCACCAAGTCAAAAAATAAAAGGTCTAAAACTCTACCAATTCAGCATCCACGAACGTCAGCCGCACCACCATCCCCTCCTACTGCCGCGCCTATTGATGCCTCCAACGCTGACGAGAAAGGAGCAACACCGTTCGATACCACAGCAGCAGCTCCGCCGTCACCTCCTCCTGAAGTTGATAACGTTTGCGCCGCCGTCACCACCAAAAGCAACAGCAACAGCGTTGATGATATTGATGCTTTGAGGGTCTCAACTGCCAAATCCACCAACAACCACAAACAACAACATCGACGAAACGTTTCGATAGCATCGACGGTATCCTCGAGCGGCATGTGCCTGATTGATCATTATATTGAAAGGCTATTGGAAGCAGGATATGGTACAACGAAAGGATCACAACGATTGTGTTTAAATGTGATGGAAGTCGATAGCATTTGCCATGCGGCGATGGACATTCTATTACAACAACCTGTAAGTACACCATAAATGGACGTGGTAATGATGGGACGGAAAAGCGGAGCGGGGAATGTTTTTTTTTTTTTTAGCTGTTGTCTCTAGACTACATGGTCTTTTTTTTTGGATTCTAAACTTTTTTTTTTTTTTTTATTTCCATAGACACTATTAGAATTATCACCTCCTGTCAAAATTGTTGGAGATACACATGGGCAATATTCAGATTTGATTCGACTATTCCAAATGTCAGGCCACCCTCCTTCTAGCAATTATCTTTTTCTCGGTGACTATGTGGATCGTGGCAAACAAAGTTTAGAAACCATGCTACTGCTTTTATGCTACAAGATCAAGTACCCCGAAACGTTCTTTTTACTCCGAGGCAACCATGAAAATCAAAATGTCACTAGAGGTAAACCAACCAACCCTCTTCCCCTCTTACTCAAAAAAAAAAAAAAAAAAAAAAAGGCACTATGACTCACTCTTGCGATGTTGTTATTTTGGGTAGTGTATGGATTCTATGATGAATGCAAACGAAGACTCAGTATCAAAATGTGGCGACTATTTATTGATGTCTTCAACACATTACCTATTGCTGCCCTGGTCGGGGACAAGATCTTCTGTGTTCACGGCGGTTTAAGGTAAAGCAAAAAAAAAAAAAAAAGCGGTCTATTTTCAATGCGTCATATCATTCTCACGCTTCTTATATAGTCCTTCGTTACGGTCCTTGGACGATATTCGACGCATACAACGACCTGTAGATATCCCTGAACATGGCTTGCTCATCGATTTGCTATGGTCTGACCCTTCGGATTCTGCCAGTGAATGGGAAGACAACGAACGAGGTGTCTCTTACTGTTTTGGCAAGAAAGTCGTCAATGAATTCCTGGCCAAGTTTGATTTGGATTTGGTTTGTCGTGCTCATATGGTTGTGGAGGATGGGTATGAATTCTTCAACGATCGCACACTGGTCACTGTCTTTTCTGCGCCGGCTTATTGTGGGGAATTCGACAACAATGCGGCTGTCATGAGTGTGGATAAAGATTTGATGTGTAGCTTCCAATTATTAACCCCAGCCAATCATCCTCTTTGCAAACGTCAAGGTAAAAAAAAAAAAAAAAAAAAGTTTCCCCAAGAGACTAGTGCGGGGTTATAGATAGTCGAAGCTAATCAATCAAATCTTACCATTTTTAGTGCCACGGACCATCAACAAAACTAAGATCGACACCACCACTCCACTATAGCATATAGCACTGTATTACCACCTTTTTTCTTCTTCTTCTTCTTCTTTACACCCTTACACTCATACCTATTTCTCTCATTCCTTCCACTCATTTTTAGTTTAGATGATAGATATCCCCTCTTCTCATATCTTATACGTATTTTCAAATAATAAATATATATATAAACAAACAATACTACTACAAGTGTCACAGTGTCGAAAAAAGAAATATCAGTGGGTACGGGTTGATATGTCAAATTTGAACCAAAATGATGGAGTAGTATGATAGGCTACTTTACAATCAAAACCGGGAGTTAAAAAGAACCAATGACAGGGTGACTAGAAAAGAGTGGGGATATTTTTTTGGGGGAGGGGTGACGATCAAGATCATTATTATGGACCTTCAAAATAGAGCATGGGCATGGACAATATCGGGGATGACATGAAAATGGGAAAAGAAGGAGTGACCAAATACATGATACAACCAACCCCCTTTTTTTTTTATCGTTTTTATCACAGTTGCGCTTTTTTTTTTTTGGTTTTTTTTTTCGCCTTTCAACGGCAGGGTGCTGTTTGATGGCATCCATTGTTGTTGGATATTGAAAGGTGCGTTATACAGTAGGACGGTGTTTACTCCTAAATGATAGTGATTATGAAATATTCCTCTTCCTTCCCTTCTTTTTTTTTTTATTTAGATGCTTATGCTTCAGATGCAGTAAACAATATGATGATCGACTCAAGCTTATTATCCTTTTTACAGTGAGTGTAGTGAATAAAAAAAAAAAGAGAATAGTATTCTGCTCCTTGTTTTTTTTTGTACTCCTATTTGGCTATATTTTGTACTAAAAAATAACAAATAACAAACAACTGTTGCCTGTTTAAATGTTTGAAGAAATCTAGTCAGTTCATTATGCATGGTTTTAAATCGCCGCTGCTATACTCTATGCCCCCTGAAAGAAGTTCCAACTTTTTCTTTAACCCCCACCCCTTGATCAAGGCTTATTATTATAATGAATATTCTTTTCTTTAACCAAAAATGCATATCAAACTGTATAAATACATATTGGATCTTTTCCTCTTTCTTTTCTCTTTTTTTTTTTTTTTTTTTTTTTTTGCTCAGTCACCCCCCAAAAAAAAAATGTCTTCCATTTATCCTCAACATTATCATGATCAGCGTGGGATGATGATCTCTTTACCATTATCGCCTCCATCTCACGGACACGACTCAATCATTAATCATCATGATACTAAACCAGACACGACAACCTTTTCATCTCCATCATCAACATCTTCGCCACCCCCTTCTTATTATCTTACGAATGGGGACAGCAGTAGCAACAATACGTTTGCAGTGAATCATCCACCGTTACCTTTACCCACGTTTACCAGCGTAAATCATCATGTTTCAACGCTATTAAACTCGACCACCACAGACCACCATCCCGATACGCAAGTGTTTTACCCCACAACCTCTTCTGCTCATCCAGCGATGATGATATCCATGGACACCCACACTTATCCTCAGCAGCAACATGCACCTTCGTCTCCTTCACAACGTCAATTAGGCCGACCTTATCCGTGTAGGGTTTGTTTTCGTGCGTTTTCTCGAAAACATGATTTACAGCGCCACCATCGCGTCCACACAGGCGCCAAACCCTACCTATGTCCCTCGTGCAAAAAGGCCTTCGCGCGTACCGATGCTTTGAAAAGACATTTGCGTATGGAGGACAAGTGTCGTTTGAGCTCCGAAATCCAGGCCTTGAAAGAGACTGGGAAACGACTTTATAGAAATTTATAATTCCTTTTTGGACTTCCCCCGCAACCCCTCAGCTTTATATATATATAAAAACAACATGCCCCGCCCATCTCATTCCATCCTATTCCCATGAATATTTTTATTTTTTCTAATTCATTTACCCCTCCCCTTTTTTTTTCTTTATGTATTTCATAGCCTTCACTTTTTTTTTTTAATTTTCATTTATGCACACGTACCATCTACATATACTCAATTTCATGTCACGTTATGTTCTTTTTTTTTTTTTGGTGAGTGGTAACCTATATTACTCACTGTATTGTCGTTCCAAAGGCAAACACCGTCAATAAATTGCTCATGGTCATTAAGAATGTTTATTGAAGTTGATACTTGATGGAAAAAAAAAATAGTTATAGGCATGCAAAGTTGGTCCATAGTTGACACTTTTGGTTAGGAAGTCTAGATCATTGAAGTTTTCTCCCTACCATCTTCACCCCAATCATCGTCGTGTATAGCATATGTAGTATTTTATTAGTTTATCATACACCAAAATAAAGAAAGAAGAGAAAAAAAGAAAAAAAAAAAAGGATTGATCAATAACTAATGGGTCTGGTAGTAGAGGTGGATGGGCTTCAAAAAAAGAAAAAACGGATCTATTATACGAACAATGAGAGAGAGGCAATTTGGGTCATTTTTCATTGAAGTAAATAAAAAGAGACATATTTTTATTTAGATGTAGACACAAACTATAGACAAACTATCACTAGACGAAGCTAATGAATACTTCAAAAAAGTCAACTAATGGTGGCCCCAGATCCTAGATCCAAAATGAAAGGGTTTCCCCATGCATCTTGTAATCCCTGACTTGAAAGCCCTTCTAAACTAGTCCTAGCACTATTCTAAGTCCAAAATGACCCCATAGAAGTCGAATGGTGAAGAAAAAAAAAAGTGGGGGAAGAGAAAAAAACAAAAGAGAAACGAAAAAATAAAACGAGGGCGGGTGTCAATAAATATTCACGTGTGCGGGATTTGAAATGTTGGCTGTGTGCCCCCTTGCTGAACTGGCGTTTTGATTTTTTTTTTTTTTTTTTTGGATGAAATAGAGAACGCAAAAGAAGGTTCCAAGAGACCACAGACTTGCTATATATAACATTACTTTGCACATGAGAATAACGATACTACCCACAATAATGATGTAATTTTGTTTTCCTGTTGATATCGTTAGTCCTTACTTTCAAAACTAAATGCATCATACCCCCACTAATACAACACCTCCAATATTCCACTAACCCTATCTATCATGATTCTAAGCTAATATAATAAGTTCTTAATATATCATTGATTTTGTTTATTTAACGTGTCGTCTTTTATTTCCAGTACAGTAATAGCAATAATATTAATAAAAACCATAATCATGTATAAAAATAAAAGTTTTATTTGATCGAGTTAAAACATGTAAAATAATGTGGAATATACATACTAGCTAAAGGGGGAGGGGGCTGGATGTGTATATGTAGTGGTGAGGAAGGGGAGTATCTTCATCTTTAAGCTAAAATGAAAATCAGAGAACATCGTCTCGGAGCAAATGGAGATATAATTGTCCATAGGGTTCGTCTTGTTCAGGCCGGATATGACCCAAAGAACTACAAGCTATAATATAAGTAAAAAGAAAATAAAAACAAGAGATGAGTAACCATAACGATATTATATATAGAGTCATCAACGCCATTTGATTGATGCATAATATTACTTAGGACATGATAAAACGCAAGGGCTGCTTCGGATCGTTTACAACCATCTATGCCTTTCGGAAATACTTGGTCAAAGGTGCATGAACTAAGTTGATCACGGGTAGCTAATCGAAGGTACCTTGATCAAATCAAAGGTAAATAATACCATTGTAACCTCCTCCTTTCCAGTGATACTTTTGCCCATAACTTACTCATAAAATTCTTGCCCAGTGGAATCAGGTGGATGCATGTGCACACCCATTTCCAATACCTCTTCATAGTTTGGTTCTGTATAATTTGATACCAAAGAAATTCAGGTGAGTATACTTTTAGTTTATTTTATTCATACCTTTTTTTTTATTTTATTTCTTACCGCTACTGACCACCGTGCCTTGAGGACCATGACCAGATGTGGAGACGGAGCCTAAAAAACGGGAGAAGGGATGTCCAGAGGAGCCGTTGGACGTTCTTGTTCCTTGCAATTGTTGTAATCGCCGTTGTTGCTGAAGCTGTGCACTGGACGTACTGGTGTTGTTACTTCGTATATCATCTACTAATTCCATTTGTGGAAAGTCATAGTCCTCTTGCGCAATCTGCATATCTCCTGTGTTTAAAATTAAAAGAAATGTTATGCATCCAAGATGATGATGTGCCTTCTATGTGTGTAAATGTAGTTCATACTTGAGAGTCGATGAGTATCCGAGTCGTCACCAGCATTGGAGAGTACTAAATCACTTTGCGAGTGGGGATCTCGGTTTCTTCCTTGTTCCAATCTTCGGCCATGTTCCTGAAATCCACCCGTCACCCACCCCCCGCAAAAAAAAAGAAAGAAAATGTCAGTAAGAATACTAGATTACTAATGTCCTCTCCCCCTTTCCTCTCTTGTTTTTTTTTTTCCTTCTCTTCTTACTTACAATAGCTACATCCATGTCGATCCCTCCATCGGCACAAAAGATGTGAAAATAAAAGTGAATGAAAAGCAAATAAAAAACGGAAAAAATCCTGTCAAAGGGTCATTTACCGGTATTGTCCCGACGAGTATTTCTTGCTTCACGTAACCAAAATCTGGTTGGTTGTTGGATCATCATCTTTGGCTGTCGCATTTGGCTACGATATTGGGTCACCTAAGATTAAAAAAAAAAAAAAAAAAGAAGAGGTTAAGTCACTTTATGCTTCCTTCCGTCACCACTTTTTCTTTTACCTATACGTAGATACATACCAGTTGTTTTAAAGCGGAAGTACGGGATTGATGACCATGAGTAGATATATCATTGGATTCTTCATGAGGATTGACTGCAACAATATCACGTATATTATTATATTCAGAAATAGGCAATGTAGTTGAACCATGATCCACCAAACCACGACGGCGGCGAGCACAAGGGTGTTGGGCAGTAGGCGAAGGAATGGGAGAATTCAATTGAGGAACAATATGTGGGTAGTCAGCAGTACGTAATGATGTCACGGGGGAGACGGCACGCTGAGGCATTGGTTGGCTATTGTTGTTGCTGTTGCTGTCGTTGTCATCAAGAAGGTGTTTTGTTGCCGCTAAAAACTCATCAATAAGCCAGGGGGCATCGCCGGGTGGACTTATATCTTCAGGCGGTGGTATGTCAAGAGGTGGTGGAGATATACTGAGTCCCGACAGATCCCAAATAGGCGAGTTGATATCATAGAGATCGGCAGGTGGAGCATTGGAAAGGTCCTGATTCACATGCTGATGACGTTGATGGACACCCTATAGAAAATAAATAAAAGTGGTTTGCTATTTTAGATCCGCTATTGTACCCTCAAATCAGATCAATAATAAAAAAAAAAAAAGGTGACTTACCGGTGATATAAATGGCACGCGTCGAGAACCACCTGCGGTTGAGTCTGATCTACAAAGAAAAAATAGAAAATAAAAATCAATGCTCATGAATCTTTTCCTGAAAATACCGTTACGTTTTTTTACTAACCTTCTTTGTGGAACATCTTGTCCAAAATAATTAAAAAGATCTGACCAATTCATATAATCATCCATGTTGCTGTCATGTCCAACGGATACTATCTGATCACCCATTCCATGAGAGGATGTAGTTCGCGGTACGGAGGGTTGTGGTTGTCGGCTAGGTCCAGATGCAAATTCATCGGCGACGGCGGGCTGGTTCATACCACCAATCAAACGGTCTTTCAACAATTGCTGATCTTCGAATACGTACGTTGATGGTATCATATTTGGTGTAGCTGATTGATTGGGCGCGACAGGCAGAGTAATACCATCCTCTTGTTGAATGAATGTATCCAAAGGCGTGCTTTGAGTTTCGTGAGTTTCGTTCTGTATGTTGAAAAGCAAGAGGAGCAAGTTGTGAGTCAACGAATAAATTAAAAAAGTGAGTCCCAAAGAGATTTCTAGACTTACCCATACCCGAACAATGTTAGTGGAATATTCCGCCAAGTAAGGATTTTCACCCAATGTAATTGTTGTATTATGCCTACACAAAAAGCACGGCATTCATGATTAATAAAAACATTCGTCCAAGATTCAGATGTACATATATCATCATTTGAACTTACACGTTTGCTCCTGCTAAATCCAAGTCTATCCCAACTTTATGGGCACCCATTTCACGATGAATACTTCCCAGTAGCTGAATTGAGGTTTCTATTAAAATTGTTGAATAAAAATTGAAGAAATATCAAATCATTTGCTTTGCTTTGCATTGAAAAAAAAAAAAAAAAAGCTTACGGTAAATACTAGAACTTTGAATATTGATAATTTTGGTAATTCCAAATAGGAGTCGAGACATAACACGCAATGAAATATCATCTTGAACATCAGTAAGTTGGACACTGCAGAAATAGAATCGATAAAATATTGAAAGGTTGCATATTTGTACATTCGCCTAATTTTTTTTTTCCTTACCATAAAATATTCGACTTGATGCCAGTTAGAGATTTTTCAAAACGCTTTTGTTTATTGGACTTTCTTCCATGAGTCACAAGCCCAGCATTCCTAAGTATATATGTAAGAATCATCAAAAAGGTGTTCCAGTTATATAAATACGGCGACAGTCATTCGTTCCTTACCATATTGTGCCCAAAGGTGACTTCTTGTCAATAAAATTGGACATTGATACTTGTGATGAAAAAAAGACAAAAGTAAAAATGATAAGTAAACGAGAAAAAGAAAAAAAAAGGAAAGAGAGTGTCATATTTCATAAAAGTTATCTTTTATGCAAGCGGCATCTAAAATCATGTGTCAGTTCTATGCTGATTCGATTGAGTCCCCCTGCCCACACACATACACAGCCTTCGAGGCTATTACCTGTCATCATGTCACCATTGAGTTGTTGTTTTTAAAGAAAATATAACAGAGCAATAATCAGAATCATTCGTATCCAAATATGCATCCCTGTCATTCATCCAGTTTACCTGATCTTGATCCGGTATTGAGTGTCATAGAATCGACGATCGTATATTCCATGTGAGTCCATAATTCTAAGCTTCGCACACTTTTTTTTTTTTTGTTGATGAAAATTATATCCACACAATGCGCCTACTTTAATAGAAAGTCTTCCAAGGCAAGATTCCAAAGTTTTCCAAAGATATCACGAAGCAGTAAAAAAAAAAAAAAAAAAAAAAAATTAGTACGTTATTTTCTCTTGCGTACACATATGTTACCAACTTAAAGTTGCAATACAGTTATACTTAACTATGTATTTGATATTTGTTGGATACCTTCAGGGGGTATATCCTTCCCGTAGATCCCAGGATCACAAGGATGTCTTCCGATTCAACCAAGAATGCCGTCATTGATTCAATTGTCAATTGTACCATATGCCAATACGTATGTTTCTAGTGGAAAATTGGTAGATTATGTAGGAATAATACATAGCTATAAAGCAGCTGACAAAAAAAAAAGTTGCCTTTTTTTTTTAATAGAGAGATGGAGAAAAAGCGAAGGAGGAAGGGGGAGCGGAAGACATTAAAGCACCGACAGTAAAATCAGAACCCGCCCCTGAATTTCCAATAGGTTTGGGCGGCTGTATTGTAAAATTGCGCTTCATTTTGAAACAATTATTATTGATATCCGATACAAGATCGACAACATGATAGTTTTGGGCGTAACATGGACTACTATACTTGGATCTAATTTAGCTTATCCAAAGCTTCATGGTAGAATAGAATGTTACTCAAAGTAGAATGACTTAAAACTTTTTCCTTGAACTAGTTTATCTTAACGTTAGGATCATTCAACTGCAATATGGCATGTATGTCCAACCTCCAACATCCCATTCAAAACATCATTGATAACTATGACACATAAAGATTTTGCAAAAGCCTTTATTGGGTAATCATAATAATTCTAAAGATATATTAAGAATGAATGGACAATGAAGGATGAAGGTATAGCAAATGAAAAAAAAAAGTTTTTTTTTTTTTTTTTTTTTTTTTTTTTTTTTTTTTTTTTTTTTTTTTTTTTTTTTTTTTTTTTTTACTGATGGTGATGAGAGTCAAAGAATAAAGATATTGACAGTACTATTATATAATAACTAAGCTTGAGGTAATTAAATATTAATAACACCAGTATTAATAGCCTTCGGCGGGACACAACATTGCTTGGTCTTGTTTGCTTGGTCTTGATTGATTTGATAATACCAACATCAGCATTCCAAAGGGAGTGGCATGAGTATTTGACAGAGGTAGCAGCAATACACAGAGTTTCTTAACACTGTGGGCTTTGTGCGACATAGTTGCATTTTCCTTTTGGCCTGACTTGATATAGGACCATTGATCTATAGCAATAAAGTAGAGAAGAGAATTGCCAATCTATCAATGTAATTGCTGTACTTGCTCTTTTTATATATTTACCTTTTTTCAAAACGATTTCAGTCACAAAAAGACATAGAACGTATCCCCCCCCACTTTTATGATTTTGAAGTTGACTTAATCCCAAAACAAGGGAGAGAGAGAAGGAGAAAAGTATTTTACCTCACCCGAATAAAAGGATTGTTCGGGCTCGCTATTTTGGTCATTTTTCGTTCATGCATGGGACTCAGCGGGGCTATTTATATGCATTCATCCAATATAACGAAAAATCAAAAAAGTCAGTAGACAAGGAAAGGGGAGAGACGAGGAAGTTATATTATATATGTTATACAAACTTACCCTAAACATACGGTTGCAATAGTTTTAACAGCCCATTAGCAGGAGTAAGGGACACGAATTGCTACAGACCCTATCCGATAGGTTTGCACAACTGAGGGGAACCACTACAGAATACCAAATTCTATGCTTACCAGAACATAAAAGCATGGATTACTGAATACCAACGTACCAATTTTATGTAATGAAGAAAGAAAACGAGAAGTATAAAACAAAAAAAAAGAAGTCGCGCCATGAACGTCATATGCGCATATGACTTTATTAAAAAAATATCGCTAATTTAAGTTTGATTGGTGTGAGTGACAGAGCAGTAAGGAATAGAGAGAGTGCTAGACATTAGTTATAATGGGGGAGGGCTAGAAAGCAGGTCTTTGATAGGCCGCGCTTAAAACAGCTTACGATGGCGACTTTTATCACTATACTATAGGTTAGAGAATGGTTTATAGAAACAAAAATTATTAACAGAATTGGCAGATACTAAAACTAAGGAAGGGGGTTCATTCCAACAAGGAATTAAACCAGATATATTCTATTGGAGGTACTATGAGGAAGACTATTCCGAGGTTGGAATAAAGGTTAATACTATTCTAAAAGAAACGTAAGGGAACGGGTGTAAAATGGAGTCTTCAATATTGTACAAGGGGTGTCGTTTTTGTTTTCTTATTGAAACACAACAAACGATCAAAACACTAATCAAACGGGAATGACTGTTAGCAAAAACAAGAAAAGGAATCTATAGTTCAAAACATGGGAAACACTAATGAGACATAATTCATTGAAACAGGTGAAAAGAGACATATTTTATTAAGATATAGATATAAACTATGGACAAGCTAACACTAAACTAAGCTAATGAAGGCTCCCAAAAAGCCAACTAATGGTACCTTCAGATCCTAGATCCAAAATGAAAGACTTTTCCCATGCATCTTGTAATCCTTGAGCAGAAATCCCTTCTACACTAGTCCTGACACTATCCTAGGTCCAAAATAATCCCATAGAAGTTGAATGGTGAAGAGAGATTGAAATAAAAAAAAAAAGAAGAAAAGGAAAGAGAGCAGAAAAAGTAAAATACGCGGGAGAGAAAAAATAAATATTTTACATGGGCGGGTTTTGAATTTTCTTAACCTCTCATTCGGGTCCAATCGATCATTCAGGTTTAGGGGGGGTGGTTAGGTGGTTACAAAAAGGGCATGTTCTCTTCTTTTCGCATCTAGCAATATACCATGCAACATAAATGACATGGTAGTTCTATTCTCATGATGGAAATCGCCACTATTTATTAGTGACAGTATGATCTTTGTTTCTTCTCAAGACAGCTGTGCTCTCTTTCTTTTACAACCCCCCCGTCAGTCCACACTCGAGCGATAATATAGGTGCTATAGTTATACACCCTTCCATCCTGTCTGATTTATTGAACAATACATTATCTCTTCATTACACTCTACTTCATATGTACAATGCAGTGAACATGAAAAGGAACTTGATGAGAAACAACACAAAGTTATTTTTTATTAAGGCCATTTAGCGGCTCCAAAAAGCAAACAAGGACGTATTTTATTTATGAATTGGCGGCATGTCTCGATCATGGATGCATTGGATTCTTTAAATCATTGCGATCAATAGTTTAACAATTTTTCTTTTCTTTCATCCATAAAATAAGAATGTGTTACCTTTTTGAGGGTTGATGATGCAGCCAAAAAAAAAAAAAAAAAAAAAAAAAAAGAATCGGTTAAATATTTATGAACTTGTTAAAATCCGAGGAAGCAAAAATTTAAAACAAGATATCAATATTGGCGGGAGATTACAAAAATAAAGTTGTTTTAAGTGCGACATTTGACGTCTTTGACCTGATAAGCCCAAAAAAAACTCCAAATCACTTTATCCTGCACCTTGACCTTAAAACAATCTGTGGCTGTGCTTGGTTGATCATTTGCGATTTCAGATCGTTTATTACCAAAAACAGTTTTATATAGCCATTTATGTACTATGCGTCATTGCGACATTAATATTTTTGATCTCACTACTTTGTTCCTTGATAAAATGGGAATCCATTTTCTTTTATGATGTATGAATCAAACTGCTTGACAACCAAATGTGCGTCAACAGTTTTGTTCGCTTGCCAAATTTTTTAAGAAAAAAAAAAAAGGTAGTACGTAGGTGCTAACATTTATATGTCTAGTACATTTTTGGATTAGGCATGTATAGATGGCTGGTTTTTTTTTTTTTTTCTTTTTTTTTTTTTTGCTGCTATAATCCTGTTTAGCTGCAATTAAAAATAGTATTAATCATTACCATATTAATGATATTTGATATTTGGAAATAGTCATTGCCCTCTGTTGACTTCTATAGAACATGAATGATCCAATCGTATATTTGATGCCAGATTCTAACCATCCTATCAAAATAAACGAAAATCAAAGCATGCTACAACAGGATGAAATGAACACCGTCAGTTTTTTTGGCATTGGTTTCAGAAAATAAGAAAAAGTAATAAAATAAGCAAATCCATGTTTATGGTGGAATATTCAACTGACCAAGGTAAGCTCATCAATGAGGAACAGACAGAAAACCTTAGCTTTCTGCGTTCCAGAATTTGTCAAACTCCGCCATTTTAATGTCACCCTGTGAAGTAATCAGGTCATATTGCCAATTGCAACTATAAAGTTGCTGACTATAGGAATAGAGAGAATTTATAATGTTGGTATAATAGTTTAGGAGCACCTCCAAGTATTCACCTTTAAAGTGAACAAAAAAAAAAAAGGATAGAGGGGGAAAATTGTACAACACATCGAATTCCAGGGAATTTACGATAACCAGGAACGATTCATAAGTCTATGGTGGCTGTGTGAGATCATCGCCCAAGCAACCTTATTCTATTAAAAATGGTATTACATTTTGGCACTTAAAAATGAATTCATCTGGGTGATACATGAAAATTAGCATTTGGTTAAACTCTGTACACGGTTACAGCGGACCAGGTAATCGTCTCAGTTCTGGATGAAAACAGCCATCTTTCTGAACCAGATTTTACATTAAATTCCTGTAGTTAGGCTTAGGTGTTCTATAATTAGTAGAAAAAAATTGAAATATTTGGAATAAAGAGAATGGATGGTAAAAAAGGTATAAAAGGGAGTGGCAGAGGAGAAAATCAAAAAGCATTATTCCTTACAAAACAATAACAATCATAAATCAAATAAATATGAAGTCCTTTGCCTTTATTGCCTTTTTCTTTGCCTTGATCGCCATGACCTATGCCGGCGGCTGTCAAGATTCTGACGTTGGAACCTGTGGCGATTACCAAGTTACCAAGGACTGCTGTGCTGCTACTCAAGGTGCTCCCATCTCTTTCAGTGAACTTAACCACAAATGTGCCAACATCTTCGGCAACGGTATCAACTGGGACAAGTTTGCTGGCTGCTGTAAATCTCGTGGAAAGAAGGCCACTTGCTAGATTATCGTACATACTGTCTTTTAGTTTTTACATTCTTTTAAACTGTATTATCAATGATCAATAAATTTATACCTTTTATGTACCTGACTTTTTTTAAAAAAAACACGCTTCAAAATGCTAAGGTCTCCTTATTTCATTATAATGGCGGTACAGCCTTGATTTATTAATATGATCGATGGAACAGCAATACAACTATCGATGATATTCTGTAACTCAGAAACATTTCAGTGAGCCGTTAAGACCCTGGAGAAAATGTAGTTCACTAAGCTAGAATGTAAATAATTGATAGAACGCTCACAAGTATAACCACAGTAACAGGGTTTTTCTCATTGCATAATGGGTCAGAGAATGATTGATTAATTAATTAATTAAAAAAAGGGCATATTTATTGGAAACAATATAATTGATACTATAAACTATGAGTGCAGGGACCATTTTAACAAGGGAGCTAATGGAGCTAGCAGGAGATAACTACTGGGAATACTGAAGATAGATTAATGCTAAACTAAAGGGACAGATACAAAGGGAGAAAATGAATTGTACAAAATATGAGAATGACTATAACGGAATACCTTTAAGTGAAGCACAACAGCGGTCAGCATTGATCAAAAGGACTAATGGAAAAGAAAAAAAAAAACCTTTGGCACAAGATATGACATAGACTAATGAGATATTTTTCATTGAAGCATATAAAAGAGACATATTTTATTGAGACATAGATATAAACTACGGGCAAACTAACACTGAACTAAGCTAATGAAGGCACCAAAAAGTAATATAATGGTGGTTCTAAATCCTGAATCCATAATGAAAGGTTCCACATGCATGTTGTAATCCCTAAACTGGAAACGCTTCTAAGCTAGTACTGATACTATTCTGAGTCCAAAATAACCCTATGGAAGTTGAATGGTGAAATAAAAAAAAATAAAAAAAAGGAAAGAGAGCAGAAAAAATAAAATAGGCGGGTGAGGAAAGAAAATATTTCAGGTGGGCAGTTCACAAATCTAAAATGAAAGGGCTTCACCATGATGCTTGCATTACATTTTTGAAAATGCCCCTGATTCAAGTTCTAACCACTAATCCTAGATCACCCATCACTTCATTGAAGTTTTAATGAAGGAAAAAGAAAAGAATAAAACGAAAGAAAATAGAAACTTTTGTTGGCTGAGTGTGAATTATGCAGGTTTTTTTTTTTTTTTTTTTTTTGAAATCAATAGCCACATGAGCGCTGTTTGGAGATAGGTACGGCATTTGACGTCTTCCCGCTACTGAAGTCAGGAGACCAACCACGTAATTCATAAGAATGCCATTTTGTTGATTTGTGGCGGTGCAGGGCGATCCTGTTACCTGATCAGATTAATCTTTTTGATGTCGGGTACATTTTGAATTTCTGAGAATGAAGAGAATTATATCCAAAAACAGTTTTTATTACCCATATATGTATATGCTGTTGTCCAATACAGTACATTAATTTCGCAATTGCGGTTATTGATTTTTTTCCTTCGGGTAAAGAGGAACTCATTTCTTTCACCATTCATAAATCAATGTGTCTGCAAATGGCATATATTTAAAAATTAGTTCGTTCACAAAAGCATCAAGAGATGAAGGAAAACGAAAGGTACCACAAAAGTACAGTACTAGCATCAATCGCCTAACACCGTTTAGGATTAGGTGTATTTAAAACTATGACTTAAACCCTTTGCGCTAATGTGAAGTTCGACAAAAAAAAAAAAAAAAAAAAAAAAAAAAAAAAAAAAAAAGACAAAGCTTAAAAGGAATTGTCATGTACTAGATAGACTAATGTCAGCCGCCTAGTACATTTTAGACATAGAAGCAAAAGTTACCTCTTTATGTTGTCAATTTATCTGATAGTTGCTTCTGAGGATGACTAAATATAAATGCAGTACTTATCTTGTTAGTGTCTTAAAGCTTAACATTGGCTTGGTATTGGCTCTCATCGCATTGACCACTTTATACGATGTGTACTGGTCAAATTTATTATGTTTATATTATTCCCAGGCGAGTGGAGGTCGAGGTTAAGATTAATCGACTCTAAATATTAAACATCAAGTGATTGGACCTAAACAAGAACTTCCAGTTTTCTCAGAAAAATTCTATGCAAGAGGATGTAAATTACGCCCGAATTACTATATAATCATCGCAGAACTTTATAGTGGGGATGCACGAGAGGGCTTTTTTTTTTCTTTGTTCCTAAAATATTAAAGCCTCTGCTGTACCTTGAACTTTTATGACGAGATCAAAACGACCGTTCTGTATAGCCACAAAAACATTAGCGTAGGACCATAGAGACCATCGGGCTCATTGACCCAAAAAAAAAAAAAGACCTAATTAGTACTAAAACTAATCCGCTTGGGTATTATGTATATGTACATTAGCTATTGTGCTGTGAATCAGTGCACAGTTGCAATATCCCCGCAACCCAGCCAGTTCTAGGCGAGAAGACGTCCTTTTGAATCATATTTTCATTCAACTCCGTTAAGTAAAATTTCGATCGATGGGTATGCTCTTTACTCAGCAAAAAACATTAGGAGTATGAAAAATGATGACAGATAAACGTATAAAAAGAATGGAGAGAAAAAACTGAAAAATGTCTTATTTTTTATCAACAATAACAAATACAAAACAACATCAATGAAGTCCTTTGCCATTCTCACCATTTTCTTTGCTTTGATTGCCATGACCTTTGCGGCAGACTGCCAAAAATCTTCTTTCGGTAAATGTGGTAGCGCTCAACAGGTTACCAAGGACTGCTGTGCTGCTACTCAAGGTACTCCCATCTATTTCAGCGAAGCTACTAAAGTATGTAATAACGCATTTGGAAATGGTATCGACTGGGACAAGTTTGCTGCCTGCTGTAAATCCCGTGGCCAAACCGCCAAGTGTTAATTTAGTATATAAACATTTACAACATTCATTTTAAATTATATTTGACTATGTATCATATCAATAAATTTATTCATTTTCGTACCTGAATTTTGTCAAACTCCGCTCACAAGTTCGTGATTGAAAGGCGGCTACATTCATTCTTATCTTTCTCTATTTAACCTACGCTTCAAAGCGGCTTCGCAAATGCACCAAGTTTCATTTTTCCACCAATAATACTTTATGCGCCTGAAGTAGGTATCCAGTGTATCATAGTAAGAAAATTCCAGCTTATATTTGAGCTTAAAATAGATAAACGAAAAGCTAGTAAAAATGATGATTAAATTGTCACACGTCAGACAGACATGATCGTAACTGTAATTCGTTAATCAGTTTACAAGTTTGGATACAGTACCCCATTCTGCTTTCAAGGTATGTGGACATGATTCAAACCTATTCCATCAATTGTGTTTCTCTCTAATTTTTTCCCATCCGCCCTTCACTGTCTTCTTTTTTTCATGCGTACATGGCGTATATTTTTTAAAACCATTCAAAAAGCACCTCCTGTTCCCTATTTGTTGAAGCCCAGTATATTTTACCGTATTGCACTGTACACTGTGGGTATACCCATTATCCAAGACAAAAAAAAAATGTATAGGAGACGATGTAAAAATTAAAAGAAACCATGACATATTTTATTCCTACATAAATATAAACAATAAACTAAACAGGTCTAATGATAATATTACACATATATATCAAAGCGTGAGGCAATTAGGTGGCTAAGTGTAATGTGTGTGGGAGAGGCAAGGTTATCTCGTTGTAGAATATCAAAAATATTGGTATAGAAAAAAAAAAAAAAAAAAAAAAAGGTCATAAATATATCTAAGATAAAACTAGTCCGGTCAATGAGCTATTAGACGACGAGTGACAAGCTATTCTACAGTGACGGGGTAAAATAAACCAGGCCAACGCAAAGACATTGAGAGAAGAGAACAACCGTACTGTAATGAATGATTAGTGGTTACTATCATGAGACGAGAAACTCCAGGTTGATGGCGTTGCATCGTGTTGAAACGAAAGAGGAGCTCGCTTTCTGTTGTCAAACAGCCCCCAAAACATTTCAAAACCCGCACACGTGAATTTTATATCGCCCACTTTTATTTCGTTGCTCTCTTTCTTTTCATCTTTTTTTCTTTCTATTTTTTCTTCACCATTCAACATCTTTGAGGTTATGTTGGAATTAGATTAGTTTCAGGACTAGTTTAGAAGGTGTTTCAGCTCAGGGATTACAAGATGCATGGGGGATCCCTTTCATTTTGGATTCAGGATTTGGAGACCACCATTAGTTGGCTTTTCGAAGCCTCCATTAGCTTAGTTTAATATTAGTTTGTCCATAGCTTGTGTATATATCTGAATAAAATATGTATCTTTAACATACTTCAATGAAAAATGTCCCATTAGCATCTCTCTTGCCTTGCGTAATAGATCCTGTTTTTACCATCATCCCTTTAGTTTAGTGCTGACCGTTGTTGTGCTTCGATAACGGATGTCCTTTTCGTCTTTTGTATGACTTTTGCAATATATTAGTTACTCCTTTACAATTGTCTCTTTCGCTTAGTGCTCTTCAAATCGCACTTTAGAATTCCTCATGCTTCCCCCCAATGGATCCTTCCGTTAAATTCCACGTCCCAATGAGCCTTTCCGCTTTAGTTTTATTATATACCAATATGCTGTATTAAAATATGTCTTCTTATCAACTATCTTATTGCTAATTGAATAGCTAACAATGTTGCTATTGCACCTGTTAATTTTACTGTCCTACCAAGCACTTTTCTCTCAATATGACTAGCTTCCCTATGAATATTTGTCCACCCTCTGACCCCTAGCGGATGGTTGATAGTTTTAGGTCACTTGTTATGATAAATGACTGTATTTCTGCTCTGCTACTTACGAGCTGTGCCTCCGTTAGACGAAACATACATATTCAGCTCGTTATTCTTTTTTATTTATTTTTTTTGCATGGGGTATAATAAAAAAAATTGATGCCCAAATTGATGCCAGTTAAGCCCAAGACACCTATTAAAGTATATGCAAACAGGTTGAAAAGTGACACAAATGAGCATCAATATTTTATTAGTCATTAAGCCAAGTCTTTAGACGATATAAATGTTCATGCTACAGTACACAGTTGCCTTTAATGAAAAAATAAATATGACGTAGTAACAAGTTCATTGAAAATAATCTTCCGAAACTGTTCGATACTTAAAATACCATCATATCCTTGCTTTTACCGTCGGGAAGGGATAACGGTAGTACTAGAACTGATGATTTTATACAGTACAGCCACAAATTCAGGGGAAAAAGAAAAATAGATACCCATAACTTGTACCAGGACACCTGAGTCATCGACATCGATATCGCAGAATAAAAAAAAAAATTCGTTATACTTTGGTTCCAAATAAGTTAAAGTCGATTGTGTGATGGAAAAGAAGCGAGCTGCTGTATTATACACATTAAGCTTTTTTTTATGTTACTACCGCTCGTTGAACTAAAATGTACGCATTATCTTTGTTCTATTCTTAGCGAAAAAAATTGCACTATTAGGAATATTGAAAATAATGGCAAGCAAAGGTATAAAAAGGGGGTGGACAGCAAAGTGAAAATGCATTATTCTTTACAAACAATAACAAATATAAAATAACTACAATGAAGTCCTTTGCCATTCTCGCCTTTTTCTTTGCCTTGATCGCCATGACCTATGCCGGCGGCTGCCAAGATTCCGATGTCGGTGACTGTGATGGTGATTACCAAGTTACCAAGGACTGCTGTGCTGCTACTCAAGGTGCTCCCATCTCTTTCAGTGAAATGTCTCACCAATGTGCCAACATCTTCGGCAACGGTATCAACTGGGACAAGTTTGCTGCCTGCTGTAAATCTCGTGGAAAGACTGCTAAATGCTAAATTATTGGATTTAGTTTTTAAATCATTATTTTTTTAAAAATATATGTATGATATCAATAAATTGACTTTTTCGTCCCTGAATATTTTTTTAATTGCCACACATATTCCATTGACTGCAACAAAAAATGGCAGGTCACACATATTTCTATTTCTTTGTTTAATGAAACTACAAGGTTCGATTTGCAGAAAACAGAAAATCGATCTTACCCCAAAAAGAAAATAGTTGGGTAGAGGGGGAATTTTTTGAAGGAAGGTTAAAAAGATCATCCTTCACAGCCACAAAACTCAGGGTTGTCCGAATCACAAGATCTGCAAGCGATGGGGGACATATTTAACTTGAAGTCAAATAAGTCAAACGTCGTACCTGACTCTTTTAACGCAATATGATCTAATGTAATTTGATAGGACGGCAGCCCTACTTTTTTTAATCGCCGATCTTTTTTTTTGGGGGGGTGGTCTGCCTTGATCGAGTAACAATGTAGTTTATCATAGATTCGAAAAAAATTAACTTCTACTCAAAATAATATGAAGTGGGACCATTTAACACTTGATGCAGTATCCCATAAAATCCAGAGCAGATACACTGGAACTTTTAAAGCCATTTTTTTCAACAATATCATATCTGGTTCCTGAGTTCGTTTTATATATTTAACAGAGTTTCTGCCTGGATCACAACAAACGAATGGCTTGATCAATTGGCTTAAGTGTTGCAAGTGGGCTGATGAAATAGAGGCATCGGATGTGTGAATTGTCCGACAATACTATAACAATGTTTTAAAAGTCCCAATGTGCTACCTGTAAACTTTAGCGCGAAATGATTTATCTGAGGCTAGGGTAACTCAACTGGCAATGGCTTTTTTTTTTTTTTTTTTTTTTTTTTTTTTTTTGTTTGTCGCTCCTGCATCGGAGTCACTCATTAGGACTAGCCGCCATCATATTATAAATCCATAAACATAAATTATTTCCAAGGAATTTACAGTTTCCCATTTTACATGTAAAATAAAAAGATATACTTCAGTGGCTTTATTTACCCATTAGGCAGTTGAAGAATATTTGTTTTTAATGGGGAAGTTGCCCGGTAAAACGTCCAATTCAAACTATCAGCTCAAATGAAATCGCATAATGATATCAAAGCATATGATAAATAAATTAAAAAGTCAGAAAATGATGGTTAAACCATCACCAGTTGTACAAGTATGATGGTAATTGTAACCTTAATCGCGGATTACTTTTCCTTTTACCGCTCGAGCAATCACACTATTCTCGACTTGAGGATATGACTAATATGAGTTATATCAGCTCGTATTTTTCCCGCTATTTTAAAATAACTGTTGAAAAACACTTTATTCGCAGCCATTTATTTTTCTGTACTAGGTTCGAATGGCGGGTGCGTCCCTTTGATTTTCGATCGGACTTTCTAAAATGCATGATTTTTTTCCGTTCCTGGATTTTTTAAACCATAACAGCTGCAAACTGATTTTGAAACCACTCCAGTTTTCACAGCAATTACATTTTCCTGTAAATGTCAGCAACAAATCACGCGTATTAATCCACAGAGAAAAATGAAAAAACTCACTTTATGTTAATACGCACATAGTATAAAGGGTTACATTACAGTAATTGAGAATACACTGTATCCAGACCTAAAAGACAAGGCCTAGGGAAAAAAATGAGAGAAAGGGAGGTCAGTAATGAGACCACGTTGCACCACCACAAAAAAAAAAAAAAAAAAAAAAAAATAGTACAGTGTAAGGCACTCACAATGTGTATCTTGATTTCACTCGATCAAAGAGTCGAAGGTTGCACCGCATTGTACCTTAAAAAGTTAAAATATATCCCCAAATCGCTTAGACTATCATATCTATACCGTATGATCGCACATAAACTTTATGGCTTCACGCGTGTGCCGAAACTGGAAAACAAAACTACAGTACAAAGTATCCTGAGGAACCTTCGGAAGAAATCAGATCACGAATGACTAACCTGGTGCTTCACAAGGTTCTCACATCATCGTTATAGAAGAAAATGACGCCTACCAAGTCTTTTTTCGATGGCAGTGTCAACTGGACTTGTGGTGTCCTCCGCGATACGAGAGTGTCTACTAAATTACCTCTTTTTTTTTTATACACATACTTACAGTATATTTATATACATATGTGTAGGAGAGAGTTGAACATGGGAAATGAAGCAGGGCTACGTTGTTGCAAAATAAAGATAGTATGAGGTAAACTGGTCTAACTAAAATGGATAAACTATTCTATAGCGAAGACAGTATGGCAGTGGTAAGCTAAACAAGGCTGAAGTGGTTCATGTTGACTTGGAAAGCACTTTTAAATAAAATCACCATGCCGGAGAAGCCGACTGTTGCGACAAAAAACGGAACCAATGATGCTACTTTACCTATGAGACGGAAGACAGGTACACGGTGCTCTCGGTGTGGGCTACTGTTAAAAGGAGAGCGAGCGAAATGCTGCCAATGTTGAATGGTAGAGTTTGCTAATATTAAAGGAATACTATCATGTTGACGATGGCATGACGCTGAAGGCGAGAAGCAAAAACATAAGGTTTCCATATTTGTACTGGACCAAAAAAAAATAAAAAACGCTTGTGCAGACACAATGAAAGGATTTTTGATATCCCGCTACTCTGATTTTTTTATTTATATTTTTTCCTCACTTCTTCTTTTTTCCTTTCTTTTTTTTCTTCATCATTCAACTTCTATGGCGTCATGTTGGACTTAGATTAGTGTCAGTACTAGTTTAGAAGGGGATTTAGCTCAGGGATTACAAGATGCATGGGGAAACCCTTTCATTTTAGATTCAGGATTTGGGACCACCATTAGTCAGCTTTGGGAGCCTCCAATAGCTTAGTGTAGTGTTAGTTTGTCCATAATTGCATCTACAACTACATAAATATATCTCTTTTTACTTCTCTCAATAAAAAATGTCCCATTAGTCTCTTTCATACCTTGTACAATTGATCTAGTTTTACCATCTCCCCTTTAAATTAATGTTGATCGTTTTTGCTTATCCTTTAATTATCTATTTAGTACTTTACACTGTACAATGTATTCGAACCTTTTTTTTTTCACAGTTGTGCCTTTGAATAATATTAGCCAGCCATCAGATATCACGCTGGTCCCCTTCATTTTTTCACAATAGATCCCTTGTCACAAGGAATACCTCGCGCCTTTAGTTTAGTGTTTACATAATATGTTTCAATAAAATACCCCGTGTATGAATCATCCTTTGACCTGTTGGGTAGCAGGTAAAATTGCTATTGTAACTATTTCGTGCACTTCGTATCAAACATGTGCTTTCTAGACCCTTTCCACCCCGGCCCTCGCTACTATTACATTCCCACTCATCCAGAGCACCAGCAAATGGTTGGTAGTTCAAGGGCCCTTAATATCAAACACAGCTGTATTCCTGCTCTATTATTCATGGCAATAAAACATGCTTCTGGAATAATAGTAACTTTCTTATGAAATATTGTCAAAACAATATCACGAAAGATCACGCAAGATCCAGCAAGACCAATCAAGACCAAGGAATGTCGTATCCTTCTGGTGATTACTAGTGTTGATGTTTTTATCATGAACTGTCTCAAACTTAGCTATTATTATTAATCCAGTCAATATTTATATTCTCTGATTCTTAACACCATCAATAAAAAACTTGCCATTTGCTGTAACTTCATCCATCTTCCATCATTTTCTTCTTTTATTTATTTAAATTGTCACCTTGCTCCGATTCTGAGTCAATTGTGAGGGTAATGTTTGATTCTGCGAGATCGTTGAGGACCACAGCAAATGTCCATGATAGTAGTGGTATAGCTTTAGAAAATATCTTTACCCAATAACGGGGCGCGGGATTTGCAAGATAATCCATGTCTTATAGCTATCAATGGGATTTTTAAAAGGGATGATGAAGGAGGGAGCAACGGGTTAATTAAGAGTTGTCATTTCGCGATGCAGGTTACGCTGCGGGAAAAAGAGGAATTAGGCATGAAGAGAGTCTGTATAGTCGAAGCGAACGATATTGAACTTGGTGTCAGACTCCTTCGTTATAAATGCTGTGCATATAATGCTAATCGTACGATACGTCTATGCTGGAACGATGCTTGATGTTAAGGGACTTGAACAATGCATGTTTCGTGAAAGCGGTAGAGACGAAAAACGAAAAAGACACTGGACACTTTTTTTTTTTTTTTTTTTTTTTTTTTTTTTTTTTAATAGAAATGTGAAATGATGGTGCTCTAAATACAACATTGACATGGACAATCACACGATACACGTCTGAAGTACTCAACAAACAAAACAACCCAATGATAATAAAAGTAGATAAATAAGTAGATATAAATATTTTTGTTTATTCAATTGATGCATAGTGGCAATCTATATATATAGTGAAAGTAAAGAGAAAAGCATAACTAATACTGATGGGTTTAACATACATAGTGAGACAGGGGTTGTACATAATGTTGTTGAATGAACATAACGTTAAGATAAGCCATTCTATTCTAAAGTGCATATTGGGATTATCTAAACTAGATCCAGGTACAGTAGTCCATGTTGCGTCCAAAATTATCATATCGTCGATTTTGTATAGGGTATCAATAATAATTGTTTTAAAGGACGCGGAGTTCCACAATACAGCGGTTGGTGGGATGAATTGGGATGGCGGGTGGTGTAAAAGGAAGATAGTTCGGCTACCTTGAGAAGAAACAAAGATAATGCAACCAATGTTGAATGGTGAGGCTTGATTTATAAAGAAAAGGGAGCGACCATGGTGCTACCCTTGAATGGTGCAGCGTGCTATAAAAAGAAGAGGGAATCATGTTGCTGTCACTAATGAATAGTGGCGGTTTCCATCTTGAGCATAGAATTAACATGTCGATTATGTTGCATTGTATATGGCTAATTGCGAAGAAAAAGAGAACATTCCCCTTTTTTTGTAGTCTCCAGAAAAAGAAAAGCACCTGAAGGACAGGTTAGAGAAATTCAAAACCCGCCCACGTGGAATATTTATTTTCTCTCTCCCGCCTTTTTTTTTATATATTTTTTCGCCTCTCTTTTCCTTTGTTTTTTTCTTCACCATTCAACTTCCATGGGCCTGTATTGGACTTAGATTAGTGTTCAGAACTAGTTTAGAAGGGGTTTCAGCTCAGGGATTACAAGATGCATGGGGAAACCCTTTCATTTTGGATTCAGGATTTGGGACTACCATTAGTTGACTTTTGGAGCCTTCATTAGCTTAGCTTGATGTTAGTTTGTCCATACTTTGTATCTGACTCCGAATAAAATATGTCTCTTTTTACTTGCTTCAATGAAAAACTTTCCAATAATTTTTCTTATGTCTTGTGCAATGGATTCCGTATCCACCATCGTCCATTTAGTTTACTGCTAACCATTGTTGTGCTTCAATAAAGAATATCTTTTTGTCTTTTTCCATGCCATACACAGTATATTAAATCCATCTTCATAATTGTTCCTTTATATTAGAATTGACCATTCTTCAGTTTCCCAAAGGTCTCCCTCATTAGATACCTTTACAATGAGCCCCGCACCTTTTAGTTTAGTATCTGTCAAATTATTTCAAATAAAAATATGCCTTTTTTATTGAACTTATGTTTCGTGGTGGTCGACTTTGCTTTTCATCTATTCTATTTATATTTTGATATATATACTAATCAATTCAATAAAATATTTTTGTTATCGTTATCATTTTATTACATGAGATTGACTGCATACATATATATTTTTGTGAATTTTTTACTAATATTTCCCAAGCGCTCTGAATATTTTGTATTTCCTTTCCTCTAGAGTCCTAGGAAGTGAGTGGGAGTTTAATACCACTTTATTTCAACCATGACCCTATTTCTGTTCTGCCATTCATATTAATCAATATGGGCCAACCCGTCAGTATAGCCACCCGTATAAGAGACCATATTTTCTACCAGACTGAACATACCGTATATCTCAAGTTCACTGTTTTTACATTTATATGAGAAAATACAAGAGACCACCCACCAAATCAAATCGCACACTTCAACTCCACTCTGATACCCCGTAAAAACATGATTTTCTAAAAGCCCAATAGAACCCCAGAGCGTTTATTATATATTTATTAAATGAAAAGGAAACGGAATATATAAATTGAAGTAATACTAATCTACAATGTGATTGATATACTAGTGGGGGGGTGGATTGAATAGAGTTCAGCTAAATAATTCTAATACAACAAAAAATGATCAAGTTTTGTAGAAGATGGCGTAAGCCATGGATTTATTCAGTCCAAAAAGACATATAAACAATAAATTTCATCATCAAGAGGCGTTTTTTTTATTAATATTATCGAAGAAGACATGCAAAAGAAGGAATACTAGGAAGAGTGTTTGTTGAAGACCATACTAGATTTTAATTCGTCAATATCGACGATAGGTAGACCACAGGTAAAATGTTCACATATATAAGCAGTAGCGGCATCTGACGACCGAGGTTGTTGTTTAATTTGAGCAATAATATCATTATGCTGAGGAAGCCAATCATTGTCGAGAAGAGGGATGACAATTTTGTTTGGTAGATAGGCCTTGTCAATCACATCGGCAAAAGGCTTGATCGAAGTTTGACTGCCAAGCAGAATGATTTCCTTCACACCCTTGTCCATAAGTAAAAAGGAAGATACTAAAGCAGGTAAGGCAAAAGGGAATTTGGAAAGACCTAACTGGAAGGACTCAATCGTTGTTTTCGCCATTGCCATGTAGGTGTCGGTCTTGGATGTTAGAAGGTGAGCCAGTCGGATTAAATTGCTTGCGGAAACAGCATTACTATTAGAATTAGAGTAAGAGCGAAAAAGGAAAAATAGTGAGCTGAGGTATATAGATTAAAAAAAAAAAGATATGTGAAGTCACTTACATGGAAGGCTCCGCACCATCTTGTTCTACAAGTCAAAAAAAAAAAAGGGGGGGGAAGTCAGATTTACACATATACGTATTATTATGGAATACGAGATGTTTACCTTCTTTCATCCTCAAGAGGACTGACGTATCATGTTCAGCCACATTGAAATATCCACCTTCCGTATGATCATAAAACAACTTGTTTTGCGTTTCTTGTAAATCCGCCGCCCATTGTAAATAATGTTCCTTCGTCGAGACTTGGTACAATTGTAAAAGACCCTGAATCAGAAAGCTAAAATGGCAATCAGTATGTGTGGATTACCTAACCCCTTTGTTGATCACCTAAACACCCCCCTGCTTATTCCTTTTCTATAGGACCTTACCTATAATCATCACCAAACCCTTTGATTGTCGAAGCACGGTCATCGCGATAACTTCGAGTGAGAATGTGAGTAGTGGAATCATAGAGATGAGTGTAGATAAAGTCAGCAGCTTGAATAGCTAAATTGAGGATATGCTGGTCATGGAGTACGGCGTATGCATGGCAAAGCCCCGAGATCATAAGTCCTAGTATGAAGAGACGTAATGAGTATAATAAAAAGTAAATAAACCTAATTCTTTTTCCTACCATTCCAAGAAGTGATAATTTTATCATCGCACTGTGGCTTCGGTCGTTGAGTTTGTCGGTGGTGCAATAATCGCTGATTACAAGCATGGATTCTTTCCTTGATCTGGTTCACATCCATGTCATGTGCGCTCGCCAAAGTTTCTAATGGTGTTTTGATATATAACACATTCTTAAAAAATGTTGGTAAGTAAGAGAGTGAGATAGAGGAGGGAAATATTTACCTTGTTTTGTAGTTCATTGTGTGGGTCTTGTTCGGGATCGACATTTCCTTCATCTAAAATACCATATAGTTCCTTGTACAACTTCAGGTCTTGCGGTTCCAACAAAGAGTCTATTTCTTTTGCTTCCCATACACAAAAAGCACCCTCTAAAAATATTCAAAACGAAAGGAGTGAGGATCAAGACGTAGTACCTGTTGAAGAACCAAATACATAAATAAATTTACCTGACTTGACAGAATCATGAGACGAGGGACAAGAATCGGCGTCTTCGGCAGAGTAAAAGCCTCCCTTGTTTGGCTGTAACAGGTCGCGTTCAACATACAAGACCACATCCTTGACTACCTCCAAAAAGCCTGGGTCGTGAGTCAGTTGATAAGCAGAAGCATATAGCACCAACAGTTGTGCCTGATCGTATAACATTTTTTCAAAATGGGGCACATGCCAATGGTCATCAGTACTGTAACGATGGAAGCCACTGCCAACATGATCGTGAATCCCACCCGCCGCAATATGCCGCAATGTCGTCGTAACCATGTCTAGAGCCATCTGTTCTTTGGTGTAATAATAATAATCCATCAAAAATAACAATTGTACTGGTGTTGGAAATTTTGGTGCACCCCCAAACCCGCCATGGACCGCATCGTAGGATTGTGAGAAATGATCGTAAGTGGTGGAGGCGACCGTCATTGGATCTAATGCATGAGACCCCGAAGCTGGCTTCGCCTAATCAAAAAAAAAAAAAAAAAATTAAAAATTAAAAAAAACTAACATTTGAATAAAGAACAATAGAAAGAGAGAGAGAACAGGATTTATTTACCTCGATAAAGGCCTTTAATTGCGACACCATGTTTTCCCCACTTGATCGTACTTTGTCGGGAGCTGTCATCCACACCTGAGCAATTCGAGAGAGAAGCGTCTTGAAACCAGGTCTACCAAACTGATCCTGTGGTGCAAGGTACGTCGCGCCAAAAAAGGGATATCGTTCGGGCGTCAAGAAGACTGATAGAGGCCAGCCACCACTTCCAGTAGTATAAGTGACATATGACATGTAAAGTTTATCCACCCCCGGATTTTCCTCCCTAAAGAGTAGGTGTGTGTGTGAGCACTTTTTCCGCGCCAATCAAATGTTAGAGTTTCGGTTCGTTCCGATCTTACCTATCCACTGAAAAGTTCATAAAAATGGGCTTGATGTTAGTCAAAATGTTCAATTGTGCTGCATAGATGATGATCTACCTTTGATATTGACATAGTATTTGTTCATGACCTCGGCGACGGTTTCATTTTCAAAAGATTCCCGTTCCATAACATGACACCAGCTAAAAAAATGAAGGGATCGAGTTGCATAAGTTTTCCCATGTAAAACTTCCGTCCTCCCCCCACCCTCAATCCCTTCACTTACTGGCAGGTGCTATAACCAATACTCAAAAAAATAGGTTTGTTTTCGTCCTTGGCTTTCTGGAAAGCTTCTTCGCCCCACGCGTACCAATCCACCTAGAATATCATTCTTCAATGTTTAGTATGGTGCATTTGACAACGAGTGAGAAGGGCTAGCTTACCGGATTATGTGCTTTTATAAAAAAGAGAACAAGAAATGTAAGTCAAAGTATTGTGGGGAGAGGCTTTTTTTTTTTTTTTTTTTTTTTTTGGGAGGGTTACCTACCATGTTGCTATTGAGACAAGTTAAAAACCGGCATAAAAATAAAATAAAAAGTTAATCGACCCAAATCGAGAATCTTTATATTTTCGCTTACCAACAAATAAGGACTTGTTTCATTTCGAAGTCGATTCGTATGCTTGTGTTCCGCCATAATTCAATTGTCTTTAACAAAAAGCTTAGTCGAGCAGGGAAATTTGTTGAGCAGACCAAAGAAAATATAAGCGATGAAAAAAAAATATTGAGATTCAGCTTTAATCCCCGAGACTTAGATGTGAGAGACTTACTGCAACACGTTCAATAATTTCGCAAAGAGGATCCCCCCGAAGCAAATGACTGAAATGCTCTATGATTGGTCAGAAGATAAAAATAGTAACCCCGTCCAACTTTATTGCTTTTTCGTGTCCTAGGTCCGATTAAAAAAATGACAGTGCATACGTACAATGGTTAGACTTTTTAGCCTCTCGATCATCATGGCTTGGTATTAGCACCTATACCAATTCTGTTAATACTTTTATAAAAAAAAGCATATGATTTGTAGTATAGATATCTAGCTATAGTATGATAAGTTTATGATTGATAGAGAGAAAGAGAAGACCCCTTACTTGAGGAGTTGGAGACAAGTAAGGGGGTGGCATCAATGTGTGTTATTATGCAAACCACGCGAGCATATCAGACAGCACGGTGATTTTTTTAACTATCCGTTAGACCATTATTGTATGCTCGGAATATGAGAGCAAGTGACCAAACGAAAATATATGTCTTTTGATAAGAAGTATATAGGAGGGATAAAATCGCTGCAGGTGGTACTTCAAACTCAATTTGGAAAAGCCTTCACTCTCTTTCGAAAAAAAAAAAAAAAATAACACACATCTTTCTACCATTTTTGTTCCTTTTCTTTTTTTCATTTTTCTTTCACTTCTCTTTTCCTCCCTATTTAACTTTCTTATTCTTCTTTTTCTTTATTGTCTTCTTCAATACTCGATAAACTTTATTTGCTCCCTTCCAAGAAACTATCATGTCTACAGTTGATGATACTGTTCGTCTTCAGAACAAGATGATACAAGATGACCAAGATACAGTGGAGCAGCAAAAACAACGATATGAAAATATGTCCTACGACGAAATGGCTCAACATATGGAAAACAACTATAAAGAATTGTCTGGCATATTAGGTAGTGGCGGGCAACCTTTACTTCGTTCTTCTTCTATCGCTTCACTCGATGAGGACGACGATCAAGGTACAACAACAGGCACCTCAGCATCCTCAATGTCTTTATCTTCTTCGTCAGAAACCACCTTTGATGATGAACGAATTGTCGATCAAGCTCACGTAGATGATTCAACCAAACGTATCAAGATGAACAAACTCTTCTCTCGGGCTGCTTCTAGTGGTGACCTCGACCGTTTGGCTATGTTTTTGGCTCCCAATGATAAGTATAGACACTATATCGATATCAATGTCAAGGACGAGGATGGTACCACCCCTTTGATCTATGCTTCTTGTTTTGGGAAATTGGATGTTGTTCAGACTTTATTGGATGCTGACGCTGATACCAATATTCAAGACTCGTGTAAGTTATTGAAGATAACGCATACTTTATATTTTTAAAACTGATGATATCATTCTTTATTCTTTTTAGTTGGCTGGTCAGCATTGATGTGGGCAACAAACAACAGTCATGAGCCTATTGTGAAATTGCTACTAGAACATGGCGCTTCCTCCAACACCAAATCTGCCAAAGGAAGAACCGTGATGGATTTTGTCAACACCGAGAAAAATCAGAAAATGGCCGAACTCATCCTCAACAACCCTAACACCACTTCCAATCCTCGAGACAGTCTTTCATCCACTACCTCCAGTATTGCAATGGGCCGCATTCGCTCCTCCACTTCTTCCTATTCCATGTTGGAAAATGACCAGGACTTTTATTATCATTCAACAATGGATGGCTATGATGCATTTATGGCCGAAGAGGCTGAACGACGACAAAAGTTATTGGATAGTCTGGCGCTTATGGGCATTGATGATGACGATTTCGATGATGACGATATGTATGACGATGACAACAATAGCACCAATGGATTGACAAACTATGACGAGGAAGACGACAACGACGACGATATTGCGTTTTGTTGGGACAAGTGCTTGCCTGATCAAATGTTTGTGTTTAATCAAGAAAAACTACCTGCTTTATTGGATACTATTATCAACCATGCTCAGGCTGCTCTAGCAACATCGACTGATGAAGTCGATGAGACTGCTGCTGTTGGTGAAAACAACGATTTGCCGAACAAAGAGATGGACCATTCTGTGGCTGTATGGACACCTGCCAATATTATCTTCTTGTTGGCTCGTTTTGCTCATTATTTTTGCACTAGTGAAGTCTTGGATGAAGTGTTACAACAATCTTTGGATAGAATCAATCATCTAGTCACCGTAGGTCAAAAAAAAAAAAAAAAAAAAAAAGAACAATATCCTCGCTCACATGCCATTTTTCTCTATAGACTCATTCAAACGACATCAATGTGCTCACTTATTGGATGACCAACTATACTCAGCTTTTGTATTATCTCAAAAAGGACCATGGACTGGTAGGCGCGACTGCGGAATATCAACTACAACTATCTGAATATATCTCTGAAACTTATACATTGATGATTCACGATGTGCAACACCAATTGTCGAAACTCCTTGAACCAGGTATGCTAGGATATGGTGTCATTCCAGGCATGGAGGATGTACACTTTACGGATGACTGGCAACGATTTTTCCGCCGTGGTAACAATATTCAGCAACCAACGACGTCTTCCACCAGCAGCACTTCAGTCTTGGGTATTGCAGCCACACCTCGGGCGGTGATCGCAGTTTTATCTTCAGCCTTGGATGTGATGCAACAAAACAAAGTCCAACCCACGATCTTGATCCAAGCCCTTGCCCAATTCTTGCATTATATTTCCTGTGATCTTTTCAACCATGTGCTCAAGACAAAGAAATTGATGTGTCGATCCAAGGCATTGCAAATCCGCATGAACCTGTCTTACGTTGAAGATTGGGTCCGTCATCATGGTTTGCCCACACGTTTGCTTAGTTATTTGGCTCCCACTATTCAACTTTTGCAACTGCTCCAATGCCTCTCTCAACTGCAAGACGTGCCCAGCTTGATGGATACCCTAGCCGCCTGTGATGCCTTGAATGCTCTCCAAGTGAAACGCTGTATCGTCAAGTATCGCTATGAAGTCGGTGAACGTCGTATCTCTGATGATATTGAACAATATGTGGTGCAATTGGCCGGTGACATGGTCAAGTATCGTCAAGCCCGCCAATCCTCTTCGATAGATCTACCAAGACCTCAACAATTGACCAAGCTGGTGGCTGAAGCTGCACAGGAACAACCCACAACTGACGCTGGCTCGACAACGATGACAAGAAGTAGTAGTGATTTCACAGCAACAAAACCCTCCCATGGTGGCGGTGGTGGCACGGCGTTACGTCGCTCGCAATCAACTTCTCGTCCTGAAAGCATGTATCAAGTCTTGGGCAACTTCATGTCAGGCACAGGATTGGTCTCATCGCAGTCTGAACCTCCAGTGTCATCGTCCTCTTCCAGTATTCAACAAGAGCAAGAAACATCTGATCTGCAGCAAGACGCTACCGTGACCAACGACGATATTTTGGACAACTCAGTGACAGCTGAAGACGAGGAAGTCAACGACATGTACGAAACAAAGGACACCAAATTCTTGCTTCCCTTCAAAGTCCCACCCATGGCTCATATGAATAATGCTTACAACGCCAACCATGCCTTATTTTCAGGTGGTGTGCCTCCTCTATCATTTGGCTCTGATGACCAAGAAGAATCACCTTCGACTATTCAACAACCGCCAACAACCACTATGGTACCGACAATTCCTGATACTTGGATGGATTTATTGGATGGTGCTCATTAATCCTTTTTTATTCTCTATATCATCCCTACCCAGGTTTTATACTTTTTTTATACACACTTTTATCTTCTATACCAACACAACTTTTTTTTATGACCTTACTTTACCTTGGTTTATTTGACATCTAACCTCACTCTTACGATATTTATCATTTATTTACGCCCCCCCTCTCTTTTATGTACATTTGTATGCTCTTTATCTCTTCTTCCCATCTCTCCTCCCCCCTCTATATTTTTTTTGTGTATATTAAGCTTATAGAAGAATGAATAAAAACCCTTTTGAACCCTTGAATCATGAATGATTGTCTCGATTGCCTTCGTCTCCTCCCCCTTTTTCTTCTTAGGTTGCAACGGTGACATGCGGGGATTGAAATGTGACCACCCGAGTCTTCCTGATCAGGTGTGTTTTTTCATTCTTTTTCCCAGCGCAATCAAATTTTGTCCTCCTTCCTAAAAATCTATTTTTTGATCATTCCCATCCCCCAACACTTATTATTACAAAGCAAAAAGAACGAAAACAAAAAAAAAAAAAAACAGCATAGATCCCATCTTCAATCAAAGTATGGAGCTAGTTCTTGGCAAACATAATGGTATTGTTATCAAAGGCAAGAATCCACGGCGACCACGAATGCGAAAAGAAGAAGAACGTATGCTATTAGAGTCGACATTGCGGCTGAATCAATTAGCGGAAGACAAGGCAAAGCTTGCAGCAGCTACTGGCACCATGATACAAGAGCAACAACAACAGCAGCAGAAACGGCATGTTATGGATATGATCAAGAGCGATAAATGGACTGTGGAGGAACGCACACCGGGCGAATACACTATCATCCTGCACAATTCACACCACCTTTTTCACTTCATTCATACGCTCAGCCGATCTGGATGGTATCATCAGCAACAAACACCCGGGATTTACACCATGCCACCTGCTTCATCCTTCAACGATGATGATGATGATGATCAACTGATGGTACCTGCGGTTCGGAACTCCACTGCGGTCTTACCCTATATCAATTTCCATGGTGAATTGTATGCAAAACCTATTTGGAAACCTCGCACCCATTGGTCGCTTTTTGACACGGCCTTACCTGCTCTTCTGGACGACTGTATTCATTATTTATTATGTTGCATGAATCATTATTATCCAAGTAGGTGAAACTCAAAATATAATATAACGTAAAATACGTTTCTGACTGTTTCTCTTTTGGTAGTTCGACCGAAACGGGTGATGATCAAATGGTATAGCAGTCTTTCTGATCCATCCAAAGACCCGTTAGTGCTTGCAATTGGCTTGTTTTGGGCTCGACATGTGTTTATCCATCATTTTCCTTCAGGGTTGCTTACGGTCAAGGATAACAAAATCGTTGAAGCTGTTCAATGTCGGTTAGCTGAAATGGTCCGGGATGCTTTATCTGACTGTTTTGATGTGCCTCATATTCACCATGTGTAAGTATTTGGGAGGGCGGCTAGCGTAGGATGGTTGAAAATTAAAAAGGTCTCTCACCTTAATTTTTTTTTTTTTTTTTTTTTTTTTTTTTTTTTTTTTTTTTTTTTTTTTTTGCTTTCGTAGGTATGCTCTGAGTCTTTGCAACATGACCAATAGAATTGCCAAAGAACAAAAGGCATTATGGCATACTGTGGCTGTGCGAATGGCGATCACTTTATGTATTCGACCGTGTGAACATCCTACAACCGAACAAGCAGAGCTGGAATCGCGGGTGTGGTGGTACTTGTTTCATGTGGACCATTTTTTACTGGAATCCGGGATTATTCCAACGTCACTGCTGACACCAGCGTCGGATGATCATGATGCATTACTGACGTTGCTTAGGCCCATGCCCTGTGGTTTGGACGAGCCGGACGAGGCACGGGGTGCATTGGTATGGAGTCATATTCTGAAATTGTGGCTGATCCGACGAAAATTGGTCAAGGACATTGAACGGGACGATATTACGAATGAAGCTCGTGCGGTGGCTTTACTGCAAAAGGTACGCTCTACAATGGAACAATGGCAAGCTGACCTGCCTCCGGACCTGTTACTGGATGCTTCGTCTTTCACTGGCTTGGAAGGACCTACGGTGGCTACCGAGGGCTGTTATGTGATCAGTATGGAACGGTGTACGAATCTCAGTCTTCTGATGCGGTTCTTTTTCCCTCCTACCAATGGTGAGACGGTGGCGCTGACCGTTTGGCAACGACAGGCGGTGATGACGGTGGTGGAATGTTCAATTGAATTTGTACGGATTCGGGGCACCTTGGTACAGTTTGCTCCCTGTCAGACCTGGCCCGGTGACTTGAAACGGACGGTGGAAATGTTGATCTCTTGCATGCAATTCAATGATCCCGAAGTAGTGGTGCGTTCGCAATTATGTCTGATGCGTGCCTTGCGTGTCTTGCGATGCTATGAAGAAGTCCAATGGCGCGATGATACCTGTATTGAAACCATTCTACGTATTGAACAAGCTTTGGAAGCCGCCGGTGGGGCTCCTTCGATGCCTTTGGAAGCCATTGATCCGGTACAGCAACAGTCTCACTCAAGTCAGCCCTCCTCTACCAACAAGAAAAAGAACAAGGCCAGCGCCAACAACAATAAGGATGGCTTCATGCTCTTTGATCGGAAACTCCAACCTAGAAATCAGTATTATCAACCCCCTCCTGCTGTGGATCCGCAAGATCAATTGTCAAGAATGCTGGTCTTCGAAGATATATCCAAATTTTACTGAACCATCTTCTAGTATAGTACCCATCCTCTCTTTTTCTTCTCTTTGTATATTTTCCCCCTCCCTTTCTTAGCTTTATTACTACTTTGTCTATTTATTGAACTGTCTTGTACCCATTATGTCCCCTCATACCTCTCTTCATGTATATTATCTTTTTGAATGTCCTTATATATAAATATTTAATAAAAAAAAAGTCTTTTTTTTTCCCTTGTTACAAAATGATGATGTATCCATAATAACATTGTTCTTTACATGTCTTATATTATACACACTTTTAAAAACCGAAAAAAAGTATTATTATAAAAGTGATGATGTCTTCATGCAGTCGATTATTCTTTAAATGCATTTTGACAACTGTTGATCATTTTGACTGGAGTGGTGCTGTGCTTTTTTCTAATTATATTTTAGAAGCTCTCTAGAAACAGTTTGGAGCGTCTTGAAGTCATCGATATAACAAGTGTCAGGGGTATATCAACCTACCTACAAAGTCCTCTGTTTTTATTAGTACAAGTCAATAAAGTAGATGCTGAGTGATCGTGATAATAATTATTACTATTTTTGTGGAATCATATAAATTATATTTTATTTGTTGGATTTAAAAGTGTAAGTATAAGGGGAGGTTTCTGGATTTGCAAGATGGTGAAGATGAGGATAGGCTTCTGAGCCTGAGAAAAAGAGAGGATAGGTAGGGATACCAAACCGTCTTTTGTAGAGTGATCGTTTTATATCACTTCAAAATGTTATATGATGCATTGTAAACTATGGAAGCCATTCATAAAAGGCATATAAAAGGTGACAGTTTATTATAGAATAAATATCATGTGTAAGGTAAACTAAAAGAGTGAAAGGGCAGGTAGGATAAACCATTCTATTCTGCGGCAGAGCTCCCGATTGAATATAACGATAGTACGAGCAAAGATTCGCCAAGCTGCCGCTTCTGAGTGGTAAAAGTTGCTGTCACGAAGGAGAGAGAACTTTCATGCCGTTGTAGTTGAGTGTCGACGGTTGCTGTAAAAACACAAAGACAGTGTCACCCCCCCCCAGCCGCGCAGGCCGATAAAACGCATCAAAAGCACACTACAAGGGTTCTGTTAGAGATAGCATGAGGAACACCATTAGAGGACCTGAAGAATGATAAAACGCAGAGCTAAAATGACAGTCATAAAGAGGAGTCTAATCAATTGTACAGTACAAGACCGACAAGACACGAGAAAGTCCATACAGGGATATGTTTTAGTGAAGCACAACAACGGTAAACTTTAATCAACAAATGGCGGTTGTAGTAAAAAAAAAAAAAAAAAAAAAAAGGATCTATTGTGCAAAGCATAACAGAGACTAACGGGACATTTTTCATTAAAGAAAGTAAAAGGAGGCGTACTTTATTGTGATGTAGATACAAAATATGAATAAACTAACACTAAACTAAGCTAATGGAGGCTCCAAAAAGCCAACTAATGGGTGGCCCAAATCTTGAATCCAAAATGAAAGGGTTTCCGCATGCATGTTGTAGTCCCTGAGATGAAACCCCTTCTAAACTAGTCCTGACACTATTCTTATCATCACACCACCGTAAAGAGAAAAGAAAGAAAAGAGAAGAAAGAGAGCGAAAAAAAAAAGAGGGTGGCAGTAAAATTCACTTGGGCGGAATTTGAATTTTTGGGGAGGGTTCTCTTCTCCTGACAGTACTCACCACCAGTCAACTTCGTAGCATGGTGCATAGCATGGTTATTCTCTTCTCTTGATTAATCTTCAAACACGGTATGGAGCTAGTGTATAATTAAGCTATGCATTGTACAATGGCCTGCCACTCACCGTAACACAGAAAATTGTACTAGCACATAAGACGTTACGTTTGTTCTACTACAATATACCTCCTACTCTCATGTTGTATTTTCAAACAATGAAAAAGCTTGTTATCAAGTATCATGAATCTTTTGGATGGTTTTTTATTTATTTATTTTATTTCTATTCAGTTACCTTACCTTATTTGTACAAATATGTGGGAATGTCAGTGAATGTGATAAGGAAGTTTGTGTATAAAATGAATCCAGTTCCAATGTGCTTCCACTATTGCATAGTTCTCAATGTGCGTATCTTTTCTTATTTTCTTATTCATCCACCATGACCGCTTGCTAAAAGTTCACAACCCAACCTCACAAAGGGTCATATTTTAAATCCCGCACACGTGAATTTTAGTTGCGCCCATATTTATTTTTGGCTCGCCTTCCCTTTTTTTTTTTTCTTTCATAATCGTGGCCCCTATGGGTTAATGATGGACTTAGATTAGTGTTAGGACTAGTTCAGAAGGGATTTCAACTCAGGGATTACAAGATGCATGGGGAACCCCTTCCATTTTGAATCTAGGATCTGGGTGGGTACCATTAGTTGGCTGTTTGGAGCATTCATTAGCTTAGTTTTAGTTTTAGTGTTAGTTGATCCATAGTTTGTACCAACATCTCAATAAAATATGTCTTTTCTTTACCTGCTTCAATGAAAATGGTTATAAAACTCTCTCTCATGTTTTGTACAATAGATCTTATTTTTTTATTACTATCAAGCTTTTTGATTAGTGTAGGCCCCTGTGTCAATAACAAGTGTCTCTCCAGTCTTTGTGCAGTATATTAGATACCTTTTGCGACCGTGCCCGTAGGTTAGAGGTAACCATTGCTCCGAGCTCTTATTAGTCTCCTCGTTGGTATCCCACATATCACCTCCATGAGGTCTCTTGTGACAATGAACCTCTCGACTTAGTTTAATACCTCTCAAGATACTTCAATAAAATCTTTATTTTTATCAGTTAACCATCCTATTATCGATATGATAGTGAGGAATGTCGTTATTGTTGATCATTTGTGAGTGATTTATTGAACACCCCCTTTTTAGTTCACCCAAATTATGCAGTTTTGTTCACCTTTCCCCTTCCCTTCATCGCCCAAACGACTGGTTGGCAGTTCTGGGTCGTTTAATACAAAATGTAGGTATATAAACGCCAGTCATGTTGTCGCTCACTAAAGTGCAAATATGACAAACGTCTAGTCTCATCCCATCAAAACCCACACTTTAACAACAACCTTTTTTTTTTTGAATTTGGCCGTGTAAAATGAGAATACCTCCATTTCAGTGCTAGTGAGAGTGGAGTCTTGTGCTTTGGGACTGACCGTCGTGCTCAATATCTAGATAAGTTGGAACTTCTTAGTTTTTGGAGTTAGCGGAGTAAATTGGTATTTTTTTTCCGCAAGTAGAACTGTATGTCTCCTGTACATTCGCTTATTCTTATGACCAATATATTTCTCAAATGAAAAATTCTATTCTCTAATGAAAAAAAAAAGCTCCTAATATTCACAAGTCAGACCAGTCTATGGTAAGTGTCAGTGAACTGGGAGAGCCATTTTATCCAATCAATCAAGTCCGTAGGATCATGCTGGAAAGGACTCGACTAATGGAATTATTTACCGAGGTCAAACTCAATGGAGCAAACAAACTCAAAAAAAAATCTGGCTGATTTAATATTCACTTTTTCAGTTCTTTTTTTTATTTTCTGGATTTTTTTTTTTTGTTGTTGTTTTTTGTTCAGTGTGTTCACAAATGATGGACAACGCTAATAACAACATCACGACACCTTCTCAAATCCATGAGCGCGGCAAAGTCCGACGGCCAACAATGATATCCACGTTCATAAGCAGCAGCACCAGCAGCAGTTCGTTCAACGAGAAAAAAATACAAAATACAGAACCAGAAGACCAGCGGCATTTACGTTCATATGGAAGAACAGACATTATTCGACAAAAAACTGGGTTTCTAGGTTGGACATTATCTCGGTGGTTGCTGTTACTGGCCAATACAATGGTAAAAACTCCGCAAGCTTTTTATATATATATATATAACGTTCACCGTGACCTTTTCTTTTTTTTTTCTTCTTTTTTTGGTAGCTTTTGATTTACGGTGCGGTATTTCTCGCTGCCACATCAGCGACTTACGCCAATAGTAAGATCTTGCGATTAAAAAAAAAAAAAAAAAAAAAAAAAAAAAAAAAAAAAAAAAAAAAAAAAAGAATGGAAGACTTAATTTACCGTTTTTAGGATTTGAGCATGCCATTGTCATTGTTGTGGCTAATAAAGAAATCCTTGCAGGTAATTTTCTGGGTAGGGTTCTTTTATTTATGATATTACTCACTCTTGCGGGGCGGCCATTATTTTCATAGTTGGATTTATTGGCTCGCTATGCTGTCTTGTGACGTCGATTATGGGGTATATAGGCATCGTGCATAAAAACCGACTTTGTTTAGGGTATTATTCGTTGATGCTGTGGGGATGTTTTGCATTAATTACAACGGTGGGATATCTTGGGTTTAAGCAACGCACATGGAACCTAAAAGCTCAGTTGGGGGTACGTTGGAGACATGATTATAATCCCAGGCAGAGAGAACTATTACAAGCCAATGTAAGTGAAGTGCCCGCCCCCCTCACAAAAAAAAAGAGAGTGATCGAGAAAGATGATCAGTCGGGGTACCAATGCATTGACAACTCTTTTTTTTTTTTTTTCTGTAAAGCTCCATTGCTGTGGATTTGAAAATCCCTCGGACCACGCCACGTATTATTCACGCTGTTGGGCTGAATCATTGTTACCAGGCTGCCAGCATAAATTCTATTTGTTTGAAAATGATTTTTTACTTAACACATACACCATGGCATTTTCGATTCTACCGCTACATATGGTGGTGATGGTGGTAACTTTATTATGTGCCAATCATGTGGATGTTGTATTTGGTACACGCAAACGGCCGCCCATTGCCTACTTGGGCAAATTCAAAGATTGGCCAGAATGGGAAATGGCACAGAAAGAAAGCTAATCGCTTAGTGTGTAGAAAATTAATACCATATGCTTTTTATTTTCATTTATCGTTTACATAAAGATCAGAGTTAAAAAACGGGCACCTCGGAGGTTTGTTTCGGGGGAGGGGCATCCAGAGGAAGGCTATCATTAGAAAATAGGGACCGTCAGTAGTGAGATTCATTTTTGGAAACTGACCTGGGTTTGAATTTTACATTTTTTTTATAGTGGAGTGACGCGTCCTTTAAACGAAAGCGTCCATTTTTTTTTTTTGTGGTTTCTTTTTTCCCTTTTTTTTTCTTCTTTACATATCGACAACGTAATACAACATGGCCACGAAATATACTTTACCCAAAGGTGGTTTCAGCTTTGAAAACTACATTAGGTAAAAGACAGAAAAACTTATCAATACCCAAACCACTCTTTCTGTCGAAAGATACTGACGCCCTCTTCCATATTTGTTTATAGAAATCACACTCTTGAAACCAAAGGTACTCGACCTCCCAAGGCCACTAGCACTGGTACCACAATTGTTGGTGTCATTTTCAATGTATGTAGAAAATAATACATACATACTGCTACAAAATAAAAATAGGCACCTAATTTTTTTTTTCTTTTTGGTCATGACGTTTTTATTGTAGGATGGGATTTGTTTGGGCGCTGATACAAGAGCAACTGAAGGACCTATTGTAGCCGATAAGAATTGTGAAAAGATTCATTATATTGCTCCCAATATGTAAGTACACCTGCCCTGCTCCAAAGAAACCCCAATGAGGTAATTGACGTTCATGTTGTGTGTGTGTTTGTTTAGTTACTGCTGTGGTGCTGGGACGGCCGCCGATACGGAATTCACGACAAACCTGATTAGCTCACAAATGGAATTACATCGACTTGCTACCGGACGACAATCACGCGTGGTGACGGCGATGACCATGTTGAAGCAAATGTTATTCAAATACCAAGGTCACGTTGGTGCGGCACTTGTGTTGGGTGGATTTGATCCTACAGGACCATCTTTGTATACCGTCTATCCTCATGGTAGTACCGACAAGTTACCTTATGTCACTATGGGTTCAGGGTCTTTGGCAGCCATGAGTGTATTCGAAAGCCGATGGAAACCTAACATGACCGTAAGTTTATTTTGTGTGGCAGTGGAAGGGGATTCGTAGTGACTGAAATTATTAACATGCTGTTGCTGCGTTTATGTATATATGCAGAGACAAGAAGCCATTGATTTAGTGAAGGATGCTATTGAAGCTGGTATTTTCAACGATCTTGGCTCTGGCTCCAATGTGGATGTATGTGTAATCGAAAAAGAAGGCACCGATTATCTTCGTAATTATGGTCGTCCCAACGAACGTGGCATCAAGGAACAAAGTTACAAATATCCCAGAGGCACTACTGCCGTTCTCAAAGAATCAGTTAAAAACATTGTGGATGTATCGGATGGTGATGCCATGGATATCTCTTTGTGAACATTTTCCCCTCTCCATTTTAGTTTAGCTTAGTTTAGTTTGTCCACTTAGTTTATATAATATATATTTATATGATTTGTTGTGGGTGTCGTGTTTTTTTTATAAATAAAAATTAGTTGATTTTATACAAAAAAACGGAACATGTTTATCGGGATCGGGATATGTTTATATGGGCTATGTTTATACATATGATGTTTTAAGCATGAGGCGGCGACGTCGTCTCTTTTTTTTTTTTACAGTTTACTGAAGAATAACCACCATCCTTTTACGGCGTTATCTCTCATGGCAAAGTTCAGCACCATCACCAAATAAAGTAATCCTCATATTTATACACATTTATCAAGTGATATATGTAATATAACTATCTGACAAGTGGCATCATGATTTACAATATGGGGTCAGAATTTTTTTTTTTTTTTTTTTTTTGACTGCCTGAACAAGAAAGCGTTTTCCCACTACCACCAAGCAGGTGAATGCCGACCAGTAACATGAATGAAAAAGAGTTGTCAGGCTGTTACAGATAAGATACAGAAACGGGGTTTCATTGGTCATTGGAATAAAAAAGGGGGCATCATTTAAGAGTTTTTGAAATAGCGCATGGTCAAAGGAAACTGTTTTTGAAGCATCTCAGGTACAAAAAAAATAATACTGCACACAACAAATTGGGATTTAAGGCAATATAGGATATTGCTAAGCATCTTTGATAATAGTATTATTAGTTTTATAGGAATGTGGCCTATTTTCATCTTCCAGCGATAAAAAATAGTAGTAGCCGCATCGTGTCCCCAACAAGGAAATGATCAGTTTTTTTTTTTCTCTCGTGTTCTACAAACAAAAAACACCGTCCCCCCCTATATTCTTGGAAGTCCGGTCTGAAAACATATAAAGCCGAACTCTTTTTTTTTTCTTGATATTTCTTCTCTTTCCTTCATTACTTTTTTATTACTTCATCCTACTTCCCCCCTTCTCTATATTTTTAAAAAAGAAAACTATGGCTCCCGTCGTTCCCGAAATCACCTCCAACGTTCAATGGATCTCCCAAATGAACGTTGATATTGAACCTACTGCTGGTCGTAAATCCAGTATCATTGGTACTATTGGTAAGTTGCAGAATTTTTCTTATGGACAGCTAAATATGTTGTGTTGACCCTTCTAACATTTCTAATTTTGGGCTTGGGGTGCATATCTGTATGATTCTATTTAGGTCCTAACACCAACAGTGTGGAAATGATCACTCAGCTTCGTAACGCTGGTTTGAACGTGGTGCGTATGAACTTTTCTCACGGATCTTATGAAGTAAGTAAACCATTTTTTTGATTAGCTTGTGTGTGTATGTGTTTGTGGGAATCTGTGTGCATGTGTGTGGGAGTGTGTTTGTTGAATCTGGTAAACGCGGTAAGCTACGGGGTTTGTTGGGGTTGTGTTTTTTTCTGCGGAGATCAACTGATAAGAAAAAAAAGGGGGCGAATAGGGTCCAAAGAAAAAAAAAAACTTGATTGAATATTGACTCTCTTACATTATCTCTGTAGTATCATCAATCTGTGATCGACAATACCCGCAAAAGTTTCGAATGTAAGTAGGAAAAATGATGTGAGTAGCTGGTAGTGATGTTACTAACCGAATTTCAACATGATAGTATACCCTGGCCGCCCAGTGGCTATTGCTTTGGACAACAAGGGCCCTGAAATCCGTACTGGTAACATGAAGGATGGTGTTGAAGTAAGATAAAAAAAAATATATAGCAACTACAAAGGCAACAACAAAGAGACTCACATCGTGTGATTTTTATTTTATTATAGATTCCTATCACTGCTGGTCATGAAATGATTTTCAGCACTGATGACAAGTACGCCGATGCCTGTGATGGCCAAGTCATGTACCTCGACTACAAGAACCTCCCCAAGGTGATCAAGCAAGGCAAAAAGATCTATGTGGACGATGGTGTTTTATCTTTCGATGTGCTCGAAGTGGTAGACGACATCTCCGTGCGTGTCCGTGCCGTCAACAATGGTAAGTTGTGCTCTCGCAAGGGTGTCAATTTGCCCGGCACCGATGTCGACTTGCCCGCTCTCTCGGAAAAGGACAAGGCTGATTTGAAATTCGGTGTCAAGAACAAGGTCGACTTTGTCTTTGCCTCCTTTGTGCGTCGTGGTCAAGATGTCAAGGATATCCGTGAAGTCCTTGGTGACGATGGCCGTCATATCAAAATTATCTCCAAGATCGAAAACCACCAAGGTGTCCAAAACTTCGACGATATTTTGAAAGAAACCGATGGTGTCATGGTTGCTCGTGGTGTAAGTCCAACAAAAAAAAAAGCTGTTGAAGATGGTTTAAGGAAAAAATAGTGCAGCGGATTCACCTGCTTTTTTTTTTTTTGCTGCATCTCTTCTAGGATATGGGTATTGAAATCCCTCTTGAACGTGTGTTTATTGCCCAAAAGATGATGATCAAGAAGTGTAACTTGGCTGGTAAGCCTGTGATCTGCGCCACTCAAATGTTGGAATCCATGACTGTAAGTGTTATAAAGAAGAAAAAGGGATGAGTACAGAGGCAAAATGTGAAGTGAACAAGGAACTCATCGGGTCCTTTTTTTTTTAAAAAAAAAAAAAAATAGTACAACCCCCGTCCTACTCGTGCCGAAGTATCCGATGTGTCAAATGCTGTATTGGATGGTGCTGACTGTGTGATGTTATCAGGTGAAACCGCCAAGGGCAGCTACCCCATCGAAGCCGTCAAAACTATGCACGACATCTGTTTGTTGGCTGAATCTGTGCTCTGCTACCCTGCCGTCTTCAACGAACTTCGTCAATTGACTGCCCTGCCTACCGAAACCACTGAAACTGTTGCTTGTGCTGCTGTCAGTGCTGCTCACGAACAAAAAGCCGGTGCCATCATTGTTTTGTCCACCTCCGGTAACACCGCTCGTCTCTTGTCCAAATACCGCCCTGCTGCCCCTATCATTGTCGTAACCCGTAACCCTCAAACTGCTCGCCAAGTCCATCTGTATCGTGGCTGTTTCCCCTTCTATTATCCTAAGAAGTCCAGCGCTCCTGGTTCTGGAAGCACCCCCGGTCACCTTGCCGTCCCCTCTCCTTCTAGTGCTGCCGCTCACCTCAGCCCTGCCGAATACGCTCCTTGGCAAGAAGACGTCGATGCTCGTATCATGTGGGGTATGGAACAAGCAATCAAGTACGGTTTGTTGAACCACGGTGACCCCGTTGTGGCTGTCCAAGGCTGGAAGGGTGGTTTGGGTAACACTAACACCCTCCGTGTCTTATTCACCCCTTAGATATTTTCTAGTGTAGTTTTTCCCTCCCGTTATTTTTATACATATATAAATTCTTCCTTTTTTTTTCTTCCCCCTTTTTTTATATACATACTCATTTTTTATATTTTTATTTATATATTTGATATTTTATTCATCTCAATAAAGCAATTACATTTACGAAAAGCACGCGACTTTCAAAAATTTGTAACACAAGCATCTTAGTAGCCTTAGTAGCATAGCATAGCATAGTATAGCGATAGTGCGGTATCGGTCATTATTTTCTATTATAATCAATAAAACACAAAAACACTTGAACTTCAATATGACTTTTCAAAGTGAAGGTATGAAACGCACAGGGGAACTGATTGGCATACTATATACAATATCAAAATAAGAGGTTAAGTATAGTGTCAACATGATTTTGACTAAACGGTTAAAAATATAGTGATACATTAATAGTAGAAACACGGCACGACATATTTTATTCAGACGTAGATAGAAACTATGGAGACTAAACTAAACTATCCTAATAATAATATTATGGCAACTGTCTATTCGTGAGACTATTATGGAATAAGCATACCATCAGCTAAGCTAGTCCCTATCAAAATGAGTAATTTATCCTGCAGTGAGTGACAGACTATTCTACAACGAAGGGGTGAACTAAACCTGGCTGCTTTACTTCATCTTTTCTGCAACGGCTCCGATAGAAAAGAGCAACCATGATACCCCGATGTTGAATGGTGGGGATCACTGTTATTACAAGAGAGCCACCATGTTGATAAATATTGTATGGTGTTAAAAAAAAACACGGTCCAAATCTTCAGGAGAAAAAAAAAACATTTCAAATCCCGCACACGTGAATTTTTATTCAAGCCTGTTTTCCCTTTCTTTTCTTTTTCTTCCTTTAATTCTTCACAGTTGTGGCTCCTATGAGGTAATGTTGGACTTAGATTAGTGTCAGAACTAGTTTAGAAGCGTTTTCGGAACAGGGATTACAAGATGCATGGGGAAACCCTTTCATTTTGGATCTAGGATCTGAGGGCACCATTAGTTGACTTTTTGAAGCCGTCATTAGCTTAGTTTTGTGTTAGCTTGCCTATAGTTTGTATCTATATGTGAATAAAATGTGTCTCTTTTTACTTCCTTCAAAGAAAACAGTTTCAATAATCCCTCTCATTGCTTGCATGATAGATCCTTGTTTTACTATCATCTCCATTTTAGATTAGTGTTGGCTGCTGTTGTGTTTCAAAAAATAAAGTCCTCCAGTCTATCTCTTGCTTTGCACAGTATACTGCCTCCCATTTCACAATTGTCCCATTAGATAAGTGCTGATCATTCTTCAAATGCCACCATAATCTCCGTCAGGCTCCACCCAAATACATCAGCTCTTCATACCCCTTGTTACATTGAACCCCTCGTCCATAGTCTTAGTATAGACCCAAATGCTTGAATTAAAATATGTTGATATGCTTTTTTATTAACCATCCTCACTCATCGAATAAGAAAAAATGCTGCCATCTTTTGGGTGTTCTACCAAACACTTGCTTTCTAATTCACCCACTTCGACTATTTTTTTTTCTATCGCCTCCCTAAAGATTCAGGAACTGGTTGGTGGTCTTATATCAAGTACTCTAGCTATATTCATATAAATGAATCTAAACCGAGCTGGGTGTATGTGTAGCCACCACTACAGTACATTTTACACTACTCCCGAACTTATCTATGACTACTTGCCTCTTCCCCTTTTGGTACACAATATATCTTTTTTTTTTTTGTGAGTGTGGGAATGTTTTGAAATTGGATGTAAAATAATGTTGAACAGTGCGGACCTTATTCCACTTGATCGATGAATACTTTCCAAGCTCACATCGATTATTTTCACCGATGGATGAAGATAACTTCCTAAAGATGTTTGTGCAGCTCACAATGATGAAAGAGAACAAATATTTTTGAGTAAGGTCTGTATGCTAGCAACCTCGATCCCTTTCAATAAGGTGTAAGTCCTTTGCGTGCTGATATTGAAATTCATTATCTATGAGCTGCATTAATGGGATTCACGATGTTTATATACACATACAAAAAAACAAGATAATACTAACAACAATAATATAATACTTTATTCATAGATAAATAGGATATAAAATAAATAAAAACAACTGGTTGATATACCGCAAATACTACACTAATACTAAAAGTAACACCAATACTACTGGCATTACTGTTACTCCTATTACTACTATACTACTACTATTACTACTTGGAAGGGCCTATTTTGTTTTTCGGTTGTAATATTGATGCTGATTTTGATGACCCATGTGAAGCTTGTTGTTGTTGTTGCCGCTGCAGCGTTGTATCCTTCACTGCATGTGGAATATCGGTGGATGACGAGGTTGCTTTTGGTGTATAAGAAGTATCGATATCCTGCTGTTTCCGTAATTGATAGTGCCGCCTTTCGATGAGATATTCCTCTAAAAGTAGAGCGTTGCGGGTATTGCATTTGTACATGATATCGAGAATATCGCCTATAATAGGCACCAGACCAATCTAAATATATAAGGGGAGAGATAGAAAAAGATGAATATTTTTCGACATGGTAGTAAAAAGCACGATCATGAAGCAAATCCCTCCTCCCACTTACAAAGAAATCGACTGCAATGTTGACGAGCATTTGATTAACGAGCTTGGACGGTAAGTTGGCTTCCATCGCCTTTTCGACCAAAAACAGCGCAAAGATGAGGCCAATAAAGTCGCCTACCACTGGAATCAGACCAATCAGACCATCAAAGCCAATTTGAATGCAGCAAAGGGATATTCCACGATCAAGAAATTGAGCCTTTTTCTTTACTGCTTTCAAGATCTTGCGTTCTTGTTTGGTGAGAATGTCTTCTGGGCGCGGGCTACGACTCCACCATCGTCGTGGTTGTTGTTGTTGTTGTTGTTGGATGGGAGGCTGTGATGGTTTTTTTGTCGCCACGGTATTTGATGATGACGGTGTTTCTTGAAGCGGTTTTTTGGCAGCTTGTGATTCTAATAAATATTGCATGGCATATTTGCCTATGGTGTGAGAGTTCATTCTGTAGGCAATTAAATTTTAAAGGGAGTGAAAAAACAAAAGAAAAAGAAAAATAAAGAGGGGAGAGAAAAAATAGCGTGGGTTCTATTTTTATGAGAAAATTCAAAATGCAGCATAAAATATTTTTCCCCCATCTAACCACCAACCCATCGGACGTGCATTGAAAAACCCCATGATTGGTTGCATCATCAACCAAAAATATAGTCTTGGCCGTACTTGATTCAGTATAGTATAATAGGCAGGTCTTGGCTTCATTGATCGACTGCCATTATTAGTCTGTATTACATGAGCGGAGTGTTGGGGAAAATCCTTCCCCTTTTGGCAATGACTTTTTTATTTATTTATTTAACCAAAGTGGCGCGTCTTCCCGAAAATAATCAATACAAGCAAAATAAAACTAAAAAAAAAAAACTAGCGTATACTATATCCGATTCATTAGGGTAGAGAAGGATTATATATTGATGAGGTTTGAAAATTCTGTTTTCTCAATGGAAAAGTTTTTTTGTCGGCGTCGACCTTCCAAATAAAGTAGCAAATCATCGAAGGAATTTGGTCGTATCTTAGGTAAAGGTTTGTCCGAACTGAATGTAAAGTAATGGCGGGCAGCAGGCATACTTCCAGCACTGCCATCAAGACGTTCTTGCTGTTGCCAGTCAGTAAGTTCAGCCTCTACACATACTTGAAAGTTATGTTGTCCAGTGTGTTTGTCAGGTACTTCATCTACATTGCTGATATGTGAGGAGAAGCGAAGCATGGCTCCAATTGGGACCGGGTTGAGAAAGGCTGATCGATCCAGAGATTTAAGTTGAACCGAAGATTGAGAAATTGCCGTTCCTGTCATATGAGCTAATTCCAATGCTTGGCCTATCATCTTTGTTTTTTTTTTAAAAAAAAATGTCATGTGAGTCGAACATGCCCCACTATATTACTAAAGGTCACTTACAAACCCACCAAATAAATAGTTGTAACATGTTCTTTCTTGCGGTTGGACCCATTTTACAGCTTGCATTTTGGTTTCAGACATGCAAACAGCATCGGTCATCACAGTCGATTTATCTAATCATTTTCAGCCAAAAAAAAAAAAAATTAAAAAATTTCATCACATTATGTGAAAGACAATAATACCTGAAGGAAAATTCGGTGAGTGTAAATGATATAAATGGGCCCAATCATGACCAGAAGGTGGAGATTTTGCAGCTTCAATTAATACGTTTTCACAATTTTTTTTTCTATTCTTGCTTTCGGTGACTGCCTGAATCAAACGACGTTCTCTAGGCGAGCGAGCCACTAGAGGGTTAACATTGATTGGTTTACGGGTGGTAGAATTGACGCCGACGAGGGTGAAAGAGGCAGCCAAGAGAGTGGTTGGTGCTACTGTGGCCGTGGGCACTGTTTGAACCTTAAGCAAAGTCGTCATACTGCTCGTGCCTGCGTGGATCACTTGCCCTGAAAGTTTAATATCTTCCATCGTCTTTGGTGGTTGTTTTATTTCCATACGATCCATGCACGCGGTCAACATGATGATGGGACTGTCCACAAATGAAGTGTCATTGTGTTTATAAGAAACCATGACAGCTAATAAATCCAGATCTATATAATAAATGGGTGTAAGAAATAAATTTCAAGGAGAAAAAAAAAGTAATTGAATTACCCTCAATCAATTTTTTAATTTGAATTTTGCCCATAGAATCAATGTAATCATCTAATAATTCAGGGGATGATTTAAAAGGAAGTAATTTTTCCACATAGGAGTCTGACATTGCTTTCGGCTTGTCGCCAGATTGAAACACCGTCAACGATTTATTTTTTTCCCCGTTGATATTATCCAACCATGGGATTGGCGTTTTCATAGGATACTCTATACATAATTCAGATTGAGGATACCTTATTTTTTTTTTTTTTTTTTTTTGTATTTTTGTTTTCAAAAGAGAGTTACCATTGATAAACGGACTCGAAAGGTTTCGAGGACTGACAGGCCCGAAATGAATGCCTCGAGTGCACATGTTGGAAAGTCGTTTATAAGTCCTTAACATGGTTATTTATTTCATTAACGAGTAGGGTTTTTTTATGATTTCAAAAAAAAAAGGCTGTATGTAATTAAAATCTGGCTTATATATATACTACATATTACTCTATGGCATGCCAGGGCCATAGGTCAAAATAAGCTAGTCGGACGTTCAAATTGTGAAAATTGGTAGAGTCAATGCCAACCATAGCCGATTGTTTAGCGGTTTGGTTGAGTCTCTTGTATACTTTAAATCAATAAATGCACGTATTAGTTCCTGTTGACGAATTGTCATATGGAAATGATGAGTTACGATTACTCATATTAACTACTATAATTCTATAACACTCAGGTATATCCGTACTTTTAAGTGATCTCTACCGAATATATGCTTTGTTTCAGCGTCATTTTTGGATCTGGCTGTGATACACCGAGTTGACCGAGTAGGCTATTGAGACTAGCTATAGAACCATAAATCATTTGATTATATCGTTCCAATCGTCATGCACGTATGAAGACATACGGTATATTTAAGACAAGCTGGACATGGTGAAGCTCCTCTCTCGATAGAATGAGGTTTCACATTGAAAACGTGGTGCATGAGTTGAAGCATGGTAGTCGTTTGTGCAGGTTTAGGAAAAAAAAAAAAGTTAAGAAACATTAGCTAGTGATTCAAGAGTCATTAGTGATTTCATTATTTTAAAGAAAAAGCTGGCATATACAATGGGGTTTCTCTTTTTGTTTTTGTTTTTTGCTCTTTTGAAGAACTGTCGTTTCTATAGGTATACTCTATATTTCAATTATTTTTTCATTTTGAAATGCCGAACAACGTGAACAGCAGGGAGTGGAGTATTGAAACTAGATTTTTATGAATATCACACGAGTTGAGTAAGTAGCCGTCATTGCCAACGTGGAAGGGGCTTCAGTATTTACAACAGTATTATAAACTTAATTCGATGGAAAGACCTGGATATTGACAAGCGAAACCAGGTGACCCATGAGTTCTCCGTCAAAAAAATAGAGCTGAATCTGATACGCTGAATGTTTCAGTCATTTATGGATGAATTCTGCATTATCAATTCTAAAATGAACTAGAAAAGTGTCATTTTTTGAAATTGGATACGCATGGTAAGTATAGCATAGCATGAAATGACACATTATCTAACAGGATATATGACTGGACAAACTCTGATTTAAGATCCAAATAAAAGAAAAAGTAATCACATTAAAAGATTAAGATTTTTCTAACTAGTGTCTTCGCTATAATCTTCACGTTGTTAAAGTACCAATTCATTTCATCAATGCCTTGTACACAAATAGCTTTATTTTAAGCACCAGAGACAAAATCCCGCAATCCTGTTGAGATGAGGCCCAGTGAAAATATTTCAAATCCCGCATGTGTGCTTTTTATTTACTCTCAATTTCTTTTTGCGCTCTGTCTCTCTTTCTTTTTGATTATTTTTATTTTTTTCTCCACCATTCATCTTCTATGGGGTTATTTTGGACTCAGAATAGTATCAGGATTAGTTTAGAAGCGTTTTCAGCTCAGGGATTACGACATGCATGGGGAAACCCTTTCATTTTGGATTCAGACCATTATATTACTCTTTGGTGCCTTCATTAGCTTAGGTCAGTGTTAGTTTGTCCGTAATTTATATGTATGTCTCAATAAAATATGTCTCTTTTATATGCGTCAATGAAAAATATCCCATTAGTCTCTGTCATATCTTGTGCCAAAGGTTTTTTTTTTTCTCTTCCGTCAGTCCTTCTGATCAATGCTGACCGTTGTTGTGCTTCACTAAAAGATATTCCTTTATAGTCATTCTCATATTTTGTACAATTCATTTTCTCCTTTTTGTATCTGTCCCTTTAGATTAGCGTTAATCTATCTTCAGTATTCCCAGTAGTTATCTCCTGCTAGCTCCATGAGCCCCCTTGTCAAAATGGTCCCTGCGCTCATAGTTTATAGTATCAATTATATTGTTTCCAATAAATATGCCCTTTTTTAATTAATCAATCCTTCTCTGACCCATTATGCAATGAGCAAAAACCTGTTACTGTGGTTATGCTTGTGAGCGTTTTATCAACTATTTGCATTCTAGTTAGAGAACTACATTTTCTCCAGGGTCTTAGCGGCTCACTGGAAGGTTTCTGAGTTACAGAATATCTTCGATAGTTGTATTGCTGTTCCATCGATTATATTAATAAATCAAGGCTGTGCCGCCATTCTAGTGAAATAAGGAGACCTTAGCATTTTGAAGCATGCGGATCTTTTTTTAAAAAAAATCAGGTACATAAAAGGTATAAATTTATTGATCATTGATAATACAGTTTAAAAGAATGTAAAAACTAAAAGACAGTATGTACGATAATCTAGCAAGTGGCCTTCTTTCCACGAGATTTACAGCAGCCAGCGAACTTGTCCCAATTGATACCGTTGCCGAAGATGTTGGCACATTTGTGGTTAAGTTCACTGAAAGAGATGGGAGCACCTTGAGTAGCAGCACAGCAGTCCTTGGTAACTTGGTAATCGCCACAGGTTCCAACGTCAGAATCTTGGCAGCCGCCCGCATAGGTCATGGCAATCAAGGCAAAGAAAAAGGCAATAAAGGCAAAGGACTTCATATTTGTTTGATTTGTGATTGTTATTGTTTTGTAAGGAATAATGCCTTTTGATTTTCTTCTCTGTCGCTCCCTTTTATACCTTTTTCACCATCCATTCTAAATATTTCAATTTTTTTCTACTAATTATAGAACACCTAAGCCTAACTACAGGAATTTAATGTAAAATCTGGTTCAGAAAGATGGCTGTTTTCATCCAGAACTGAGACGATTACCTGGTCCGCTGTAACCGTGTACAGAGTTTAACCAAATGCTAATTTTCATGTATCACCCAGATGAATTCATTTTTAAGTGCCAAAATGTAATACCATTTTTAATAGAATAAGGTTGCTTGGGCGATGATCTCACACAGCCACCATAGATTTATGAATCGTTCCTGGTTATCGTAAATTCCCTGGAATTCGATGTGTTGTACAATTTTCCCCCTCTATCCTTTTTTTTTTTTTTGTTCACTTTAAAGGTGAATACTTGGAGGTGCTCCTAAACTATTATACCAACATTATAAATTCTCTCTATTCCTATAGTCAGCAACTTTATAGTTGCAATTGGCAATATGACCTGATTACTTCACAAGGTGACATTAAAATGGCGGAGTTTGACAAATTCTGGAACGCAGAAAGCTAAGGTTTTCTGTCTGTTCCTCATTGATGAGCTTATCTTGGTCAATTGAATATTCCACGATGAACATGTATTTGCTTATTTTATTACTTTTCTTTATTTTCTGAAATCAATGCCAAAAAAACTGACTATGTTCTATTTCATCCCGTTGTAGCATACTCTGGTTTTCGTTTATTTTGGTAAGATGGTCAGGATCTGGCATCAAATAGGCATAATACGATTAGATCATTCATGTTCTATAGAAGTCAACAGAGGGCAATGACTATTTCCAAATATCAAATATCACTAATATGGTAATGATTAATACTATTTTTAATGGCAGCTAAACAGGATTATAGCAACAACAAAAAAAAAAAGAGAAAAAAAAAAACCAGCCATCTATACGTGTCTAATCCAAAAATGTACTAGATACATAAATGTTAGTACCTACGTACTACCTTTTTTTTTCTTAAAAAATTTGGCAAGCGAACAAAACTGCTGACGCATATGTGGTTATTAAGCAGTTTGATTCATACATCATAAAAGAAAAGGATTCCCGTTTTATCAAGGAACAAAGTAGTGAGATCAAAAATGTTAATGTCTCAATGACGCACACTACATAAATGGCTATATAAAACTGTTTTTGGTAATAAACGATCTGAAATCGCAAACGATCAACCGAGCACAGCCACAGGCTTTTTTCAAGGGACAAGATGCAGAGCCTAGGATAAAGTGATTTGAGTTCTTTTGGGCTTATCAGGTCAAAGACGTCAAATGTCGCACTATAACAACTTTGTTTTTGTAATCTCCCGCCATTACTGCTGTCTTGTTTTAAATTTTGCTTCCTCGGATTTTTAACAAGTTCATAAATATTTAACCGTAAGATTTTTTTTTTTTTTTTTGGTTGCATCATCACCTCTCAAAAAGGTAACACATTCTTACTTTATGGGTGAAAAAAAAAGGTTAAACTATTGATCGCAATAATTTAAATAATCCAATCCGCCCATGATCGAGACATGCCACCAATTCATAAATAAAATACGTCCTTGTTTGCTTTTTGGAACCGCTAAATGGCCTTAATAAAAAATAATTTTGTGCTGTTGCTCATCAAGTTTCTTTTCATGTTCACTGCATTATACATATGAAGTAGAGTGTAATGAAGAGATAGTGTATTGTTGAATAAATCAGAGAGGAAGGAAGGATGTATAACTATAGCTCCTATATTATCGCTCAAGGATGGGCTGACGGGTTAGGGAAAGGAAGAGAGCACAGCTGTCTTGAGAAGAAACAACGTTCATATTGTCACTAATAAATATTGGCGGTTACCATCATGAGAATAGAACTACCATGTCATTTATTTTGCATGGTATATGGCTAGTTACGAAAAGAAAAAGAGAACATCCCCTTTTTTGTACCTTCCAAAAAAAAAAAGGCACTACCATTATACAAAATAGTTTCAAATCCCGCACACGTGAAATTTTTATTTACTCCCGTTTTTTTTTTTTCCTCTCTCTCTCTTCTTTTTTTTCTTTCTAATTTTTCTTCACCATTCAACTTCAATGGGTTATTTTGGACCTAGTATTGTATTAGGACTAGTTTAGAGGGGGTTTCAGCTTAGGGATTACAAGATGCATGGGGAAACCCTTTCATTTTGGATTCAGGATTTGGAGACCACCATTAGTTGGCTTTTTGGAGCCTTCATTAGTTTAGTTTAGTAGTAGTTTGTCATAGAGTGTATTTACATCTGAATAAAATATATCTCTTTTTTACATACTTCAATGAAAATTGTCCTAACGGTTTTCCTCATGTCTTGTGCAATAGATCCGGTTTTTACCATCATCCATTTAGTTTAGTGCTAACCGTCGTTCTGCTTCAATAAAAAATATCCCTATGCACTGTATTTTCTAGTTGAACTCTCTGTTATCATCGTTTCTTTAGATTAGTGTTAATCAGTTCTCAAATTCTCACATTATTCTCTCCCATGCTACTGCAATGAGGGTCCTTGTAATAATGAAGTTCTCGCCCTTAGTTTAGTACATACCAATACGCTTCAATAAAAAAGTACAGTTTTCTATTAACATCGTCTGACCTACCAGATAGTGAGCAATGCCACAGCTTCAATCTTTAGTGAGTGTCCTATGAACACCTGCTTCAAAAATTACACGCAACGTCTATGACTTTTGACTCTCGGATGACTTGGAAATACAGTAGTTGTGGAGGAGATACATTTCTGGTCAATACCTTCTCATGTTTAATGGGGCATTGCAAAATTTTAACGACGTTTGACGGGGTCAGGAACCCTCCAAACAAACAATACAATGTTTATTATTATTCAGGACCATTAATACATAAAATAATTTAAAAGCAACAAAGGGAACGGTAAAACTAATCCTTTATTGAATTCAGGTGGTGGTAGGATCAGCACTCAGGTAGATATGATATGCAGTGCGATCTTTAAGGAACCCCGATCAGTGATAGTTTGGTTGGAAGCAACAGAAATAAAAAAAAAAAAGTTCTGTAAATATTCACATGATATCCTTCGTATCTCATTATACAAGTACGACATTTGACGTCTTTCATGCGGTAAGATCAAAACACCGAGTCTGCAATTCCTTCGGTTCTTCATTGTATTCCTTTTTTTGGATATTGTGGCTGTGTAAAATGACCCTTTTGCCTCTTTTTCTTTCTTTCTCAGAACATGACGATGAGCTTTTTGTATCGGGTAGGTTCTGAATTTCTGGAAAAGAAATTTTCCATTTTTGTCCAGTACATCGACTACTTTATTTTACTGACTTCTTTTTGGGCTCAAAGTGGGTACCTGTGTTTATTTTACCCAGACATAAGTCTCGAAAGATTGAATAATTTTAAAATATTATTTATTCGTAAACATGAAAACCAATAGTATCATTATAAAAAAATAGTGATATATCATCAATATATCAATCCGTTCTTACAGTATCACAATGTCAAAGCTCTAGTACCATTTAGGTTTAGGGTATGTGATCCCTCAGTACATATTTACTCTTTTTTCATTTCCTGGAAATAACTAAAAATAAAGATCGATTTCAACAAATTTGGAATGATATTACTTTATGTATCCTCGTCAGTGTGCTTTCAATGTCATGAGAAAATCTAGTCTTACCAAGTGTAGTTTGGTGTGGATCTCACTCAGCCCACCTTTTTTTTTTTTTTTTTTTTTTTTTTTTTTTTTTTTTTTTTTTTCAAGAAAGAAACTCTGTCTTGAAAACATCACCGAAAGAAGAGGCTCTGATGGCTGTGTATGAATGCTTCTGAGCCCATCCATTAAAATAAAATAAAAAAAGAACTCCCACTATGGTGCACATGTACATAGAAACAAAAGAATCTGGGAAACTATATTGGAGACCAAATATATAAAGGCCACCCATCCTGTTCAAAAAATTAATTTCTTCAAACAACAAAACATATTAATACACAAACCCAATAATAAATATGATGAAAAACATTAGTTTGATCGCCTTCTTTGCCTTGATTGCCTCATCCATGGCCGCCCCTGCCGTCGAACGACGTGCTGACTGTCAAAAAACCAGTGACGCTTTTTGTGGAAAGAATACTAAAACCTGCTGTGAATCTACCCAAGGATTCCCCATCTATTATACCGTCGGAAAACATTGTTTCCATCCATTCAATAAAGGCATCAACTGGGACAAATTTGCCGCCTGCTGTGCTGATAAAGGTACCCCTGCCAAATGTTAGATCTATTTTCTATTTTTCAATTTCTTTAAAATAAAACATTTGATTTCATGACACACATGGTATAAGAAATCTTTTCCAAACCACACCCTAATGATCACAAAAAAAGACAATATTCCTATTACAAAATAGTATGGATATATATATATATCCATCCTGTCAAATCACATTGATTTTTTCGATTTTTGTACCAGTGAAAAATATGATTTTTTTTTATTGAAGAGTAAAACAGGATAATAAAAAGTGAGAAGACAACTATACAATACTAAGGGGAAGAGAAAGTGGGATGTGTACACTATAAACTAAAAGCTAGGGAAGGGAGGGGGTAAGCCTTTTTTCTAAAAAGCGTCAGTGGATCGGATATGTTCTTCATCAACAGTATTATAACATCGGCCTTCACTTGTCAAATATTCCACAGCGTTTCGTACATCAGCTTCAGAGAAACGACCGGCCATTTGTTGTACAATTTGTGCCACATGGATACCTTCCTCTGCCACACAGGCTGTAATGACTTGATATACTTGATCATGAATGCCGCCGCCGGAGGTGCCACCAGGAGTAATTTGCATAGGATCATTCTATTCAATGCGATTCGGAAAAAGGTTACTAATGATCCGCAGTGCCAAGTCACCCATATTTTTTTCCATCCTCATTCAACTTACCTTGACCGAGCGTCCCTTGACATGAGAATAAACGGCATCCAATAAATGATATGTAATTTCATTGAAATCAGTGATAGGATGGATATCAAAGGACATGAGTGAGATCCGGTTGTTGAAACTGTTCAATCGTGCACCAATACGAACGTACATATCAGGTCTATTTCCCCCCACCACACCCAGTCGAAATAAATAAATAAATTGTGAGATGCCCACCCAAGCAGTGTATATATGTTCCTGTTTCAACTTACAATAAGCCTTGTCGACGAGCCGTCTCTTCAGGCGATTCGTTTTGATCCACCCATTTTCTGACTTCAATACTGCCAGAACCATCTTCTACGCGGTATGTGATCGCAGTGGATTGTTCATTGATATCACGGATAACGCCAACCAAAGTAACCTACAAGTAGAAAGAAAGAAAAGGAAAAAAAAAAAGTAATTGAGATCATGTATCCCAATGTTATCACGTTATTATTAGACTTACTTGAGTCACTTCCACACCATCAATTAAAAAAGTGGTCTCCGGGGTCACTTCAACGTTTTGGGCTTGCTTTACGGTTACTGGACGTAAAGACTGTTCTCCTCTAGGTTTCTATAGACAATTTGAAAAGCAAGATCAGTCGGTTTTTTTAATAGAAAATTTGAGCATACACACATACATACCTTGTTTGCAGTTGAGTTCACTGCATTGCCACCAGTGTTGCCGCCATCAGGGAAAAATCCTATCAATATAACAGCCTAATTGAGTCATCGGGAAGATGAAACATCACTATTGCCAAGTTTCCTTACCTTCCATTGATTTAGTTTTAAAAGAAAAAAAGGTGGGGTAATGTGTTTAAGAAAAAAAAAAAAAAAAGGGCGAAGCAAAAAAGCAAATAATCGCGTACCGTTATATTTTTTATCAAAAAAAAAGTTTGCCCGTGTTTTGAGGAAATTCAAATCCCGGTCATGTCAAGCGTCAAACTAAGACTGGACACTGAGGAATATCATCAACACGCACGATTACACATGAATCTATTCCCATACACACCGAGAATATCACTACCAAAATAATAATAAATAAATGAATAAAATAAAGTGTTTTATTTGAATATGGAGAAAGAAAAAAGAAAAGAAAAGGAATTCTATGTTAATACTAATACTACGTGGCACTGGTAAGAGCACCACAACGCATACACTCTAACTAAATGGTGGAGGGAAAGGGATATACATATACATAAACTATTAAAGGAAGGCCAGTGTGTTTGAGTGTCTGAAAGTCCAAGTGTTGTATTTACTGGGGTGGTGATTTATTGTTGATTTGATAGCCCCTCAGGTTGTTGTTGTTGTTGTTGTTGTTGTTGTTGTTCTTGCAAACGTTGGAATCGTTCCAAATCCTCTTGTTCCTGTTTCAATTCCTTTGTTCGTGCTTTGACTTCTGAAGCAACCAGCATACCATCTATAGAATGGAGAAAAAAAGGTCGGTGAGTCCTTCATAATGAGTGTTCAGGCTATTCAAAGAGATCGCCCAAAGGCAGAAGGCAAAATCGATCACTTACAATAATTGCTTTTAATCAATAGCATTTCCATACTGGCACCCGTTAGTAGGCCAAGACCAAATACCTTTCCATAAATTGACGGTGGTGCCATGGTGTTTGCTTTTTACCGAAGAAAAAAAACAGAGAGAGAAAGGGAAAAAAAAACAACCATCTTCCAAAAAAAAAACACACACAATTCAAATTCCGCTGTGCGAAAAATAACGAAAAGTTCACCTTAACGAATTTTGATGCTAGCCAAAAGTCCTCCACATACTCTTCTATGCCTGTCCATGGACCTTTTTTCAAATCTTTCGTAAACTAGTTCAGTTATCCATTTTCAAGATGTTTAGCGACTGATATTTTTGACGTATCTATAATCATTTAACATACTATACTGGCTTTACATGTAGAAAACAACGACTTCGAAGAAGGAGAAAAATCAAATGAAGCTGCGGGATACCTCCCCCTCACTTATGTATCATCAACGAGACATGAGTGATATTATCGAGGTCTTTTGAATAATCAGTTTTATAGATCGACAAAGCGAACGAATAAAAAAAAAAAAAAACGACTTGTCAAAGGGAGATCGACGTTCGGCATGTGCAGTGATTGCATTTTGTGGGGAGAAAAAAGCAATCAAGGGTTCATTCCCTCTTCTCCATAAAACACAATGGCAAAAAAAAAAAAAAATGGCCAAGGTGAATGGAAAACCCGGTATGACATTTATAAATCGAAAATGGGACATAATGAACATTATATTACATTACATGATTACAATACTAATTTGTATACAAATCCATTTCACTGGATCAGACAACAAACAACACATTAAAGTATAAAGTTTCATACAGGTATTTTAGCGTTTACTTTTTATCTATAGATTATTATTATTTTTAATCTAGACAAATAGAAAAGGGAGAAACTGTGTGTTTCTTTCGAAAAAAAAAAAAAAAAAAAATCACGAGTAAACACATTGGAAGCACTTGGGTTCCATCATCACCTTAATAGGAGTAAACATAGACCGTTTTCCAAAAAAAGAAGATAGACATTCTGTCAAAGAAGTGTGTCGATGAATCGGGTTTTTTTGTTTGGGAATCGTAAAACAAGAAACCAAAAAGGCTGTCTGTCATAAACCGGATAGACCATCGATGTATTGAAATTGAATACACTTGAGGTTGCTGTAAGATGATTTATTTCCAAAATTCAAGATTTTGCTTTTTTTTAATGTTTTCTTTTTTTTTTTTTTACTCCTTGAACAAGATTGATGGTAACGCAACATGTTTAAAGTGTAACATAACGGATATCTGCGTATCGAAAAGAAGGTCATAAAGTCATTCATTTCTTTGGTTGCATTATTTTAAGGAGTAAAAAAAAAAAAAAACAATTAGCATCTGTATTTCTTCGATGTTTGAGACCTTATGATACGATAGGGGAAAGAGCCTGTATGTGTGTATATGCTTGTCATCAACGCTGTTGGTTTTTTTAATTCATTTATTTTAAAGTACCGCATAAAAAGCAGTAAAGTGGGTTAGTATAGAAATTCAGGGGTCAATGACAGATTCTTAAAAAGGCAACACATTTTGATTGTGTGGTTGTTAGTTTTTTCTTTTGTTTTTTTACGTAACATGGTATTCAAAATAAACGATAAAATTTAGTAATAATCTTACTGGTTGGGGTTTTTTCTTTTTAAAAAGAGAAAAGAGGGTGCAAGGAGAATAAGAGAATCCGATAGGTTGTCATTCAAGAACAAGGTCTAAAACAAGGAGTCCAAAAAATCCGAGAGAGTAAAAAGGTAGCGTTTTCGATACTATAATCAAGATAATAGTAATATTTATCATAATCAGAATAATCAGAATAAAATGGGTTACCACTAAAAATAAATCTCGATCATCAACTATGATGGAGGCATAATTTCACCCTCAAGTCTTGACAGAAAACCAGATTCTAATATAATAAAAAACTATTTTTCACCCCTCAAGTAAAATAATTGTTCTAAAGATTTCGTCAAAATTCTATTACTTATTTTATTCATCCAAAAATTCAAAAAGGTCCAAGCGTAATGTTCTACACAGTTTTTTCTTTCTTTCTAGCTTTATGATAACGAAAGGGAGGCACGTTGGATGATCAAGGTTAGAGTTCTTTTGTCTCATTTGCTTAACATTTCAAGCCCCTGAATATAAAACATAGAGAGAGAGAGAGAGATTTAGACAGAGGACCTATTGGTATTATAAAAAATAAATAAATTTACATACATTAGGAATAAGCAAGTAGACCTCGTTTAACCCTGTTTATGGTTCTTCCATATCTGCCTTTTAAATCAATCCCCTTCCCCTCATGCCGCTCCTGGGAAAAAAAAATATTTATCAATTTATTTTTTTTAATTTTTAATTTTTTCGCTTTTCTTTCCGCTTTTCCTCACTTTTTTATTTACCTTTGTCATTCCTTCACCATTTGTCATTTTCTATATACATTATATATAACATATATATATATATACTAATCATTACAATTACAAATGGAGTCAGATCGATCAAGACAAGCATACACATCCATGATGAAATTTACCATCGATGGTAGACCATATCTGAAAGTAAGCCAAAAGCTTTTCTGACCTTACTTCTTCATTTCTCTTATTGACTCCTTTTTTTTTAAAAAAAATAAATAAATAATAACATTAGGATATTCATGATCTTTTTGCAGCATTGATTGTACAAACACCGCTGACCACTCATCGGTACCTATTCCGCAACTACTACAATACGTTCTCTTCGGAGGATGCCATCACGGCTTTGGGCTCACTTCGATTCTCTCACACAGTTCGTACACCTGACCCCAACGATCCTGGCCGTCAAACTCGCACAACTACAACCACCACATTCAACATGGCTAAGGATATGGCCAAGGCACTATGTTCTCAATTCCAAGCTTGTCATCTTATGCAAAATGCAGTGGATCCCAACAGCAGTCGAAGCACCAGCAACAGTGGCAGCAGCGGTGGTAGTGGCACCATTAGTGACAAGACAATTTGGCAACTGACTCCTAAAGGCCTTTGTGTTCTCCAGGACTTTTGTGTACGTACCGAGGTGGATATGTCCTCCATGCGCAAATACTTTAGTGATATTTACCCTATCCAGCTTGTGCGTTTGGATCGCCACAGCGATGATGATCAGTTGATGCTTGGCCGCCAGAATGTGTCTTTGATTTTTATGGTAATGATTACCTCTTTGCCCCTGGAAGGTGATTTATTGACTCAGCAACAACAACAGCAGCAACAACAGCAATCCCTGCCGGTACCTCCTTTGGCCAAATCATCCAAAACAAGAAAGGGTCAAAATGAAAACAGTAGCTCGTCTTCCTCTTCCGGCTCTTCTGTGTCCTCAGGATCATCCGCCACATCATCCTCTTTACCATCTAATGCGGCTCCGTTTGCTATGTCAACTCAAGTGGTCAATGGTGATTCGCGGGTCCAGTTGCTGGGTAACTATCTCTTGACATTGTCCAAAACCAACCAATTCCAACAACAAAAGCAGCAACATCAGCAACAACAGCAACAGCAATCTTCAGCAGGACAACAACAACAAAAGGGATATCAACAAAAATTAGCATCATTGGCCAAACCTGGGAAAAAGATGCGTACGGCGTTCTCTAGTCAACTGGGATGCGATTGGTTGATTGATTACAGCACAGTTTCATGCTACGATGAAGGTGAATCTTTATTGGCCGAATTTGTCAAATATGGCTGGGTGGAATGCCAAGACGCCAAATATGCCGATCAATACCTTCGTGCCTCAACGAAAATCATTTTGGTCGTGACGCCTAAAGGAAAACAAGTACTTGCAGAAACATCGTCATCATCTTCAACGTCCAACTCATCTTCAACTACATCATCTCCCGCCACCAACAACAACAATAGCAATAGCTCGACAGCGTCAACCACAGGGGGATCTATTGCTACCGGCGCACGCAAAGACGCTACCAACCATCGTGTGCGATCCGGCTCAACGTCAACTACCCAGCAAGATGGTGATGAAACGACATTGCGGGAAATGCTAGCACAAGATCCGGAATCAGTGATGATCACCACACATCAAACGACCAGCAGTAGCAGTGATCTTGTGGTACCCCGCAACAACAACAGCAGCGACAACAAAAATGAAAGTGGATTCAATGCCCGATCTCGACCTCCAAGCACAGCGATGGACTACCCCAACACGAGTAACCCCAGTGGCATGCAATCACAAGCACTCTCATCATCCCTTTCTATGCACAGCAGCAACAACAACAGCAATAGCAACAATAATAGTGATCCCAAGGAATCCAATGCGACACGACTGAAACAAATTTTGGACGATGCACCATTACGATCACTATTCAAGGACTTCTTACGAAACAACTTTTGTGAAGAAAATTTGGACTTTTGGATTGACTATTCCACTTTACGACGCAAAATCCGAAACCAAAGCCCAGCCTTACCATCACAGAACCAGAAGGATTTATTGGAGGATGCTTATGATTTATGGTCGACGTACTTGAAACCTGGAGCAGAAAGTGAACTGAACGTGGAGCATTCGTTGCGACAAGAAATGGCTCGTGTGGTCAACTCGATGGTGACGGTGGTACCCACCTATATTCCTGGGCAGCAATCAAGCAAGAACACCTTGGTCATCTCGTCGCATTCGGTGTCTGCAAGCTTGCGTATGATCTTGAAATGGCTCGATCAGGTCAACGATCATATCTGTCGCCTCATGTCCTCCGACTCGGTGCCCAAGTTTGTGCGTACCGCCAAGTACAAGAAAATCATCGACGCTAGGGAACTCGCCGAACGCAAGGAACAAGAAGAACTCGTCAAGCAACTGGACGGTCAGCAATTAGATCACCACTCTCTCTTCTTTGATGTCGAACAACACTCTTAGCCTTTTTTCTTATTGTATATAGGATCACTCTCTCCCTCTTTTGGGATACTTCTGTGACACCCCTTTCCTCCCATCTCTTAGTATAGCTTTTTTTTTTTTTTTATTTTCTTTCTTTTTTATTCATACTTATCCTTTTCTTTTTTTCTTCTTCTTTCAGCTTTAGTTTTATTTCATTTTATAATAAACCATATAAAAAAAAAACTTATACAAAAATAAACTATTCATTTTTTACACATGTGCATCTCATTCATTAATAGGGGGCTGCCCCTATTCGACTTTTTTTTTTTTTTTTTTTTCTGGGTTCTCCTATCAACCACACCCACCACGTCTCCCTTCTTAGAATAAACTATTATTCCAGATTATTTCCCTCGGAACTGATTCAACTTTTTTTTTTTTGTTGTTGTTGGAGAGGCTCCATACTCCCATTATCTATCAAAAAGTTGTCAATTCAAGGCGCCGATTTCGGTAATTCAGATACATTTGGTGCAAGTACCTGGCAGTCTGAGCACCAAGCTGGGTTTTCTTTAATATGTAATGCAAAGTAGATCACTGTGGTGTATCCAATTTTCCGTGGTCGGTGTTTGAACAAAATAGAGTGTGTGAAAGTGAATAATTTACCTGTAGTCAGACGAATCTTTTTTTTTATTTTCACACCTTTTTTCTTCTTTTTATCATTTATCTCCCCCCACCCCCCATCCCCATATAGTTTCGTGTATCCTGATCTATTATGGCCGATATCACTGATGACACCAAAAAGATCGCTCAACGACGTATCAAGGCTATTGCCTCTCACTTGACTGATGCCAGCTTTATTGAAACTCGTAAGTCAACCATCCCCACTTTTATAATGTGACACAACGATGGACTAAATCCCTCCCTCCCCCTTCTCCCTGTTTATCGTCTTCAAACCACACATAAAGTACGATTAGGAAGAAATGCTGATCAAGTAGCTTACATGACGCCATTGGATCCATTACGTTTTCTTTTGCGCAGTGCCATGGTATATACGAACAAGTCGGCGGTGGTACATCAAGGTGTCAGCTATACGTATCGACAATTGGCGGAACGGACATTACAACTGGCCAACGGATTGATGGATGATTATGGCGTGCAGCGGGGTGATCGTGTTGGTGTGCTGTGTCAAAACATCCCTGCTGTGATCGAGGCCCATTATGCGATCCCTGCCGCGGGTGCTATTATGGTACCCCTCAACACTCGTCTGGCGTCTGCGGAGATTGACTATGTTCTAGGCCATGCCGGCTGCTCCGTCTTGCTTGTCCAACAATACTTCTTCGACTCCAACCAAGTGTCGGCCGCTTCCCTGGCGCAACAATTCCCACAGCTCCATGTCATTGTCATTGCCGATACCCCAACCATGCCCCTCAACGATCCTTACGAAGTCCTTTTAAGTACCCATGCCAACTCACCCCGTCTCTGGAACCAACTTCCCCTCGTCAATGATGAAAATGCGGTGTTGTCTATCAACTATACTTCAGGATCCACAGGACGACCGAAAGGTGTAAGTATTTTTTTTTTTAAAACCCCCCCGTGGTGGTGTTTATATATTCAAGCGACTCATTGTCTGTGGTTTTTATCCCCCCTCCCTTTTTATTTATTTATTCAGGTAATGGTGACTTATCGTGGTGCTTATATTGCCGCTCTCAACTATGCCATCCATGACGGTCTTTCTAGCTCCAGTGTGATGTTATGGACTCTGCCCATGTTCCATTGCAATGGTAAAAACATAACGGGAGAAGGGGACGGAGAAGGCAATTTATACAGAAACTCACTACCAACCTTACTTTTTTATAGGATGGGGATTCATGTGGTCGATGGTGGCAGTTGGAGGTAAGTTGTGAAGTAGAAGACAAGGGCAAAAAAAAAGATCGAAATAAGGATGACTCATCACCATATCTTTTATTATTGTTATGGTACAGGGACACAGCTGATGTTGAACAAGATTGACTATGACGAGATCTGGAAAGCATTGAAGGAAAAAGGAGTGACGCATTACAACGGGGCACCGACGATTCAGAACGAAATTTGCAGCCATCCACAAGCACAGCGTTTGGCCCATCCTGTTCAGGTGCTGAGTGGCGGTGCGGCGTTATCGAGCCCATTGATCAAACGCATGTTGGCCCTCAATTTGCAACCAAAACAAGTGTATGGACTGACCGAAACATATGGGCCCAATACCATGTCGTACGAACCTTGGCACCTGGCTGACAAACCGCTCGATGCGCAACATACCATGATGGCTCGTCAAGGATTCAACACCATTGCCACCGACGAAATCCGCGTGCTCGACCGTGTCTCTGCAATCGACGTCCCTGCCAATGGTACCACCGTGGGTGAAATCTGCTGCTCAGGAAACCTCAACATGAAAGGCTATTACAACAACCCCCAAGAAACAGAAAAGGCTTTCCGTGCTGGCTTTTTCTGGACCGGTGATCTAGCCGTCCGTCATCCAGATGGCTCTATCGAAATTGTCGATCGTGGGAAAGATGTCATTGTTTCTGGTGGGGAAAATATCAGCTCGTTAGAAGTGGAAAGCGTTATTGTGCAATTGGATCAAGTCTCAGAATGGTACTTTTTTTTTTTTTTTTGAGAACGTTAGATCATACATATGTTTGCAGTCTACTGACTTTCTTTTGTTTTCTGTTTATATTGTATAGTGCTGTGGTCGGTGGTCCAGATGACAAGTGGGGTGAGCGTCCTTATGCCTATGTGGTGCTCAAATCCAATCAAATCATGGAGCCCAACCAAATCATTACCCATTGTCGAAACAATTTGGCCGGCTACAAGGTAAAGTTATCCACCAATCACTCTCATATCTCATTTTCCATTTGCGTTATCTTACCCTTTTCTTCCTCTCACAATAGTGTCCCTCCAAGGTCTTTTTGGTTCCTAGTATACCCAAAACAAGGCAAGTCATACCAATGAATTATATACTTTTTTTTTTTTTTTTTTTTTTTTGTGTCTCTCTTTCTTACTTTCAATCCATTTTACTTTTTTTATATATAGTACCGGGAAAACGCAGAAATATGTGATTAGAAATGAATTATGGAAAGATAAAAACAAGAAGATACAAGGCTGATATTATAGAACAGTTTATTATTAGTTTTAGTTTATTGATTGTATATTATGGTGTTATAATTTTTTGTCATGAATAAACGCTCTAGTGCTCTGCTGGAGCTTCGACAAACCTTCGATTTACTAGGTGTCAGGGTGAGGATTTTGAAGTGTGGGTTTGTTACTTCAACTTCCACCAACATTCATTCTCCGCCCACATGATTTTATGCTTGGTTTTGGTACCCTCGTTAGATTAGCCTCATTTTAGGAAGTAGTGTCATAGAGCCATCGCTAATTTAGATTAGTATTAGATTTGTCATAGTTTATATATACAGTTGAATAAAATATGGCTTGTCTTATTTCATCATTATTTATTGGGCATACGTTTCCATGGTTTGTTTTGTTAAATAGGTATACATATACGAGAAAATAAAAAGCATGCGTTTGTGTGTATGCAAAAAATAATATAATAGATATCGACCGCTCGGCCAATTCATACTATTGTGCGGGGGATCCGTTAGAGTATAACTAGCTTTCGTTTTTGAACTTGGTATATACAGTACGAACAATCTATTGAAGATCATGATATTTTGTCTAGGGTGATTAATATAAATGGTAGAGCAAAAATAGAGTCTTGCTTCATTTTATGTGATCTGGAACAACATGGCTCTGAGGTCCTAGAGGAAATGTAGTCATAGGCGGTGAACTAAAAAACAGATGCCTGATAGTACATTCACAAAGTAGCTATTATAGAGACATTGCTCACAATATAATGGGTCAGAGGAAGGGTATTAAAAAGGCATATTTTATTTGAAGGAATATGATATATACTACACTAAGGGTAAGGGATCCATTGTAACTAAGGGATTTAATGAAGGCACCATAAATGAGACTATTGGAAGTTCTGAATGCCGGTTGATGTTAATCAAAATGTACTATTGTAAAAAGGAATCTACTATACTGTATTATATTGTAAAGTACAAAACATGGGAAAGACTACCGGGGAAGGCAATCTTTTATTAAACCCTTTTACTCAAAGCGTAACAACGGTCAACACTAATCAAAAAGTGACGTTGGTAAAAAAGAGATCTATTGCGCAAGACATGAGAGAGACTAATGACACATTTTTCATTGAAGTATGTAAAAAGAGAATATATTTTATTCAGATATAGATACAAACTATAGCAAAACTAACACGAAACTAATCTATGAATGCTCCAAAAGGCCTACCCATTGGCGCCCTCAGATCCTAGATCTAAAATGAAAGGGTTTCCCCATGCATCTTGTAATCCCTTATATGAAACCCCTTCTAAACTAGTCCTGACACTAATCTAAGGTCATCATAACCTCAAAGTAGTTAAATGACAAAGAAAAAAATGAAAGGAAAAAAGAAAATGGAAAGAAAGAAGAGTTGAAAAAAAAATTGAGAATAAATAAATAAAAATCAGCATGATCGGGATCTGAAAAATGATGTGCTCACTTCTGAGGATTTGGTTTGTCCATCACACTCATATTTAGAGTAACATCATGCAGCAACATCAACATGATGGTTCAACCAATAGAACTCGACAATATTGGTGGTCTCTCGCCTCATGAATGGAACCCACTATCCAGAATCGGCAGATGCCTTTGCACCCAATATGGAGCGACTTGGGCTCGTTTAGTTTACCCATCGGCTACGCAATAAAATAGCTTTACATTCACTGTCCTTTCATTGTAAAATAGCTTGTATCTTACCGTAGAATCGACTACCTTTTTTTTTTAGTTTATTTACCTTTTGTTGCGCTTATTTTGTAATAAAAAAATACTTGTATGCCTTCGGTGAATGTCTTAAATAGTTTATAATTTATCATAAAATATTTTGAAGTTATACAAAAAGACTTTTCTCCAATATAACTGCCTACCACTTTCATTTCTCAGGCCCAGAAAATTAGCATCAACGTTATCCTCTTTACGACCCAGAAAGCCCTTAGCTTGTTAATTAAAAAATACCACAAAGAAAAAGTCTACATGACACCACAAACATACTTCCACAATTTCTGGCGCATACCCGAAACCGAATTTTCCACCGTCAACACGTTTGCTCATGAGCAACAAACATTTATACATATGAATATATTTTTGAATTCAATAGCCATAAAATAGCTAAAGCATTTATTGAAAACAATAGCAACAATACTATAAAAGACACGAAACAGACATATACTAAATAGCCTAATTGCATTCAACATCTACTTCTAAACTAACTAAACTGATATCAGGACCAACTAGAAGTTCCGTGACAGGTATTGAATCATGGATTTCTTGCCACGATCAAGGCAAAAATATCATGGTTGATTTCGTTCATTTCATTTATTATGCTCGTAAGGAACAATTAATTGAGTACACCACCATCGCCATCTGGGGATGTAGCTCGAGTTCATGAATCGATGTACTGCACACAGCAAAAAATAACAATAAATGGAAATTCTCATTCGAGCTCAGACTCGAAGTTTAAAATGCTTAAATCAACATGCTAGTTCTAACAGCGATATATTTTTAATATAATAAATAATAATAAACGATGAGAGGAATTGGTTCAATTAGTATATTGCGATAAAAAAAAAAAATAAAGAAAGAAAGGGGAGGGGACCAAAAAAAAAAAGGGGAGGGGTTTCAAAATAAATCAAGCAAGCAACCAAGTAGAGAGCGTATCATTGGGCCAAACCATTGTATCATTCATGACCAGAGATAGAGTCTCCAAATGAGGATCCGCGTTCATATATTTCAAATGATCCATGGTACTATAGTTTAACACGTCACATTTTCTAGGAGTGACAGATATGTGATCGAGATCTAGCTCACGGTCCAGCCATAAATGATCCACATAGGATACAACAAAAAAGTCCAACTGGCAGCCACCAAAAGACCAGCCATCATCATCCACACTGACACAGCCGTTGTGTATCTGTCCATTCCCAAGTTCTAGGCCATGGAGCTCACGCACATAAAGTGTCGTACCCAGAGGTATGTCGTTGGCCGCTACACTGACGTAAGGACGAAGGTTTTGTAGCCCTGCTCCCCATCCAAAGATATTTTGTCGTCGATGTTTCTTCCCAATCACCACAAAACGATCCGTATAACCTTGGGCCAAATTGATAAGATCGCCGTTTTTCAATAAGCACTGAACAAAAAAAAAAAAAAAGAAAAAAAAAAGCTCAACCAACAGAAAGGAACCCACCCCCGCCGGCCTCCTTCCTTTTTCATAATCAACTTTTACCGTGCCTTCCATTCTACATTTATGCCACAGGTCTTGAGATACATTAGCCACAGGATGATCCATTGGATCCAATAAAGGAGTTACCGAGACTGCCCCGTCATTGTTTTGTAGAAGAACCCTCTTGCCGTCCTCTGTTTCATCCCATTCTCCTTCTTTTGGAATCCAATACATGCTAAGTGATGCCCCCTGCCGGCGTCTTCTGTAGCATTTTCTTAAAGGCCAGTGTAAATGTTCCCTAATGCCTTTCAAGAAATGATCCGGTGGTGTGTCAGTGTTGTTAAAAATTCTTAATAGTTGATCTACCGATGGTGTTACTAGTGGTGCGACCGATAACGAGGGTGATGGCAAAAAAGAAGACGATATTATTGAAGTTAAACTTGATGCCGTTGGGATCGTTTCAGCGGATGATGATGATAATGATGATGCCAGTTTTGATGATGATGATAATGGTAATAGTATCTTTTCCATTGACATCGATGATAATAATTCCACTTTTGTTGATGTTGGAGATAATAATTCCACTTTTGTTGATGTCGGTGATAGTTGTTCCATTTCTGATGACGACGGTAATTGTTCCTGTGTTAGCAATGATATAAGCGACAGTATACTATCATTCGAATCCAAACAAAAACAACCCCCAAAGAAAAATAAAATTAGTAGCATACAGATATTAAATGTCATTGCCATCCCTTTCCTAACAGTCCTGTGAATAGATTGGACAATATGGGTTTTATTTATATAGAAATATATATAAAGTAGAGGAATCCCCCCGATAGAATAATAGAAAACTTGAAATACTAACTAAGTAACTAACTAAATACACATTCCGTTCTATACTAAATAATTGTCCATTTGGTCCCATGTAATGCTGTCCCCCATATGTGCGTATAACATATTCCATTCCACCTGTTGCGCCGTTATTGATTGTGTTTGGGTCCAGAAAACTCCTAGAGGGTATAATAGGAATCACGTTCCTGCTGAGACACCCATAGTATAGCCGCACTATAGATATAAAAGTAATAAATAAATGATACGAGTAACTAGACCCGATTCCTTTTTGCAAAGCAAGGGAATTACCTAGCCATCAAAAGACATGTTTGGATAACATCTGTAACACCAAGATATGGAATAGGAGGTTCTACCATATGTGAGGTATATTTCACCACTAAGACAGCTACCGATCCTGCAAGGCCACCAGCCATCATAGCAAACCCCTATGTATTCCCCCCCCCAAAAAAAAAGAAGGTTAGTGCTAGCGTTTCATCAACCAAACCCCCTTTAAGTTCACTTACAAGGAATAAAAATAACCGTGCACGCCATGGAATGTGGTCATCATAGTCAGTGCCTCGTAGTGCTTCCTTATCAATCAGACTAATCCTATTTCCCGTGATAATAAAACAGTGGAAATGCGTTAGCGGTTTATCCTGAATGTAGAAAATTCACACCATCACTACTACTCTTCTCCGAGCAAAACTTTACACAATCATTCCTAAAGTCGTTGCTATTCCACCAGCCCAGTCTTCGAACCCAGCCAGCCCAGATTCACTAGTACATAACCCATCTACAAAGATCCACCAAGCCAAGGCAAACTATATAACAAAAAAAGAAAACGAAGAAACGAGTGAGTCTATCATGAATGAAAGGACCCTCTCGCGCCCCTGATGAATTATTTTTTTTCAACTTACCAAGGCCCCCGCAGTATAAACACCTAATAACCGACCTTTGCCACCAAAAGAAAAACATCCTTTACAAATAAACACATTACTGTTATCATCCATGACCATATGATAATTGATGAAGATAGTCAATGAAAAAAGAAACACACGCACACAAACAAACACAAAAATTGAAGAGAGAGAATAAAAGAAAAAAAAAAAAAAACGGACAAACAAAAAAAAAAAAAAATACATACAAATTCAAACCCAACGAAAAAGATGTGGGCCATGTGCATGATAACTACTATGTAATAATAATGTATATACTTTTTTATTATTATTTTGCTTGTAAAAGAGATAGACTATAATGAAAAAAAGATATATGTAAAAAAAGGAAAGGAAGGAGGAGGGGGGGGGGACCAGGAAAGATCTTAAATCTGAGCAAAGCCAAACCGAGATGTTTTCCGCATGGGGGATTCAAACAAGTTGCCAGAGGATCGTAAGATTTGATGTGCAAAAGGATTGAAGGAGCCACGGTAAGTAGGTGTTGGTACTGCATTCAATAAAAAGTCCAAGGTACTGAAGGCAGATGTGTCCGTGTCCGCTTTTGTTGTGTTGATTAGAGTGGATAAAGTAGGCGGTGTCACTGGTTGGCGAGTATCATCATCTTCGTCTTCTTCATCGTCCTTGGATGTAGGATGTAGCGCCGAAACTCCCACGGGCATGTCGTCCGTATCGTCTGATGAAGGTATCCAGCCCACTTGGTTCATTGCATCGCCTAAAACAAAGTTCACCAATGCATCGTTCAGGGACTTCATCGATGACAGAGGCGAGACATTGGAGGCGCCAGTCGCCATTAACGTAGGCGTCGAAGGGTGTGATGATGATGTAGTAGTAGTGGTGGTGGTGGACGAAGATTTCGACTTGGCTGCTGTTGCTGTTGTTGTTGTTGATGCTGCTGCTGCTGTTGTAGATTCCCGATTCCTCTGTAGTTCCTTGCGTTTTTTCTTTTCGATTTTCCGCTTCATTGCCGAGGGTGATTGAGGTTGTTGTTGAGGTTGTTGTTTTTGAGATGCTGCTGCTGCTACAGATAAAGGAGGACCAAAGTTGTCGGGTGTCAGAGCACGATCTGGTGTGGTGGCGGATTTCAGGACCGGCGTTGATGGACCACTCACATTTCCTAACTTTGCCCATGATGCAGTGGCGGGTAATGCTGAGCGTTCGTCGTCCCCGTTTTGATCAAACATGACAGACGGAGAGTTGATATGTTGTCGTGTTGGCGAAGCTTTGTAGGATATAGAAGCTACTGATTCCAAAGTAGGTGGCTTTCGTGTGGAAGACGAGGTTGTCGCTGAATAACCTACAGGAGGGAAATCGTGACTTGATATTGATGGAGAAGAATGATGTGATGTGGAAGAAGATAAATGATGGGTGATAGATGAAGGGGGTCGATGGCCATTGTAGTCGTCGTCGTCGTCATTGTCATCGTCATCATCATCGTCTGTCGATATTTGATCTCGCATACGATGTTTGCCAGTTGCCAATTCCTCTTTAGAGATCGTATCTGCTTCTTCGCCGGGTTCATGCAGATAAAGACAAGATGGGTTTGGACATGTCATGTTTCGAAGATAATAGGTACAATATTTAGTGGTGCCATATGAAGCTCTATTTGTCAAACAAGTAAGACATGTGAATATACTGGTTATTTATCACCTGCTTTCATTTTTTTTTTTTTTTTTTGTTTACCTTAATATCCGTCCAGCAATGGAATGACCATCCACCGTCTGAATGGCCTTGTCGGCGTCTTCCTTTCGTTGATAAGTCACATACACTGCTGCACTAGGTTGTAATGAAGTTGAGCTACCTCCAACATGAGAAGGCAACGCCACATTACGCTTGTTGATAACTACTTTGGCGATTTTTCCAAATTGGCCGAAATAATCATTCGATCGAATCACCTATTGGGTTAGAGAAGATGAGAAAAGAACATCAGTCACCTGTTTCAAGTATATGACGTCGGTGCAAGAATTACAGATTACTTACGTCTTCTGTGGCATATTTCGGATGAAGTCCAATAACATACACCAAATTCTTTTGTACCACACGCATATTGGCCAAATGACGACGATTTACTGCTTCCATATCCTTTTGTTGCCGTTCCTTTTCCTTCTTTTCACGTTTGATGCGAGTAATTCTACACACAAAGATAATACCAGTGAGCCATTATTTCCCTTCATTATTAGATTTTTCGATACTTACTCATCAGCGCTGATCGGTTCGAATTCTACCATTTGGTCAGAGTATTCCCGACGACTACAAGATGGAATGCAGGTGTTAATAAAATGAGGAAAAATAAAAATATACGTATAATCAAGAGAATGAACAATAGTAGGTGTGTACATTACCAGGCAGGGCAGCGACCATTCAGGTTTTCCTTGATATGATGCCAACAGAAGCGACAGATCTAACAGAGAAAACAAGATGGTATTAGCCATACAAACCAGAATACAGGAGTGAATAGTACTGAAGTAGCTTACCTGATATCCACAAGTACAGGGTCTAAAGTTCCGGTCAGCAATGTCCAATTCTTCCATACAGAGTGGACAATCAAGATCTTCATCGTCAGATTCATACATGGTTGTAATAATTTGTTGAATGTTAGAGTCGTGAAAGATGTAGTATAGATATAATACTATGTGGTAGTAGCAGTAGCTGAGGAAGGAATAGAAGAAATGAAAATATACAAAAGTGGGTCCAATGAAATAAAAAAAGAAAACAAGGAAAAAAAGATTGTTTTTTTTTTGTTGTAGCCACAGACACCCAAAACTTTTCAAGCGCCGATCAATCCGGGAAAGGGGATTCTAACATTTTTTTATTTCTAATTGATTTTATATATAAAAAGAGATAATATACAGTATGATGATAAGAATAAAAGATAATAATAAGTAATACTAAAAGAGCGGTTGAGGGGAAGAGGAGGAGGGGGGGGGCACTAATCTGATCGTTTCTTCTTTTTTGTCCTTTTCTTCTTGGTGTCATCGGGTTCATCTGCTGTCAAACTTTCACCCCACATCAAATCGGCAAATCCATTAGTATTGTTGTTGGTATCCATTGAAGAGAGACTGTCGCTCGAGGATATAGAGTGTAGTGACGTTCGGCGTGAAAGGTTTCCCATAGGTGTTTCATAACCATCTTCTGGTCGTGATGCCTGATCGAAACCCATACAATAAGCATCTATTAAATAAAATGATGATAAAATAGCAGTTGAGTTTAACTTCCCTTTTTTTTTTTTTTTTACCTCTGACTCTCTCTCTCTCTTATTGTCAATACTTACAATCACTCCCTAGATCTATTCCATGTGCTTCATCAGTTTCCCCTAAACCACCAGTCAATTGCAATGTTGGTGTATATGTTGAGTATGGTGGTAGTCGTACTGGAGGAGACGGTCCAATGTGAACTGGTGGTCGCGGGCATGAATCAAGTTTCCATGTGTAGTTGAACTTTATCTTCGCAATGGTATCGGACCTATAATAATCATATAATAGTAATAGTAGTCATGTGAGTCAACCGTAGAAATAATCGCACTCTTCTTTCTTACCTTAAAGTTGCCAAAAATTCACAATATCGAGGGTGATCACTAATAATTCGTCGTATGGTGCCTGTTGGTTCCGTATCGCCCATGAGCCGAAGATAGTTCAACATCAGTAAAATATATCCTCTCGTATCTTTAAAAAGAAAAAGTACATGTTAAACATTGAAACATTACCACATTTTGAAATATTACTTATTTTACCTGATTGCAGCGTTTTGTCTTCATAAACATCAATCATTCTGGTGAGTAACTTTTGTCGCCGGATCAAGATCAATGTCAATGGATCATGTTGTAACCCTATGACCAGACAGAATATCCTATAAAACAAGGTATGATAAATAGAACTTGTGCTAGATTGGTTGGGAAAAAAAAGTGTGAGACCATGTTTTTCTTGTATGGGTACGTATATAGACCTATATACATATACACATATACACATATATTCATCTAACTTACCTTTTTTCGAAGAAGGAATTGACTACAATCCTCCAAAAAGCGTTTGGTATAGCGTCAATCAATTCAGGTTTGTCTCGAATATTTGGCAATGTCAAGTAAATAATGTCAAGGAGATCCAGGTCATAAACTGTCAGCGGTATTCTATATGTTTTACGATAAAATGAAAGGGTTAGTATTTATTTATTATTTCGCAACAAAAAACCAGCTTACTGTTTGGATGAATGTGATTGGCGATCGTTTGCTATGACTGAGCAGAGTTCAGGAATATGCTGTGATAACATTTCTTGACAAGAGATAGAGATGGAATATAAAGGGCCTTGAACGGGTTGCGATACAGCAGAAGCACGTGTAGTCAGCATTCCACTAAAAAATATACGGTCAATATTATCCGTTCTCAGTCCTTACTCGTTTTCCTTTTTCGTTACCTTTTTACTAATAATCGCAACACTTTCACTATAAGGTTTCGGCTCTGAGAAGGTTTCTGATTCACCACCAACTATAAAGAAAGGGGAGAAGAGAGAACGTGTTAATAAATACACCAGTGGTAATCATGCTCTCTTCTTATTTCACTTACGTTTACAAAAGACTCCACCAGTTCCCTTCCACCATGATCAGGTTTATCCAAAGTTTGTAGCAACAGATGGCCATTGTCCACCTGGGAGGTTTCTTCAATGATACGAATCAACAATTCACCAGCAGCGTCCGAAAAAGTCACATTATGATGCTTCATTTGAATAGCCTTGATAAGCCATTGTAAGAGGCCTAGTTCAGAAAGCCTTGTATGTGCCAATTCCCGTTTTTCCTTTGTTTCCAGATTGATATCGCGTACAAATAAAAGTGCCAAAACTGAATCCATCACTGGGCTTTCATGAATGTAAGGAAGCATACTGTCAAAAAAGAAGGTTGCCTTGTTGTCTTGTTGTAAAAAGATGAGATCCAGCATGTCGCAAGGATGTCGTCGTATAAAATGTTGAAATATTTTGGCGAAGTGATTGAAGTTACCCTGAGAGGTAGGTGAGAAGATATCAAACAATCGAGTAACTAGGTTCATAAAAAAGAATGGAAACATACATGTGTCAAACTGAGTTTTCTGTGAACTCCAACATCCTTTCTTTCTATAAAACTTACTAATCACATCAAATTTTGTATCTTGGACCCAGAAATGATTCGCAGAAGTACCACACAGAATTTCCATCGCATGATAAGAGCGTTTAAGAGCGGCCATATCTTCCCTGTCCCGTTCGTGTTGAGCATCCTTGACAAGTTGTACCAAACTTAGATCTTGTTCGAGAACTGCTTCATGTTCGGCTACTCGAGTGATATGTGCCATAAATATATCCATCATATCTATATAAATACAAAATAGAACAAGAAATAATCAGTATTCATTATGATAAAACAAGTGCATAGACTTGATTTCATGATATCATACCCTCCAATAAAAGAACACCAACCAGCTTAGCATCGAGACGTGGAGTAGACCTTTCTAGTAACTTTCGTATGAGAGCTTCTGAGGTTGCCTTGAATTCCTTGTTTTTCACGCTCGGTGTTGGTGTTGATGTTGTTGTTGGCGTTGTTGTTGGTGCTGGTGCTGGTGCTGGTGTTGGTGTTGGTGTTGGTGCTGATGCTGATGCTGATGCTGGTTCTTTGCTTGTCAGGTCAGGTTTATTGGTTGATGGTGAACCATCCGCAGTGCTAAGCTGGGATGAAGCTTGTTTTTCTTCCGAGCATTGCTGATCTTGTTTTTCTTCGTGTGGTTGCACTTGTTGTTGTTGCTGCGTGTTTTCATCTACATCCATGTTGTTATTGTTGTTTCTTTCTGCCATCGCGTTATTTTGTTGATCGGCATCATGATCGTCAATAGATAAGCGACTTGTTTCTGCGGTGATAAGAGTAACAGCGTTCACGTCGGCAGTTGTATCATTGTTGATGTCGATCTCGGAGGAAGAGTCGTTTGTAAGCCACCTCATGTTGGGGGCAAGAAGTAACCAATATATAGACCAAAAATAAAAGGAAGTAAGGGTAAAAGGTAAAAGATAAAAGGGATGATAAAGAGGGTGATAAATAAAAGAAAGAAAAAAAGAAAGAAAAAAGAAAGAAAAAAACGTAAAAAAAAAAAAGCGTAACAAACATCAGAGATTTTTATTGCGGCGTTTAAACCAAATATATTTGTCTACCGTCGTTTCAATGCCTCCAATCTTTTCGCCAACGCATCAAAATCATCATCCTGTTTGTTTGAAGGAGGACTAGTACTAGGTGTGGAGGTGGTATTTTTGGTATTTGATTTGAGTGAAGGGAGTGTAGAGGGAATATCAGGAAGATCATAAGTGGGTGGTGGGGTGGACTGTGTTGGAGGAACGGTCGGTTCTTGCTTGTCCTACATACAATATGATAAATAATGGCATGATGAATACATAAACAAGTCGAGAAGGGTGGGTTGACTTTTTTTATAAAAAAAAATTACAATTGGTTTTTGATTGGCTTTCAAAGGTGGTTCCAGTGCAGCTTGTGGTATAGTCTGTTGAAGAAGGAAGAGAAGAGGAAAAGGTTAGCCGATAACTGAAACATTAAACAACAGGTCATTGATAGATTTTCAATAACATTATTCTCTTACCTCTGCTTGCCCACCACCATTATCATCGCTGTCATCATCAACAAATTCATCAGACACATCTTCATCATGTTCAAGGATATCAGATTGCCAAGAAACGTCATAGGTTTTCGCTATTTCTTCAAGATAACGTTCAACCAAAAAGGGATCAGGAGCACTGACTTGTAGTTTGGTAAGGACCTTGAGAGGATCAAAAAATAAAAGCTTTATCACCACCCATTCTTCTTTTGTATATACATTTTGTACTTACCCTTGGGCTAACCACATCGTCTGTATTTTCCATCGCTGCTAATAGGAATTCCTTGCCGAATTTTGAGCCAAGCTGATCGCGAACCTGAGTATAAGAAGAATGTAAATATAATACTACTACGTCCTACACACCATCTATTACTATTATTTCCAAAAACCACTTACTGAAGAGAGTTCTTTCACTTCACCTGTGCGTGCTGCTGCCCAAATAATGGTGTTCACCGCCTCTGCTATTCCAGGATCACATTCTCTAGAAATAAAAAAGTAGTAACGTCAGCAAATTAACCAAGAAGGAAGGATGGGGAGCATAGTTTACTTTACTTGTATTGTTCCAATAAACCAAACCGAGCCAACAGCAAGTCGCAGTAGAGTTCCAATATCTCCATGGCTTCCATCAGTAAGTCTTCACGAATAATATGTTCGACCCGAATACGTGCACTTTCCACCTTGCGTTTTTCCAGAAGTGTAGCTATTTCACGGCGTTGATGTTGATTCAATGAGTTCTTCTTGGCCTGAAGCATCTTGAGTCGATTGATCGAAAGTTTAAGCTGCACTTTGAGTCGAGTTGGATTAAACATGGTGGATGGTAAAGGTTTAAAGTAAAGAAGAGGACAAAAAAAAAAAAAAAAAAAAAAATCGCCCCCCCCCAATGACCGAGTCTCTGAAAGTTGGAAGGTTCAGTCCCCGATAAAGTTCATTTCAATAAGGGGGGGAGAGAAGAAAATTCACCATTTTACTCTTTGTTATTTTTTTATTCCTTCATCTCTTCCCCTCACTCCCATTACACCATGGCTCCTTCAACCTCTGACGATGATGGTGCTGATGGTGGTATTAGGATCCTTCGAAATAGATCGGAAATTGACGAACTCACCGAATACAATGCGTTTCAAGAAAGTCGACGAAAAGCCAAACAAAGCCTAGGACGAATACTTGATGGAGAAAACACACCGCAAAATATTGCACTGTATGGGTTTCTGTTAGGTATAATTTGTGGCGGTGGTCTTGTCTATGCGTTGGTGTCTGGAACGTCTTGGCCACCTCAAATGGGATATTTTTTATGCGCTTTGTCCCTTTTTCACTTTTTGGAATATTTAGCGACGGCTTTGTTCAACCCTGATAAACTTGCTTTGGATTGTAAGTAAGGGAAGCGTGTGGACTAAAATTCGTTTGTGGGTACTTAATTTTATTTGTTTATTATTTTAGCGTTCCTGATCAACCATAGCCCTCATTATCATGCAGCTCATGCGGCGTCCTTACTTGAATTTATGATTGAATACTACTTTTTTCCTTCATGGAAAACTGTTGGTATGCTTAATTATATTGGTAAGGTTATATACAATATACACATATTTATGTACTGACTATAATATATATATATATATATTATAATAGGACTCTTTTTGGTGATCATTGGTCAAACAGCTCGTTCGACAGCAATGTTTTCAGCGCGGCATAACTTCTCTCATCGAATTATGGATTATAAGGCACCTGATCACCAACTTGTTCAACATGGTATTTATCGGTAAGTTTATTTATATTGTGATGTTTATCGTAAAATACACAAAGATGGTGCAATCTTATTTACTTTTTATATAAACATATAGCGTGATGCGACATCCTTCTTATTTTGGATTCTACTGGTGGGCCATTGGTGTACAATGTCTTTTACTGAATCCTGTTTGTTTCGGTTTATTCATTTATTGGCTTCATCACTTCTTCTCTGAACGGATCGCTTATGAAGAATATACCTTGTTACGATTTTTTGGTGACGAATGGAAATCTTATAGAAATAGAACTCCCACTAGACTACCCTTTATACAATAGCATTATTATCATTTTAAATTTATTTTTTGGTCATACACACTCCCTCAATAAAACACACTTCTTCTACTTTTTGATCCAAACTCATTATATGTAGATATGATATGATATTATTATAATTTGATAACAAAGAGGTCTATATACAAGTCATGGGCAATATTATCAAAACCATAATTTATTTTTCAATTATATCAGTTGAGTAGTACGAATCATGTGCTCACTAGATATGCAGCCATGTCAGCCAAGTTTTGCATGGTGTTTTTTAGTCGGACTTTGTGGTTACCAGACCCTATTCCATTTCCCCTACTTTTTTTAAGGCTGCGTGAATTTTTTTTTTCTTTTTTTTTTTTTATTTTATTTTTCATTCTCACTCTCTCAACCCATTCTTTCCCCATTTTGAAATCCATGTCCGTCAGTCATCATAACATGGAAACAAAACTAGAGCGGTCTTTGCTTTTACAATTACCCAGTGAAATACTAGAACACATTATCTATGTTGCCTCCAAAATTGCAAGAAACGATCAATATCAGTTCTCAAGTTGGCAATATCCCGAACATTCTTACACACACCTCAAATACATTGCACTTACCTGTCGGCGACTCTACATACTTTGCACTCCATACCTTTGGCGGGACAAGGAATTCATCTTACCAGCTGAAAGCGACAAACCCAACGATTCCTCCAACGTGCACATGGCCACTGATATTCTTAGTGAACAAGCTGCTCTCTTCCGCCATCTTTGCCATCTTGGCTGCTACGTACGCTCTTTATGTCGAGACTTGACCAACAGTCCTCACTACGATTTACCCAATTCATGTTTGATGGCCCGCTTGGTATGCAACCTCCGAGCCCTTCGTATTGACTTTCACCCAAGTCCACGCACCGAACACTATGGCCTACGTTACTTTGCGCAACACTGTCCATCCTTGACGGAACTCTATCTGGAAAACTGTCGTGATACGTTTGATGACTTTTATGCCTTTGTACAATACGAACGACACCTACGCTCACTGACTTTATTAAACTGTACTATGAAGGCCGATACCCTGGTTCAACTAGCCGATCTTTGCCGTGGTTCCTTACAGTCTCTCCTTTTACAACAAGTCTGGATAGAACCCATACAACACAATAGTACGAGTACTAGTACTAATGGCGGTGGAAGTAGTAGCATCACTGTTAACAACAACAATAGTAGCAGTACTGACAACAATAGCAACAACTACAGTAACGAGCAGGACTCCTCTATCGTTAACAACCTCACAACTTCGTATCTTTACAGCAACGCTTCCACATTTATCTCACCTCATCTTTATACTCATCTTTTGGGTGCACAGTACAATTTGACTCGACTGGCATTATCAGATTCCGTGTCTCTGGATATTCTTCAAGTCATTTCTCAGGGCTCCCCTTATTTGGAACGTTTGGCCATTGCCGTCCATGAACGCCATCCGTCTCGTGTGGTCGCAAGCTTGACTGCCATCTCAACTTTGAAACGACTGACACTTCTTTCCTTGGCATTTCGATATGTCTCCAATATTATTCATGAACGATTGGCTTGCTGCGCACCGGCTATCTCCTGGCATCGCCTGATACAACGTTTATCTCGACTACAATACCTTCATGTCTCGGCTTCTCAACTTTTATGTCATGGTGATTTTATATTTGGCCTACTCCACCCCAGTTCGTCTCTCAAACGTATCATGCTACATCATCTGGCTTTAGTTCCTTCTGGATCTTCAAGGGCTTATTTTTCATCAGCATCATCTTCTTCTTCAACTACAGAACCAATATGGTCACACCAGCATGCATGGGATGGTTATAACGACAACGTTGACAGCGACAAGAATGCACAATCTATTTTACATACCTACGAAGAGGATTTGGAATTGGCTCAAAATACGATCGAATCATGGCAACAATCAACAATCTTATGGAATCAAGTCAAAGGATATATCTTGTCATTGGAACAGGCGGAACAAAAAGGATTCACGTGCTTTTACAGTACGGACAAGGTGTGCTTCGTGAAAGGATTTGAGGATTGGACCAAGTCATCGTAGTTTAGCATTTATTAGTTAGCAGTTTTTTTTAGCATAAATATATATATATTATTTTTATTTTTCGTTTATTGTTATTTTCCCATCATAAAATAAAATAAAAAAATGGATGTTTGGTACCTTACTTGTTGATTCTTTGCCTAGGGTCTCTGTAATGGGTTTGAAAGTATGCTTGTGGGCGATAGCTTATCATTTTTTATTAGTTGGGTTGCAGCCTTTAGCAGTTTGAAGGGATTGGTTATAAAGTGTTGAACTGGGAGAATAGTTATTTCATACTGGGCTGAATGCTTGGTCTGTGGGGTTATCCAATAGAAGGGTTTTCCCGGATTTTTCGATCTGGTAGTGATAAGGTGTGTTATTTATATTCTTTTATAGTGTATATCGGTGCTGTATATGTCAGTCGCTCATCTCAATTTTTAATCCCTGTCGTCCAGAAAAAATCGCACCCCGTCTCAATTAAAATTTTAAACACTGTAGTCAGAAATGCACAGTGGGATGTTTTCCTTATTTTAATACATGCATGTCAAATAAACCATCTAGTGCTTTGATTTTTCAAATACCGATGATGGCAACCCTCATATGATATAATAAAACGACGTGATTCATGAAAAAAATCACATACGACAGTCTCACCTGATAAATGCTACTAATTTCAGGAGACCAAGAGCATCGGAGCCCTTTTTTTTTTTTGATGAAGCACAGCCAAAAGCACACATACAATATCCCTTTCCAGAATTCCATCACATCCATGAAAACACACAAACACACACGCAGATATATATATACATGCAGAGACACGGTTTTCTACCCGTCTTATTCTAAACATTTCCTCTCTTTTTCTTCGACAACAACATATAACATTGATCACATTTTCATATTGATTTGACACTACTACTATTTTTATTTGTAAAGCTAAATATAATGGTATACCACTAAAATCATAAAACTACATCAAATTTCTATCACTATATACTAATAATAGTACTACTATAACTATGTTTGTTTTTGGATCCAATAGATTTCAAAAGGTCGCTCCTCATAATCGCTGGTATCTGCCAAGACACATTGCCACTGTCTTTCCTTGAGCTTCGTAAAAAACACTCGTTCGTCCTCATTTCTTTCCTTGTAGCCTAATAAGACCCGGCATTTGGGATTCACCACTAGCCAATCCAATGTCTGCAATAAAAGGTCGTGGGAACCTTGATTATAAAGCACATCCGTCAATAAAACCAAATCCACCTCGTTTTCGTCGCCCATCCAAACATCATCACCATCAGTCTTTGGACCCCAGGAGAGTACTTTCGCTTGAATGTTAATGTCGATGGACCCGCTCTCCTCCACTCTGTAGATGTTTTGCTGCATGATTTCTAGGGCATCTGGTAAATCCGTCAAATATGTAGAGCGAGGCTGTAATTCGAGTGCTGCAACGATACCAACAAGACCCGTACCACTTCCTAATAGAATTCATACACAATGTTTTTTTGTCAGACAGGTGTGGTGCATTTTTGTATTCCTTTTTCCTTTGCTACCTAGTTCAATGATATGGTTACACTTGATATGATGTTTGTTCCGTACAATAAAATCACACATTGCCAATCCGCAATCCCTGATAATAACGATAATAATAATAAAATCAATATCGGCAAAAATATACTTTTTTTTTTTTTTGTCATGTAGTCTTACCAAACATGGCGTGCAATGCTTTGTTCCACGTCTTCGCAAATTGATACCAATTGGCCATTTCGACCTGCCTTTACTATCCGTTGAGCTTGCTGACCACCAGGTGGATCTTTTACACGATTTGAATCTTTTCCGCCGCCGCCGCCAGATGATTTTGAGGGAGAAGCGATGATATTGATAGGCATGGACCAAACCGGGATCAACCACACATCCTTGCTATCATAGGTGGTGCTGTCTTGTCTTGCTGAGCTTCTGATCAGAGGATATGTATCATGCCATACTGGGTGTGATCTAATGGTGGTTGTCTTGTGTACTGGGGTACGATATTCAGGTGGTAAAGATAACGAGAGTTGTACCTTTCTCGGTTGGCCAGTCGTAGCGACATTGTTGTTACCGTTGGCGGGCACCAATGCGATACGGGTAACGTAGCCACAACCACGATAGCGGTTATAATCAAAGTTGGTCAATGGTAGAGATGCATCATCCTTAGTATTTCCCTTTTTCGCCTTTTTGTTATCCAGAGGGAGAAACTTAATGGTAATATCGGGGTCATTGGTTTCGCACCGCAGCTTGACTTCACCACCAAAGGGACGATCACCCAGATCACTTTCAATCACCCAAACAACATTGAAAGGTTGATATAATGTGCATTTCAAAGGAGGTGGTTTGAGAAACCGGATGTAAAAGAGAGAATTGTTCATTGATCAGAAAGAAAAAAAGAATGTGAGGAAGCACAGTGGGGTCAAAAAAAAAAAAAAAATTGGCACCTTCACGTTTTAAAACCCAGAACAATCACATTTGCAGACATTTCCCATTTTTTCGCTTTTTCTTTTTCTTTTTTTTTTTTTTTCCTTTAATTCTTCACGATTGTGACCCTAGAGGGTTATAGTGTACTTAGATTAGTGGAAGAACTAGTTAGAAGGGTTTTCAGAACAGGGATTACAAGATGCATGGGGAAACCCTTTCATTTTGGATCTAGGATCTGAAGAACACTTAGTTTGCTTGGTCAGATCATCATTAGCTTTAGTTTGTTCTCAGTTTGTCTTCAGCTGAATAAAATCCGTCTCTTTTTACTTACACAAATAAAAAGCGTCCAAATAAGTTTCTGTATTGCCTTGTACGATACAATAGATCATATATTTACTACCATCGTTACCACCCCTTTTTGATTATCGTAGACAGAAAGTTATTCTTAAATGAAAGATATACGTTAGTGTATTTCAAACATGATCTGTACAGTATGTAGATCCCTTTTTATTATCGTCCCTTTAGATTAGTGTAGACCACTCTTCAGAACTCCTAAGGGTCCCACTCATTCTACCACCATTAACACCCTTGTGACATTGAACCCTAGCGCTCTTAGTGTAGTATTTACTATATTCCTTCAAATAAAGTATTTTTTTTTTACCCATCCTCAAATACATTATATAATGAGCAAAGTCGTTATTGCGGCTATTTTGTGAGTGTCCTATCAAACACCTACTTTCCAGCTCAACCACTATGAATTTTTATCCTCCCAGAGTCGAAGCGACTGGTTTGCGGTTCTAGGGCTCTTTTATGTAAAATGTGGCTCCATTCCAGCTATACCATTCATACTTGTCAACCTGTGTCACACAGCAAGCACATGCTTCCTTACAAAATTTTATAGCCTCTATTAGACTGGGCGTATTGTATATATCCAACTCATTATTTTTGTTGCATACAACTTAATAAACGATAGTCAGCTGGGTAACAAATGGCTACTCACCAAAGTGCGATATGGTAGAAACATCAGCAGGTACCTGGAGGGGGGAGGAGGGTTCGTACACACAAAGAAGTCGATTGATAGAACATCGACCCCAATTGGCCCTCAGTGAAATGCAAAAGGCTTACCAAATTTCACACTCCATGTTTTAACCTTTCCTCTACTCCTACCAACATCACAAATCTTTTTTTTTTCTTTTTTGGAGTCGTAGTTTCCCCGAGGATTTTCCGCTCCTGCTAGCTCCCCCCACTCACAAAAAAAAAAAAAAAAAAAAACGGAATTTGAAATAAAATGTTGACCCCTCCCTTAAAAAAAATCTGTTTTTCATTTCTTTTTTTTAAAATTTTATCTAATTGTCAATGTATCGTGGGCGGTGCTTATTATCTTCTTCAACAAGAAGGTGGGCTCCCACGGTGAACACTTCCTCACCTTACCACCTCACCTTGTCATCTTCTTTTTCTTTCCGTCAAGCCAGCACATTCACTCAACGAACTGCACCAGGAGCACCATCCCGATTCTATCGAAAACTCGGCTACACAGCTGCCACAGCTGCTGCAGGGACACTGTTATATCACAACAATGAAGATTTTAGACATTTGATGACGGCATTTGAACGATGTGGCCGAGCTGGCCAAGTGGGTGTCATGGTGGCTATCGATTATAAATGGACGTTATCCCAAAACTACGGCGATGATGAACAAGCTCGGTTACAAGCTAGGAAAGACTGTCATTTGCGGTGTGCTCGGCGAGTCCTGGATGCATTGCAGAAACTTGGAGGGATCTATGTCAAGCTAGGTCAGCATGTCTCTGCGATGGTGTACCTATTACCGGTCGAATGGACCTCTACGATGGCCGTTTTGCAAGACCGATGTGACCCAACACCGCCTGAAGACATTCGTCAATTGTTTTTAACGGATTATGGACAACCAATTGAAGCGATCTTTGATGATTTCGACTGGACCCCCATTGGTGTGGCTTCCCTGGCCCAGGTCCACAAGGCACGACTCGCATCAACACAACAATGGGTGGCTGTCAAACTCCAACATCCCAATTTGGACGAATTCTGCAAAATTGACATGCAAACCGTCTCTGCCATCTTTGACTGCATCTACTACTTTTTCCCTGATTTTGGGTTTGGTTGGCTGGTGGAGGAAATGAAGGAATCTTTGCCCCAAGAAATGAACTTCGCCCATGAAGCCAACAATGCTCGCCAAGTCGCTCACAACTTTGCTGATAACAAGTCGACAGCATTGGTCATTCCACATACCTACTGGGCGATTCGACGTATCATGTGTATGGAATGTAAGTAATATTTCTTGCTTTTTTCTAAAAAAAAAAAAAAAAAAAGGGTTTCGTCCCATACTGACTTGATTATTTTTGTTTATTGTAGTTATTGAAGGTGCACGTATTGATGACTTGGATTATATGAAGCAACACAATATTGATCCTCGTGCGGTCTCCTCTGAATTGACAAAGGTGTTCTCAGAAATGATCTTTTTGCACGGGTAAGTGACTTCATGAATGATAAACAAATGATGGTATTAGCTTCTTACTCTTTTTTTTTTTTTGCTTATTATTATTTATTGTTTAGATTTGTGCACTGTGATCCTCGTAAGTGAGAGAAAAATATTGATGCCTCAGTGTTTTTCTACCAATTACTCATATGTATATATCCCTCTCTCTCTCTTTTTATGTAGATCCTGGAAACGTCATTATCCGACCAACAACCAATAGCAAGCATGGTCACAACTTTGACTTGGTATTACTCGATCATGGACTATATCGGCAACTTACTAATCAACTACGAACAGACTATGCGCATTTATGGACAGCATTGATCCAGGCGGATGAGCATGGCATTCGAAAGTATGCTTACCGCGTTGGTGGAACGGAAGGATATCAACTTTTCGCAAGTATGCTGACAGGAAGAGAATGGGCTAAAATCAACAGCGCGGATTTGGACACCACTCGGGGACAAGATGAACTGGGACGTATGGCACAAGGAGCTTTGGAATTCTTGGTACAAGTGGCAGATATCTTGGGCAAAATGCCTCGACCGGTGTTGCTTTTACTGAAAACCAACGATCTTTTGCGCCACGTGGATGAACAATTGAACGTGGTACCGGATGAAAAGATTACATATGTGATTATGGGTCAATATTGTAGCAAGGCTGTCTGGTGGGATACAAAGGCCCAATTGGTAGCGAAACTGCATGAACTGGGCTGGCAATGGCGATGGATGAAGCTTTTGGTAGGCGCTTGGTGGGATTATCATAAATTAGAATACACACTTTGGTTTTATCAGTTAGCTAGTGCGGTGCTGGATGACATTCGCACCTTCTGGATCAAATATACACATCATTAGAAAATTTAATCATTACTCGCTTCCTTTACACTCTTTCCCCCTATACTCTCTCACTTATATTCTCTTACTAAATTATAGAATTACCATTTACCTCAAAAAAATAATAAAAAAGTCCGCTCATTGCTGTATTTTTCCTCTTCATCTTTTTTCTTTTTTTTTTTTCTCAAGCTGTTTTTCTTAGGCCTGTTACTTCTGAAACGTATCATGTGGAGTCGCATCTTTCATATTACCCTTGATGCAGTACTTCTGTCCACCATTCTAGCCAGTATTAAACGATTGACTGGTATCCAGTAAGTGCATCCTTATTATTGTTACTATTAGCTCACACCAACAACTCTGTACTAACTCTTCAATATTATCATTGCTATCATTAGACCTGCCGTAACGAAAATCAAGAATAAAGAAATCCGTGGCTATGTGAATCAATATTTGAGCGTGGGTGAATATGTCCTGGATGCTTCCATCATGTACTTGAACCATTCCTCTTACTTTGAACGACGTCGTTAAATTCGTTTCCTGGTCTTTAGTCCTTAGTCTACTGTACAGTATATTCCCCCCTCCCCTCTATCCGCATATATATATTTTTTATTATATGTTTGTCTCTCTATATGTATATGTTCTATTATCGGTTTAATAAAATGTATGGATTTTCTTTTTGTACTCATTATGCTTTGTCTTGCTTACTGTCTCGTTCCTGGTGCTCCCGGTCAACGTATTTTAGTCTATGGCGGAGAATTTTGAAACTCGTGGCGGACCTACTTGCACCAAACCGATGGACAACCACCACTTTTTGATGGGCAGTAATGGCTCCCTTTCACTACAAAGACGATTCTCCCTTTATGGCTGCTTTCGTCGATGAATATATCTCATGACTGGCCATTGACAACATGAAAGACAACCCATCTTCCAATGACTCTTTTTTATTGTGTGACTAACTGAACGATCCTCGGCGTTTCCTTCGGTGGACGCTGCGCCGCCGTCCTTCCTTTGGATGGGATTCGACTCTCTTTAGCGACACTTGACAAGTTTTATGACCCAATTCATCCCATTCATTTAGTTCAGATCCTTTATACACAGAGTCCCTTCTAGTTTAGTCTTGATTAATGTTTTGAAAATAAAATAAGCATCATTTTTTATTATATTATTTTGTGTGTATGTGTGTGTGTGTTTGGCGTTCGTTTTACAACGAATCACATGATGTCAGTTCTTCAAGAACTGGAATGTGTGGGAATATTTATTTTAGTTTTGATCAGCAAAATAAAAATAAAAACGAAAGGGACATTTTATTTTATACACAAATGAAAGAATGGTGGCATGGGAGAAAGGGAAAAAAAGAAAAGTGAACTATACAATGAATATATACAAAAGGGATGGTTTTACTAAAATATAGGGAGCGTAAGGGGAGTAGCAGACATCAACAAGATAGTAGTTATCACCAAAACAATAGCAGCTATCATTTGAATAAAACCATTACGCAGACCAAAAGATGTGACGAGAAGGATCAGGATGACGATGGTGGTTTGATGAGCGTTTATATACAGTTTGTTCGGATTCATCCCATTCAAATTCAGGTTGAGTTTGACATCCACGTTCCTGTGGGTCATAACTGGACCAGTCTTGACATTCGTTGGCATCTTGTATAGTGAAGTTTCGACAAGTAGAAGGGATATCGATAAATGTAGGACGATTGGGTCGATTCAATGAGAAAGATGGGGCTAGAAGTAGATAATCATCATCATCACCCACACTAGATGAATCTGTCGATGATAATGCAGGTGATAGTAGAATAGAAGAGGACGATGCTGACGCTGAGAGATGACTTAATGAAGTAGGGACAAACGCTAAAGGTTCAACAGTAGGTTCTAGAGTCGAGCCAGAGAATCTGGGTAGGTTTAAAGAAGGATAGGCAGCCATTGATGATGGTAATAATATTAAAAAAAAAGTTGTTGATGTTTGGTAGAGTGAAAAAATAAAGAAAGGGAAGAATAGAACAATTCTTTTTTTTTATTTATACCAATTGAATTAAATATCAGTTTAGTGCTTTGTTTGTTTCATTAGTGTAACAAGTCTTTCCATGAAAGCTCGTTTTTAGCTTCCACACATTTCCGATTTGTTCCCGCCTCATCTGTTCCCCCACATTTTCACATTTTCCAAAAAAAAAAAAAATCAACCACGGAGTTTTTCTCTTCAATGATTGGTGGGACTGACTAAAAAGTGAATTATTTTTTTTATTTAAGAATATATAATACAACAATAAAAGGAAGACTACATCATACTAACTATACTACAAGACATTAATAACTAAACTAAATACTAAACTACTATAAATCACGGATCCTTTCTACCATGCCACATTCAGTCAAATGAGTGCCTCGGTATTTGATGAGATATTCTCCATTTTGCTTTGCTGTCACCGTCTTGTTCACCTGACACCCCTATTTCAAAAAAAAAATAAAAAAAAATAGGAGATTAAAAATAATGACACCCAAAATTGAAGGGAAGGGAGCATGAATATCATATGTCAGCTTAACACAAAAGGATCGGGAAAAATCGTGCATGTTCAGATATGCGACCAACCTGAGTTTTTGCCCGTCAATTCCCGTCCCTTTCCATAAACTAGATCACTCATCACAAATCATCTATCCATCCCATCACGCTACATCACACGCATAACACCCCCAACACACATCACCCACCCACTTCCCTATATTTTTTTTACAAAAAAAAAAAAAAAAAAATTACCTTGTTGCTGTTAGAGCACTTGTAGTATATACTTCGGCATCCAGTTTTCTTTTGTGTAGTGTTCCCATTGTTGCGCCAAAAATAACTGTCCATATATGGGAATTCCCTTGTTTCGACAATCTTGGTGATGGCCTGCATTTCACGTCGTCTTCGAGGTTTTCCTGTAGTAGATCCAGCGGAGGTTTCTTCTTGATCATCGTAGTGGTCGGTTACAGGAGAAGGGTATGCAACAATAGCACTATGAAGAGAGAACGAAAGATATAAATATAAAAGAGTCGACTCTTTTTGTGCTATGCTAATATTATATTGCTTTTTTCTTTTTACCTGTGGTCCATTTCATCATCATCACTAGAAGAGGCATTGCTGGATCGGTCTGAAGGGGGAGAGAGGGAAGGAAGTAAAGCAGGAAGAGTGGAGGGAGAGACAGATCCACCCATGGCTAACATGGCAGTGGCAGCAGAATGACGGCGTTGTTGATGATGATCGAAGGATGCTCTTCGGCTTGGGGATAATGGGCTTGTGGCTGTGGTTGAGTGAGTTGAGGTAGGATATGGAGCACTACGATCTTGATTCACACTGATCCTTGAAGGTATAGACATTTTGCGTTGATAATTGCTTTGTTGTTGATGATAGTTAGTTGATAAGGATGGTGGCGATGGTGGTGTTGTATTTGAATCATGCTTCAAATAATAATCCAGTTCCTTTGCTCGTAGTTTTGCTTCTTCTGCCCTTCGCTTGTCTTCTTCTACTTTGCTTGTAAGAATAAGTTTGAGCAGTTCCGGGTGTGCTTTATATTGTTGAATCACGTCTTGTAATTCGTAGAGTGGTGCTGAGACTGAGTTGCTGGCATGGGGATCTTGAAAGCTGTGTTGTTGATCTTCTTGCTTTAAACTCATGTGTGTTGTAGAAGCACAAGTATAATCAGACATAATATATATAAAAAAGAAAGGGGGAATGAAGTATATGTATAAATGTAAAGAAAAAAGGTATGTAAGAGAAAAAAATATGTATAAAAAATTGGGAAGAAGAAACGAAAAAAAAAGGAGAAAGGGGCCTACTTATAAAGTTCGCGGACTTGGAAAATACCCTCATAAAAGAGAAAAAAATAATCCCACGATAGTTCAGTTGAGAATACATCATGGAAATATCTACACTATAGTATTGAACTTTTTTTTTCATCAATTTATTGTTTTCCAGTTTCTATATCTCGATATTCACTCTTCGGTGAAGTTTCGTTACTATATTTCCCCGCAATATTAGTTTGATTTCTGTTTTGTAGTTGACTCACTCATTTTAGATCGAAAATAACGAGGTTCAACAAGCTTTTGTGAAACTCATTCTCTGGTATTTTGCTTTGTCATTGTCAAGTGGCGGTGTTTCAATCGTAGACCTGATCTCCCCTTTTCCCTCCGTATTTTACCTTGGCTTTACCAGCATTTGCCGCCTTTTTCACTCTTACGACTTTGTCGATACTGGGGTCTTCACATGTCATTTTGGTAATTTTTGCAACCAAAACTGACTACATTTTTTCTTACTTTATGCTCTTCTAATACAATTAATTTTTTATTTACAGCACTTTTTGTATATCTATTATAGAAGAAAAAGCCATTGTTTTTATTGGATTTGATGATTTTTTCGAAAGCATAAACGATTATCCCGCTAAATTGTCGCTATTTTTCAATCCCCTTGCCGCATCTCCCTATTATTACTACGTCAACAAAGCAAATTCATTATCGTGAGATGAAGAGAGAGGCTGATTCACAGTGCAAACAGTTTTCAACCGTCATCCCTAACAGGTTGTTGAAAAAGGGAAAGGTAGAGTAAATGAATGGATCAGTATTGGCACATGTCAAAAAACTGTGAATTCAAAATATTGCGGGGAAATCATAAATAGCTAAGGAACGGTGTTTGAAAAAATGGAAAGTGATGAACGAAAAAAAAACGATTACAAACACTGACTATATAAGGTATATATTTTGACTTGACACCAATATCTTTTTTAAAAAAGAAGAAAAGATGTACGTTTTATTCATTGACTAATATCTTGCATTCTTTCCTTAATTAAACCACTTTTGCTCCATAAATGCAACGCACCTATTGAAGAACCAGATAATCGATCCATAATGTTCGGGGACTGAACATCCCGCCCGACCTCAAACAAAAGAGGCAATGCCTCGGTTTTGGCCTTACAAATAAGCTCTCCACCGGGTTAAAAAAAAAAAAAAGATTTGTCAAAAAGGTGGTATGATTCAGCTACAGTTTATTCTGCTTCCTACTATTTTGAAAGCCAGTGTATATACGGTTGGAGGAAATCGTCTCATACGTAACCCGGTTTTTTGTATCCACACAAGCACGCACAGTGGTGTATACCCACTCGATAAAACAAACTATGATAGTATTATGATAGACGATGTAGAAGTAAAGAGACAAAACATATTCTATTCAGTTGTAGTAGATATAAGCAATGAAAATTAAACTAAACAATGTAGTCTAAATTTAATAACTTGACGCCTATCTAACGGTGACACGCTTCAAAACGGGTGCAAAGGGGGGGTATTTTGCTGTAGAATAACCATAACGTTGGGTAAGCTAATCCAGTCAAAGAGGGTAAGTTATCCTACCGTGAATGACAAACTATGCTACATCGAAGAGGGAGGGGGACAAAATTGAGTAGAGTTGCTTCACCTTGACCAGCATGGACTGCAAGAAAAAAGATCAGCTGTGCCTGAAACATTGAATGGTGTTGGTTAATTCCATCAATGTGTTGCTAATGGTGATGGTGTTGATTGTGTTGATTGTTATATAAAAAGGCAGAAAAAGATTTCACCTTTTTGTCTCCATCAAAAAAAAAACCACAACGAATCATCAACAGCAACCACAGAAGATATTTGAAATGCCGCCCACGTGAAATTGATTTTTTCTCACAGTGTCCCAACTTTTTTCCGCTCTCTTTCTTTTTACTTTCTTTTTTCTTTTACAATAACTCTTCGCAATTGTGGCTCCTATGGGGTAATGATGGACTTAGATTAGTGTCAGGACTAGTTTGGAAGGATTTTAACTCAGGGATGACAAGATGAATGGGGAACCCCTTTCATTTTGGATCTAGGATCTGGGGGCACCATTAGTTGGCTTTTTGGAGCTTCCATTAGCTTAGCGTAGTGTTAGTTTGTCCATAGCTTGCATATACATCTGAATAAAATGTATCTCGTTTTACCTGCTTTAGTGAAAATGTCTCAATAGTTTCTCTCATCTCTTGTGCGATAGATTGATTTTTTAGCGTTCCCCCCCCGTTACATTGGCGCTGAAAATTGTTATCCTTCAATAAAAGATATCCCTTTATCTATATTTTCCATGCCCTGTACAGCATATTAGATCTCCTTTTACAACTCTCACTTTAGATTCCTGTAGATCATTTTCAAGATTCTCTACGCTGTCTCATGCCGCTTCCAACAGATCCCTCCATTAGATCTCTTGTTGCAATGAACCCTGCAATATTAATTAGTATCTAACATATTCCGTCAAAAAAAAATATACATCTTTATCACCTATCCTCTGAACCATTATATAATATGCAAAGTCCCTGTGTCGCACCAAACACATGTTTTCTAGTTTACCGGCTATGGATACTTTCCTCACTAGAGACCCAGGGACTGCTTGCCAGTTTTAGATCACTCACAATCAAAGATACCCATATTTCTGATTCACTAATCAAATAAATAAATCATGTCGTATTGTGCATGTAGCTGCCTATATAGAGTACTTTTTACTGTTTCATAGGTTATCAATGACTACTTTTTTTCCATCAAGACGCCTAGTCATTGTTGGCCGTTTTAGGTCATTTGATATGAAAGGTGGTCCTATTTCCGTTCTACTATTCATATCAATCAACCTAGACCGTATAGCCGCAATTCATGATAATAATAATAAAAAATATGAAATTCTAACTGAAGTCAAATGGGTCCTAAGGGCAACATATTATGGTGTAAAATGCGGTAGATTTCCCAATTCCAACAACAAAAAAGCATTCTTCAACAACTTCTCTTTTATCATCCAGGAGATCAATTTTTCAATAGTATGAGTGTGTTTTGAAACTAAACATAAAGACGTGCTACACCATAAAAATACCTCTGGGCTCTATTAGCTGATGAACTAGTAGTAAAAAACATAATACATTTCTCAAAAAGAATGAATATTGATCTCGCATTTGGTCTAATATAAGGTGGGGCCATAAAAAGAGTTGTAGCAACGTCCTTATACTAACAATATACCCTCAAATAAATATTATATATGGATAATCAATCTGTGATTTTTAATGGAACAACTTGACTAATTGATTTACTCTTGGATGACCCCCCCCAAATTTGTTGATATCAATAGCCCCGCGGTGCTTTTTCCGCTACATCCCGTCTAATGTTGGCAACCGACTAGTAGTCTTTTTGCACACGATCGCAAAACCATTACCATTATCAGCATAAAAGATCCATGTCGCAACCAGTTTGCTCTCCCCTCTTTCTAAACCATTACCATCATCGTCACAATTATCAGCACTCTTCTAGTCAAGTCATATAAAGTTTTCCAAAGATTCAGCGTAAAATGGAAATCATTTTATTATAATAAATAACAAATAATAATAGAAGTAAGACTACAAATATGTATCACTGATACTATCCTACAAATAAACAACACTAATCTACAAATAAATACTACCGTGATATTATGTTAATAATAACTACATCCATAGATACTAAAAACGCCACGTTGAGCCAATCAAAGAGTGCCATCGTCCTAGAATCATTATTGTTGTGTGCGTTGTTGATGTTGGTCCATATTGGCGTTCGTTGTAAAAATCCATCAATTCAGTAAATGCCCAATCTTTCACCAGAATGTGGGATATTGTCGTTTTCAGTGCCGTTAATTGGTCGTCCTTGTAAAATACAATCTGAACTTCCCCTTCCCTCTCCCTCCTCATCAAGCAGCCTAGTTAGAGACGTTGGTGTTAGTGATAATCTTTGTATCTTGTGTTCCCTCGTCCCAAAAAAAACTGCCCCTCCGCTCTCCTCTTTTTTTTTTTCTGCTGTCAACCACATTCCCCAAAAGGTAGTTTGCACACACACACACATCACCACCACAATATTTTTCATATGTAAGTATGCAAAATATGAGCACCAAGATCGTTTTCAATGTAATGGAAATATTTACCTTTCCAACAATAAACCAATCCAGTTCAGGAAGTCCGTCAGAATTCCAAATTCCAGTGTCCCGAGACGTTCACCCCTACCCGTCCTGCACCACTTTTCATTGGCGCGATAAATTATCCCTGTAGATATAATAAGTAAAACAAGGTCAATATAGTTTGCGCAATCCTTCCGATTCTCTCGACAGTTCATCAGTAGAGTATTTCTGAACTCACCGCGAATCACGCATTTTGTTCAGATGGTGAGGCAAAAAAAAAAAAAAAAAAAGTTGGTGCACAAAAGTCGTTTTCAAACAGTATCCGTTGTATCTATTGTTTTTATCGAATCCATTACCGCAATAATATTCAAACGCATATTAACTTTGGTTACACATTCAATAGAATGATGTATCATATTTGGGGGTTGTTTTTTTTTGAAAGAAGAAAAATGAAAATTAAAAAAAGGGCAGGTAGCAAAAAGAAACGATCAATATCGGTGTTTCAAAGTTTTCGTGAGTTGACCTTGCGATCATCCGTGTTCGAAAAAGGCAATTCGATACTGTCAAGTTTGTAAAAAGTTAATTTCGTCGATCACCCTCCTTTAATATTGTATGTCTTTTTGAAGTAAAACATCATATCGTACTGATAAAATAGTGCAAAATGAAAAACGCTATTGTGTTATGCTGTAGTATCATATACAGTTCAAGATCATGTTAGAGAATGAAAACAACCACATTGCAAATTATAGATTTTGGACGTTGCTACCTTAACGGTTTATAAAATATGGTGTGTCGTAATATACATTACTATATTAAACCACATTGTCTGTAAATCAGTAGGAACGACATAACATATAATTGATGGACGATGATGTCGATGATAACACCAAAGAAAAAGAAAGGGTAAGGAGGCACTCCCTTTTTGCCAAAACAAGGACCTAAAGACGGAGGCGCATGGGTAACACAAGCGTGAGTTGACTTTAAATGGCAAGTGCATTGATCAAAAAATAACGGAAGGCAGTTAGCAGTGGATGCGTGGTGACCGTATGTGTTGGACAAGAAGGGACGAATCCGAGTTTAAACACCGCGAGCGTTGTAAAATTCATAAAGCCCTTATTTCAGATTATTTTTATTTCGTCTTTCTTTCTTCTTTTAATTTTAAATTCACCCCCCCCTCATCCCTTTTTTTTTCTTATTACTATTATTATCATTACCATTGTTTCTTCTACTTATTGATTCGCATTATACAATAAACGTAGTTGCAACTGTAATTATTCAAACTAGCCACTCCTCTAATGCCTACTTTGACCACCTTGACTGACATTTTGGATTTGAACAAGCTCACTAGCTCCCCTATGAAATTGCCGATGGGTTTACCGACATCTGTCTCCTATACAGAACAAGTTGACATTGCAGCGTCTTCCAACCAACATAATAATCGTCAACAGGTTTTTCCTTCTTCTTCTTCTTCTTCTCCAGTCAACCTTCCCCGTATCAGTACTGACAGCCAGCACCAAAGGGTTAACGTGGAAAAAGAACATTATCAGCATCAGCACCAACAAGACGCGATAACTCCACAACGATTATCCAGTTCCTCTTCTTCATCCTCTTCAACACCAACTTCTTCTTTCATGGCGAAAGGCGCACCTCCTCCACAATCACAACAACGTCAATATCGCCGTGTTTTCTCCTTTTTGTCCAAACAAATGTCAAAAGAATCACCATCTGCAACAACAACTTCAGCAACTCGACGTATTAAAAAACAGAAATCAATGGTTGGGATTACATCAGTGTCGTGGAACATGTTCAAAAAAAGTAGTAATCGATCACCATCAGCACATCAACATCAACAACAACAGCAGCAGCAACAACAACAGCAGCAGCAACAACAACAGTTAATACATACACCCACTAGTGGCAATGGATGTGGTGGCGTATTTGTATCAGCAGACGAACCATTTGTATCAAACACCTGCAGCTGCACTGATCCCACGACAATGAATGTGAATCGGATCAAACCAGCATATGACTCATCAACCATCACAACAACAACAGCAACAACAACAACAAAACATGATCAGTCGTATACCAATAGTGGTGGTGGATTCCGGTCTCTCCCTCCTATTTTATCTTCTGGTAATGGAATGGCGGGTGGAAACCAAAGGAGAAAAATCAGCAAAAGGAAGGTATATGATCCGGCACAATGGCCTTGTGCTCTACTACAAGATACAATCGAACAGGATCGTCTGGTGGCTCAACATTATCTGTTACGAACGGTGTTTGGAAGTGATCATCATGCCCCAGTTCAATCGCTCTTATCTCAACAACTACAACAGCGCCATCATCATCATCATCATCATTCTGTCTTTGGTTCTGGAGGAGAAGGGGTAGCAAACATGTCATCTCCAACAACTTCAGCATCTTCCTCTTTGTGCAGCACCCATGACAACAACAACAACAACAATGGTGGCAGTCAATCGGATCATGGACCAGTGGTGTTGGATGTTGGCTGTGGTCTTGGTCAATGGTCAATGGAAATGGCAACAACTTACCCCAACTCTACATTTATTGGTTTGGATATTCTTCCTACGTTTCCCAAGGACATCAAGCCTCGCAATTGCTACTTTCTTCAAGTCAATGTCAAGCGACTCCCTCTACCTTTTGCCGACCAAAGCGTTGATTTTATTTATCAAAGGGATCTGAACTGGGGTTTGGGACAAGACGATTGGTATCCGTTGATAAAGGAATATCTTCGTATTTTGAAACCTGGTGGCTGGATCGAATTAGTGGAAGCGGTAAGAATGAAAAGATGCTAGTCATTGTGGGTACTGAAATAAAGACTAAAGATCTTTTCTTCTTCTATTTTTTTACTATTATAGGATTTGGAAACCAAAAGTAGCCTAGAAAAGGAGTGTGCAATGAATGACAAACGTAAGCGAAGGAAACAAACAAACCCACCCTCCTCTTCCTCTCCCCCAAAAAAAACTGCCATATTGATGTTTTTTTTTTTTATTTTGTTTGGTAGTTTTGGAAGGATTCAGCAGACGACGACAGGACCCTTTTGTGGCAAGGCGCCTTCCGACTATGTTAGCTATTCACGGATTTAGACGAGTGGAAAGTCATTTTCAATCACTCCCTCTTGGTTGGAAGCACAACAATCCCACCTACGATGCAGACCACCATCAACATGTCACAAATGACTCCCATGACAACAGCAGTACACCTGGAAGGCAAGTGCAGGCGATCGCAAGTCAATATCTATTTTATCTTCGATCTCTCGGTCCTTGGTTAAGATTGGTAATGGGTCTCAGTCAGTCAAAGTACATTGATTATGTCGATCAATTACCTCTGGAATGGGAACAGGCTCAAACCTACGTCAACTGGCATTGCGCAACCGCTCAAAAACCATATGAATAGTCGTCCTCCAATAGATTTATACCTTCTCATACACACATACACACATACATACATTATCTCCCTTGTTTATAGTCTCCTTTCCCTATCACTTCTCCCCCCTTTTTTTTTTATTATCACTATTACTATTGTTATTATACGTGTTCATCCTCTTGTCTATTTATCCATTAGTATACATCTCATCTTTATCATGATGCGACCTTTTTTTCGCGTTGTACCCTCTTACTTCCTTTTCTTGTATTTACATGTCTATCAATATCAAAATTAATAAAAAGTATGTTTCTGTAGTTTTTTTTTTTTTTTTTTTTTTTTTTTTTTGTGGGTCACAGCGTATTGGAAAAGAGGGGTGAGAAAGGGGGGGTAGCTAGAAGATTGATACTCCGATACATTTTGCATGAGATGGGAAATATATGATATTGCCACCCATGGTTGTATGCAGCAATAAATAACCGACCCAAAACTCATAAAACAACATATTAAGAAATTAACCAAGGGGGTTGATTGTTTTATGTGCACAATATGATTGTCTATATTTTCATATTCATATCATAGGTGCATAAACTTTTGGTGCTAGTGGAATAGACGGGGTTGAAGTCGGTGGTCATTTCTCGAATGCATGTTACTGTGGTGGATTTTATTTATATTAGTGGATAGTAAGAATGTAAGGCGTAAACAGGCATCAGTACCATCGAGAGAGAGAGAGAGAGAGAGAGTATGTGTGTGTGAAAAAAAAAGTGAACTAACTTGATGGCGATACAAGAAATTGAATGTATCATAGTCAGCATGCCAAAATTAAGGCTTGGAAACATAGATAGCTCTTCTTTGGAAAAATAAAGGACAATTATGGTTTTTCAGACATTAAAAAAAAAATACACAGAAGAGGTATCAAACATCAAACCTTTTATTGCGGATTGTAAATCATAAACAGTAAATCTATACTACTAAGGTTACTATAATCTAAGAAGATACTATAAGAAAAGGTGGGTGTCCAATATGATCAAGCTAAACTAATCTACATATACTACATCATCAAAAAAAAAAAAAAAAGCTTACTAGAAGCTTGGTTCCATGAAGAGACGCAAAAAAAAAAAAAAAAAAAAAAAAAAAAAAAAAAAAAAAAAAAAAAAAAAAAAAATATTGTCAACTTCATACAATTCCAGTCCATGGGCAAAGCACTCTTACTGGCTAGGTGAATGGTATTTCCAGGAGAGGGATTAGGTCGATTCAACAAATTTGAGGTGCAATATCAGTATATGATGCATCCCCCACGGGACCTATTCAATAATGAAAAGCTATGATCAGATAACATTCATCCCCCTACATAGCCCAAAAGTCATGATTTTCACCCTCTCACCAAGTAGATATAAGTATTACCTTTCTTACTGTGACAGAGTGTTTTTAAATGATGCCCAATGATACTGTCCCAGCCCTTGCGGAGCATCATTTTTTCAATTCAATCTAAAAAAGCGAAATAAAACGGTTATGGTATATTCGTTTCCCCTTCCCGAATTCGCTTCTAACATAACTCACTTTTCAATACATCGCCCCATTTCAAATCAAGAGTGTCGTTTCAGATAAACCATGCTGTGAGTCCTTCCAATGTCTGCCCCGGTATGTCAATGTTTCAAATGATATCATGGCCAATGTTGGATTCCCGGGAAATGAACGGATCCTATGACCCATGTCATTCGAGCCTTCCTTTACCGAGAGTGCATGCACCGCTTGCAAACCTTCTTCCACCAAACCATTAATCTCGGAGTTGTTCAACCGCCACACCCGATTGCTTCTTCATAGAATCGTCCAGCTTTTGAGTACCATGATCAATTTAAAAATGACGAAGAGACGACTTTGAGTTTTCGAATGGAACAATCAGAAAAAAAAAGGTTGCCCCATTGCTGCATCCTGCAGAATAATCATAAATGAATTAGAATATGTGTATGTTGATAGTGTGTGTGTTTTAATTTACCTGAGTCAGCCGTATGTATAATAGAAAGACGTTCATCATCATGGGTGAATAGTATCGAAATACATAAAGAAGATACACCGTGTGGAAGATTTTGAGATGAGACAAAATTTACTACCACCCATGGCTTCGATTCTTGATTTCATAAATGCAAAAGTCTTGCAACACCACAGTCATACAGTTATGTCCCAGTTTATATACCACAAGCCAAAAAAAACAACCAGTGGCAAAACAATCCACCAATAAAAACAAGGAAATTCAGCTCATGCAGATTTAGAGTAAAAACTCCCGTCTTTACCGAAGGGCGTTGACCTAAATAAAAAAAAACAAAAAGCATTCGTCAATTGCCCTGCTAAGCTTCCAAAGAGCTTTCTAATTTTCATACCTTTGTCACAGTGATGTTCCACCTCCACAATGCGTCATAACCTGTAAGGTGTAGAGTATACCCATTTTGTTCAGAGAAATGTAATCATCAACATATTCGATGTCCGAAAGGAAACTGCATTCGATGGACTATGGACAATAAAAAATTGAATGGTGGTGCAAGTAACGCTGGACCATATGGATTAATGCTGCCAAAACATTCCAAATCCAGGATCGCGAAATTTTGTTGCTGAAGGGTAGAAAGGTTTGTTGAGCAGAATGTATTGGCATGCGTATGTGTGTACAGTTTGTTGGCCATTATAGATGCATGTGTCCATACCAGTGTCGTTTCTGTGCTGGATTTGCAACAAAATTTGTCAAATTCACCCTCCTCCATATAAGGCCATAACAGATCAGTATGTAGATTATTTTTAACAGTACCCTATGCAAAAAAAAAAAAAAAAAAAAAAAAAAAAAAAAGAAGGGGGAGAAAATTAAATCGCTGGTCAAATCGTGTCATTATTTGTGTTTTGCCTACTACTTACAATGCAATCAGGAAAGGAGAGAAAGAGAGGCCAGTGGACAAAAGCTGCGTTTGATGTCAAGTTGTGGAAGCTCGATCGCCACCAAATATGGAGCCAAAGAGCTTTAGAGGGTTCGTTCGATATAGTTGACATGTAGCTCATAAGTGATGGAGATCCAAATATAAAAGTCGCCACAATGCCACAATAAGAATGCAACAAGCTGAGGATCTTATTTGAACCTTAAAATAAAAGAAAAAGGGTAAGTATGATTGTTTATATGCATTGTAAAGGTATGATGTCTATCATATATTCTTCCTTGATTCCACGGAAGATAAGGATGCTTTAAATGGGTTACCTTGTATAGAATAGATTGTCAACAAAGCGGCTTGATCAAATCAATACTGTAGCAATTATCTGTGTTTTCTATTCCCAATTTGCAGGATCTACTATCAATGAATTTGATTCGTTTGATATGTCATTAGATAAGAGTATATAAGAGAAAAATGTCATTAAATAAGCCATTTGATAGAATTTTGGAGTGTCCATATGCGAAACCCAAATCTCAAAGAGATTGAAATAAAAATGTTTAGTTACCTTAAGGTACCGTTAGGAGCTAATTTGAAGTGCCTTAAGAATCTCGTACCAATAACTTGTTGATGTCAAGGCCTGAGGAGGGGGGGGGGGACAATAAAACAGTTTCCAAAAGCATAACAGTGATGCTGATATATCTTCGCTTGAAAGCGATTGATATATTTTGAACTTGTGATAAAAATAAAAATAAAAAAAAAGTTGGAAAAAAAAAAAATCCAAAAAGACCATCGATAATTTTTGTACGTGAAAGTTTAAGATCGATTTCAAACACCGCTTAGGCTTGACGATCATCCATCCAAAAAAGATAAATTCAGATCTTTTTTATTTTTCCTTTCTTCTTTTTTTCTTTCGTTAATATTTTCACAGTTATTTTTCCTTTTGCATATTTATACATATAATGAATGAAAAAAAATGGGCATCTACATCATCCTCATCCAATTTTGCCAGTGAAGTGACGATACCCAAACCAGCCATATCAGCTTCTTCATCCCCTTCCTTAGAACGAAAGCATTCTATCGCTAATTCCGCTTATTCTGAAAATTCAGCTACCTTGGCCCCTTCACGGAAAACTGATTGGTATCAAAAATCAAAATCTATCTTTTTTCTATTGTTGTCAAAATATTGGTTTCTTCTGGGTTTGGCTGTTGCGATCATTTTGGCATGGCAGTTCCCTGATGTAGCTAAAAAGGGCGGTTACATTAGAGCCGAATGGTCTGTCAAGTGGGGTAATTAACAAGAGCATTCATTTATTCATTTGGTTATTTTTTTACTAACTTTATATAAATATATATGTGTGTGTTCCTTTACATAGGTGCGGTGGTCGTTATCTTTTTGATTTCTGGATTATCCTTGAAAACACAAACGCTTGCACAAACGGTGCTTCGTGTACGATTACATTTCTTGATCCAAGTGATCAATCTGATGATTATTCCTGGAGTGGTTTTTGGTCTTGTCCTTTTGTTTCTTAAGATGCATATGCCGCTCAACTCTTTGCTATTAGTTGGACTGGTTATTGCTGCAAGCACGCCAACGACGGTGTCTTCAAATGTGGTTATGACCAAAAATGCTGATGGAAACGAAGCTTCAGGTACATAAAAAAAAAATCTATATTTATTCGTATTTATCACTTTTATAGTTAATCATATTCTTTTTTTACTCTTTATTTTATTGTAGCACTTATGAATGCAGCCATTGGAAATGTATTGGGTAATCATTTTTTATAAAAATATACCGCATGTGTGTTATGCATCATCATGCAATTCCAAGAAAACAAAAAAAAAAAAAAGCACTTATTGACAACCAATACGTTCTTTCGAAATAGGAATTTTTGTATCACCTGCTCTTGTCTCCGTATTCCAAGGACCACTTATAGATGCTACGCCTGAAGAAGAACCAGCTACTGAAGCAGGTGGGAGAGTGGATTTCGTATCGGTGTTGAAACAACTGGGGCTAACCGTGCTAGTTCCTCTGGTGGTGGGTCAAATCATCCAATGGTTATTCACAGAAAAGGTGGCCAAGTTCAAAGCCAAATGCAGATTGTCCGATGTCAGCAGTGTGGCTTTATTGACATTGGTGTGGTCGGTCTTTTCCGATGCAGTGGCTTCTGGCTCCTTTGACTCGATTGCCCCTGTTGACATTGTGGCCGTGCTCATTATTAATGCTGGATTGTATATTTCTTTCTCTCTGCTTTGTTGGTTTCTGGCAGCGATTCCTGCTCCATATCCTGGTCCTCGATGGGTACAAAGGTTACGCTACTCAAGAGCTGATACAGTGGCGATTATGGTATGTAGGAAAGAAAAAAAAAAAGAAGATAGTGTACGGAATGATCGTTCGTGCTTCATTATTTACTCATCTTTCTTTCCATTAGTATTGTGGTGCAACAAAAACAGTGGCAATGGGTGTGCCGCTGATCAATGTCTTGTATCAATCTGGCGATCCTGGCACTGTGGGCGTTTTGGCAACCCCTCTCCTTTTATACCATATTGAACAATTGATCTTGGGAAACATTGAAGTGGAAATTCTGAAAAAATGGGTACGCCGTGGCCAACAAGATGACATTGAAAAACAGCAAGAACAACAACAAGATGATGAGGTTGATGGTGAAATTCCAATTCCAGCTACCCGTGACTATGATGACAACATGTATGGAAGTGGTACAACACAAATTCCTTCCTCTGTTTTGCCTTCCCATATGGCTCAATCTAATATCTCCCCACACCCCTTCGCCCCGTCACACCTTGATAAGTAATGTTAGTTTATATCCTTTATATTTTATACTGTACCCATACTTTTTTAGTTAGTTAGATACCCCTATTTGATCTAGTTTATTTTTATTTTTTTTATTTATCAACAATAAAGTCTTTTTTTTTTTTTGACCGATAGAATTTTCCCGCCCGAATCATTGAAAAAGGAGGGTTAAGTTATTCCATTATAGGCAACCTTTCCATTGATTACTTTACTGTATTATTTGATGTACCGTCACGACACCCAAGTCAAACATACGATGATGTTGTCAATTGAAGGTAGGTGATAATATCGAGTCAAACAGATATAAAAATTTCCATCCCATAGATTCAGTAGATTATCGACACATTTTGTGAAATTTGACTAGGATTCTATACTGACGCTTTCTAAATGTAAGTGGCGGTATTTTAATGTCTGTTGTGGGGAATTTTTTTTTTCTTTTTTTCTGACTCTTTTATTTTTTCTATATGACATTTTAGAAATAATGAGGACCGTCTCACTGGTGAACCGTCTGAAATGGTCGTTTTCTGGAAATATGAATCCACATGCATTGGAGTTGGGTGATGTGGATAATGATGGTGTAAGTACCATTTTCGTGATTATTATCTTTGTCTTCCTTCTGAACGTTTTTTTTGGCTTTCTTTCCATTTAGGATGTTGAATTCGTGATAGGGAACTTGAACGGAGACCTAGCTATCTTCAAAGGCGAATGTCCAATAGGGTCACCAACTTTTACTTGCCAAGATCTTGGCACGGTAAGATTACAAAAAAACAACAACTTGCTGTATGATTTTGGAATGCTTGACTGATACGGAGACGTTTTAACTAGATCACGTGTATTGCTATTGGCGATGTCCGGAACGTGGGCAAGGTAAGTTAGAAGCAATGAATGAAGGTAGTTTCATATTACTGAATGACCTGATCCGTTGCTAGAATTCCATAGTCGTTGTCAATGCAGAAGGTCACTGTCACATATTTGATATCCCTCCAACGGTCACGAGTCAACCTTCAACCCCTCCAACTGCAACTCACGCACAACGCCAAAACTTGATGGATGAATATTTGCGCCAAGGTCGCAGATCCTCTGATTCAAATAGCACACAAGGTTTTCGAAGGATGGGAAATCAGGTCGATGAACAGACATATAGATATATTGATGACAGTAAAGGCGACGGTGGTGGTGGTCCAACAATATTGCAACAACCAAACTTGACATTGAAAGTGCCTGTGAATGTTAACAAAATACTCATTGCTGATATTGGTAATGTACAGCAAAAATCCCGATGCTTTATTGCATATACTCATTTATTTGATTTTTTTTTTCTTTTGTTTTTTCAACTGACTAGATGGTGATGGCCTTAATGAATTTATACTGGCAAGAACTGACCGAATTTTACATTCTTTCCAATTGGATCATCAAAGTGCATCATCAGCAACTATGAATGACAAAACTGAATCTCCTGTGACGACCGCTAGTAGCTCCCCAACTTCAACTCTGACCTCAACTATTCAATCATCTCTGTCAGCCTTATCTGGTAATAAGCTTGGATCGAAATCGAACAACGACAGCAAGGAACTCAAGTCGCATGTGCTTCGGAAAGGAATGGCATGGAAAACTGCAAAGGCGAAGGACAACAAGGACGTGAAAGTGAAGTCTGAAACCCTACAAAGACCTACTCTGGATCAGCAAATGTACCTCAAGGACAAGGACATGTGGGTTTTCGATGGTCAGGTAATCATTATAGTGGATAAAGCACAATTATAAATGGTTATTCATTTGCGTTTCTTTTGTAAAATGTAGATTACATCTCTTACTACCACTACTTATCCAGATCGGCCCAATGAACCCATTCTTTTAGTTGCTCAACCCGGAAATACATTTACCATCATCGATCAGAAAGGAAACCGACTTAATCGTGACTTTACACCACAGCATGGGCCTTATATTTATGACCGACGACAACGATTACCGTGCACAACGCTGAAAGAAACACCATCGGACGCAACAACGACAAAAAAGCTGCAGAAACAACTAGATACAGTAACTAACACCACGACTGCTCCTGAATCTTCGACAATCGCCAATTCTCAACCAATGGATATCCATCGATCAACAGTGGACGCTCAATCCAAGGATTCATCAACAAGTACGATACGAACATTACTCAACCGACTTGCGATGCCGAATGATATTGCTGTGGAAAACGTTATTTATGCCAAAGAGGATGAAAATGACAGCAGTGGCAATGATACTGACAGCAACAATGAAGGGGACGACGATGCTGCGTTCTGTTCTGACTTTGAACGTACTAATTATGCTATCCAGGACTGGCCGGTGATGGATGGCGATGATATTATGGGCGATGATAAAAACGGTGCGGTAGCAACTGAAATTGTGATTGGAAAACGACAGCTGTCTAACGATCATCAGCGGTCTGGAAACGAAGTTGGCATGCTTAGCATGGATGGTAAGTACTGAAAAAAAAAAGAAGACTGGGCATCAAGGAAGTCGGGTCGATACTTATCCGAACCCTTATTTCTAGGAAAATTCACCATTCATGATCTCCGAACAAAGAAAACCTCTCAACAAGATCTGTTTGTCACACACAAGTTATTCAGTCTGGCAACATTGGATGTTTCTGGGACCCCAATGCTACCAAAACCTCTTTATCCTGCTCGTAATGCACCTCTTTATTTTGCTGGACCACCTCCACAACAACAACAGCAGCAACAACAGCAGCAGCAACAGCAACAGCAACGACAGCAAAGTATCCCAAGGCAAAGTCAGCAACACCAAAGTTTAACGACGCGGCACGCATCACTGGCATCATCTTCATCGTCCCCTTCATCATCACGAGCCGTGGCAACTACAGCAACAGTAACTGCTTTAGCACATTCTAATACTGGATCACCATCGTTTTCATCTTCATCGAAGCTCTCCCTTACCCTTTCGAATAACAACAATGGCGGATTGGATGATCCCAACAAGTCGCAAACGCAACCCTCGCCTTCAACAACCACTGCAATGAGTCTTCATACCCATCAAGATACCAACAACAACAACAACAACATTAATACTCATCACGAAGGTTTGACAGATAGTGAATTCAGTGGCCTCTATGTAAGTGACTGCCAATCAACCGTCGCAAAATTAGCTTCTAGCCAACAACAACAGCAAGTCAGTTATCGGGATAACATCATTGCCGGCGATCACACAGCAACAAGCTCTCGACGTGGAAGTCATAGCAGCGACGGTAGTAGCTCATGGAGTGATTTGGATCAAGAAGACGACGACGATGGGCCCGACTGTGATTTGTTTGTGGCCTGCGCATGGAATGGGGTGACCTACTTGATCGATTGGAGTCAACGAATGGACGATGGCGACCGTGACACAGATAGTGCAACATCAAACGATAGGCCTGATTCTTCTTCTTCCAATATACGATTTCAGCTGGTCAAGTTTGCTTTTGAAGGACGTGTGTGTGCATTTACAGCTGGTAAGTTCCTTATAATATCAAAACAGGGAGGGAGGGAAGATCTTGGCTCATGTGTGGTATTTATTTATTTATTTACTTATGTTATTGATAGGTTTATATGCGGTGGCTCCGGGCTACAATGTGCCTTGCCTATTCTATGTTGATTTTGAAGATCAAATTTTTGTTTATTATGACGTACGGATATCGCCTGGCAAGGTGACTGGATTTACTGATATGATTGATGACGATGTGGAGGAGGCGCTGGATCGTTTACTGGGATTAGAAGATGATCTGTCGAAAGAAATGGCGTCGGCATTTGATCAGTCCAATGTGAAACACCAACACCGATTGGAAGATGACGATGGCGAAAAGGAAGAACAGCAACATATTGATCTCGGCGATGGTTGGAAAGGAATCATGGAACACGCGGCTACCATAGATTCTCCTACATTACCCGCAAACCCTGCAGGTAAGCAGTTCAAAGAAAGATGAAAGAAAAAGAAAAAAAAGAGAAAACTAACCTTGTCTGGATTTATTTTATTCTAGATTTGTCCGAATTTATTCATGAATGCCTTTACGAGTTTGATGATATGAAGGAACGTCTGGAAACCGATCTGTTTGTGGTAAGTATATTGTTAAAGAGAGAGAAATGAAAAACGTTATGATGTTTATTCACGTCATCACCCTATTTTATTTAGTTTGAACACGAGCATTTACCTCATACTATCTCCAACCATTCTGACATTCGTCGATTGTCTGATCTGAATATTACCATCGAACCTGAATTGGAAAGCGAAGTCTCTGAACCTGAAGAAGCCATGGAGGAACAAGGTATGTTTGCATACGATGATACGCGATCAAGTCAATCAAGTGATTCTGAAATACTTCGAAACTGGATGGATGAAAACCTTCTGCGGTCTAGCTTAGGCTCTTAGTTTAGAAACAGCGCTAGTAATTTATTATTATGTTGATTTAGTTTTTTATTTGGGGGATAGTATTATTTTTATTACTTTCAATAAAAGCTTCGTTTTATTGTATCTATTACTCGTACTATTGGTTGATGTGATAGCCCATCGAAGTTTCTTTTTTGCCTATATCAAAAAACTCTGGTACTTTGTCGTAAAATTAGTTTGTGGGCAGAGAAATGTAGAGCTCTGATGGAAAGATACGATTGATCTCGTTTATACTTTTTCAGTTACTTTTACTTATATGATGAAAAGGTTTTAATAATTATTGCTATGCTAGTTTCTAGGGATTTTCTCTACCGCTCATCAACAAACGCTCAAACTCAAAAATAGTATTGATTGACGCAGGTACCTCCATGAACAAACCTCCCCCCCCAGCGGATATTTAATGTCTAGGAACTTTTACTTTATTACTTCTCTTCCTCCCCCCCCCTTTTTTTTTGTGCTTCACTGGTGTAAAAGGAAGGGAGCGTGAATAATGGCGGGTTCCATCATAAGAGTAGAACTACCATGTTGCTCATGTTGCATATTGTATGGCTAGATGTGAAAGTTAAAGAGAACATTCCTTTTTTTTTTTTTTTGGAAGTTACCCAACCTCAAAACCTGAATGACAGACATCACCTGAGTGACAGGTTAGAGAAATTCATAATCCGCCCACGTGAAATATTTTATTTTCTCTCTCCAGCTTTTTTTATTTTTTCATGGCTCTTCCAAATCCCAATTCAACCCCCACCATTGGAGATCCAGCTCCATCCACCAATCCACCTATTCCATCCAACCATCCCCTTCATCGCTCAAATGGTAGATCTTGGGCACAAGTCACCTCTCGGCAACGCCATTCCCTCATGCACTTGAATGACACCGATTCCGACACGAAGCAACTCATTCGATCTCATGTTTGGAAACCGGGACGATCCCCTGGTAGTATGTTTCTCGATTTCAGCACATGCAACATTACTCACCAAGACGTCATGATTCTCATCAAGAAGCAATATCCTTCCCGGATCGCTGTCGTGCCTTTCAGCCAAGGAACTCGGCGCCTAGTGGAACTCAACTTCACCCTTACTGATGCCTCTTACCAAACTGCTCTCAAAGATGGGCTCAAAATCAACGACAACCTCACGATTCTCCCTTGTGCGGCCATGGATTCCAAAGATTCCGAATCCAACATTGCCAGATTAACTCTTCGTCGCCTTCCCTTCTCCCAGAAACGGAACTTGTGACGGGCCTCAAACAGAGTCTTGCAAAATACGGCAAAGTCTTAGATGCTGGGATATTCCGGGACCCAAAAACACAGACATACATGGGTACTGGCTACGCCATCCTTAACCGCAACCAAGTCACCAACCCACTCGAATTGACCCACACGATCCCTTGGTTTGAAAACGATATGGGATTCCATGCAACCTGGTCGGAAATGCCACCCTGGTGTCGGTATTGTCATGCTGAAGGACATGTCGTGGCGGACTGCTCCCTAAGCCGCAAACACCAAGTATGCTGGAACTGTGGTAAAGATGGACACAGGGCCGCGGTGTGCCCTCGACAGAACTACGGGAAAAAGGCAAGGAAAGTGGCCACCAACCCTCAGACGCTACTAGTCGACCTCCTTCTACCATATTTACGAATCTCTTCCGGTGGAACCTACCAATGCACCTCAGGACAACGCATCGACGTCAAATCAACAACACTCCAACCCAGCCACCCCTTCAACATCCGAGACTCCGTCCCCAGCTCTCAGTACACCAACTCCGCACGCTCCAGCCAATATTGATATCTATCATGCCACTACTCCTACACTCTCTCCCAGTACACCTGCTGTTGTCGACTTGACCAAGGACTCCCAGCAAACGGAATATGAACACGGGGATCAACAACCCAACAATGAAGGCACATCTGAATCTATGGATTATGATCACTCTCCCAATGATTCCCAGCACACCGAACACGCCACGAGGATCAACAGTCCAACACGGAAGGCAACTCGGAATTTATGGACCAAGACCACCCTCCAATGACAACCTGTCAACTACCGTGGAATCCCAGCAATCCCTCATGGGCCGATTCGAACATGGACACCGAAGAAAACATTGAGGATTACATCGACAGGACTGAAAAGGATGAACGTGATCGAGCCACCACCAGTACACCCCACCAGGCAACATCACCCGACGACGAAACCTGTATGAACAATGGAGTCCAATCACCAGAGACGACCAATCCAACGACCTCCGCTACTGCAAAGCGTCGACAGCAACCTCCTCGCAAAGCAGCCAAACCCATCACCTATACTCAATAATATGATTGATACAACAATACGTCTTCAATTGTCCTCACTCAACTGCAACAGCATTGTGAAGACATCATCCAAAACAATTCAATCATCATACATCCGATTCCTTCGCTCTGTCAAATCACACCTCCTCGCCTTACAAGAAACACACACCATGGATCCTACTACTCGACACAACATCCAACAACAATTTCAAGCACAACAATGTCTCTGGACGGCACAATGTGGCCTCATTTCTTTCTCCTCCCTCTTCACCCTCTCCGACAATCTCATTCACCCTCATCATCCCTATTCCGAACGCATCATTATCTCCAAAGTCGAACACCCTCAACAACTCTACTCCCCATTTTTTATTCTCGTCCTTTACGCACCGGTCACGACACAACCCATCCGACGCCAATTCTTCCACTCCGTACTCTCCACCATCACCGATCCCTCCCTTCAAGTCGACACCGGACGTCTCATGATTATGGGCGACTTCAATTACTCATATCAAAGACCTCGTCTCACTGCCAATACCACATCGACTGGATATCCTTTCTCGACGACAAACTTTTACAATTGCATGGACTCTGACGACATGACAACCATCCCCACATTTCAGCGCTCAGCAAATACCACCTCCACGATCGACTACATATTTATCAGCCGTCACACATTATCTCATGACTTGACGATGGTCACATTGACAAGATGAAACCCGAATGGTCAGATCACAGCATGCTCACGATTGGCCTTTCCTTCAAACTTTACCGATCGGTCCAGGTTTATGGAAAGCAAATCCCACTCTTCTCCACCATGAATCTTTCCGGTCTCGCCTTTCAAAACACCTCGACAACCTCTCAAGCCATACACTCCAGAATTATCAACCAAGACTCATGGGATTGGATCAAGGACAAAGTCAAAGTTTGGATCCGCAAACAAGGCCGCCACACCACAATGACTCGATCAAAATCCCTCAAGCAACTTCAAAGGCAACGAAATCGGTTTTTACGGAGCAAGCCACCACCGGACATTCGGCTATATCATCTCACCATCCTCGATGCTCAAATCCATCAACTCCAACAAGACATGCCGACATAGCAGCTCTTCAAGCTGGGATCAACTGGCGGGAACAGGGAGAAAAATCTGCAGGATACTTGAAACGACTCCATCATCAACGCAATATGGAACAACATATCAGTAACCTCGACAATACGGATACTTCGGCTTTTGTTTCAACCCCTACGACCACGGAAGATATTGCTCATGGTTTATCAGCACCTCTACACACCCGACGCAATTGCAGAGGACACATTGAACAATATTTGGACATTATTCCTGACACCAACCGCCTTTCCCCTTCTCAGCGCACTTCGTTGGAATTACCGATCTCAGATACCGAGATCACATACCACATCACCAGAACGTCCAAATCAAGCAGTCCTGGTGCCGATGGCTAAGTTATCAGTATTTGGCTCTTCTGTATCACCACCCAAAGATTCGTCCCCTTCTACAATCTGTCTTCAATGATGCTCTTCAACATGCTACTTTTCCTCAATCGTGGCAAGATATCCGCATCCGACTGCTTCCGAAGAAAGGCATCCTCAATGATCTCAAAAATTGGCGACCGATTTCTCTCATCAACTGCGATGCCAAGGTGTTTACTCGGATTTTGACCGCCCGAATAGCCCAGGTGATGACCAGCTGCATCAACCAATATCAATCTGGTTTTCTCCCTCGTCGATTATTGCCGAAAATGGATTGGCTCTGAAACTGGTGATGGAACAATCAAAAGCAACTGGATATCAAGGCGCAGGTATACTTCTAGATCAAGAGAAGGCGTATGATCGGGTCCATCCTCGCTATATGGAGTCTACCCTTCGACGTTTCGGCTTCCCTTCCGATCTCATTCAATGCATCTGTGGTCTCTTTTTTGGCAATCTGGTCAGGATCAATATCAATGGCAATTCTCCAAACCAGTATTCCAAAGGCGTGGCTTACGTCAAGGTGATCCTCTGTCCCCCTACTGTTTAATCTGTCAATGGAACCCTTACTTCAATCCATCCTCCAAGACTCCTCCTTTCCAAGGCTATCAACCTCTGTCTCACAGTCCAACTTTCACCCGGTTCGGTGATCAAACTTCTGGCCTACGCTGATGACATTTGTGTCCTACTGAAGGATACGCGGGATTTTGACAAACTCATGACCCATTTCCCAACTATAGTCAAGTCTCCAATGCCAAGCTCAACGTCTCGAAAACAGAGGCCTTCTCTTTATGCGGCAGACCCCTTCCAGGCTGGCAAGAATTCTTTGGACATAAAGGCATTACGCAATGGTACGATTGTCACTCATCTCACCCTCTCCGCTACTTGGGCTTCAGCATGATCCAATCGCCAGCTCAACGTCATCTTATTACTCATCAGTCCTCAGCACAGTAACCAACGCATGCAACATCTACAGTCAACGTCATCTATCCATTCGTGGTCGCATTACTGTAGCAAACACCCTGATATTATCCAAAATTTGGTATCAACTTCGGTCGTGAACCTCCCCAATGTTTTTATCAACAACTCCGATCGACAGTTTACCAATTTGTTACCAAAGGCTACAAACCAGCACTAGGTTACTCCTTACTGTGCAAATCCACTAGAAATGGTGGACTTGGTCTTCTCGATACCTTCACCCAAACATTGATTCTCCAGCGCCGCTGGTTATCTTTGATTTTGGAACGTGACCCCGGATCTTCCTTTGGTGCCAACATTATTCATCATCATCTGACAATGATTACTGACAACAATATTGGATATCGCCTCCCGCTCTTCTTCCCATTACTACGTCGTGGTCCACTATGTGCACCAGATGCTGTCCTGGCCCGAATCTTTACCGCCATGGATCGATATCACCAACATATGATGATCTTCCTCTCTCACCTGCCACGTGGCTTCATCTACCTCTCATCAATGCTGTCTCTTCCGCTCCTCCGGATCACTGGATTCACACCCACCACGCAGCCGATCCGACACATTGTTTTTCTGTTTTGATTCGACCCCTGGTTGTATCCGTCCGCTCCTACCATCTTCTATCTGTCTTCTTGATCCTCCGGATGACATCAAATACCGCAATCTTTCTGTGCAGCTTTTCCGGACCTCATCACGAATACCATCACACTACATCCATCATTTCAACAATACATGACGAATTGGGGACAACAAGAAGGAAATGTAACTGACTCCACCCTGGTGACAAGCTTCCTCGCCTCTCCTACTTGGACATCCTACACTCCTCGCTCCCATCGCCAACGACTTCTCTCCTCTCTCCCCCGAACACAATCCCCTCCGTCACTCCCATCCCGCCTGTGGCATTCTTTCTGGAAACAACCACAACACCTATATGCTCGAACACTATGGTATCGCTTCTAGTGGGCAAACTTTATTGTCAAAAGTCCCTGGTCCACTTCCGACCTTCCACCACGTCCCTCTGCCTGTTTTGTTCTGAAGCTACGGAAGATCTCCAGCATCTGTTTGTCACTTGTCCCATCAAATGGGCACTGTGGCAACAAGTCTTTGATCATCTCCTCCCTGGTTCGTCACCTCCACAAACAACAATAGTCTCCGGCCTTTTCTCCCTAGATTTTTCCACCATCCCCAACTATCCTCCGCTCTTTGGCTTATCTCAGGATGCGTCATCCAAATTATCTGGCGCCATCACTGGTATTATGTCATACACCACATTCCTTTTAAGCCTTCCGTGCTATCACCTATCATCGCATCCCTCTTCTCTCAACTCCGCCCTCCTCCTCATATTTACCACATCCCTTCATATTAGATATATAGTTACCGTACCCCCAACTCTTGTTAGATTATTTCAGTTTACTTTTATTCTCCCACACTGATTTGATTTCACCAAGTTGTCGCCACTCTACGATGCGCTTCTTTCAATCCCCGCAATAAAATATATATTGCCCTAAAAAAAATTTTTTTATTTTTTCGGCTCTCTTTCTTTTTGGTTATTTTTTCTTCCCTTCATTTTTTTTTTTTTTTATCACCATTCAACTTGTGTGGTGTTATTTTGGGCCTAGAATTGTATTAGGACTAGTTTAGAAGTGTTTGCAGCTCAGGGATTACAAGATGCATGGGAAGACTCTTTCATTTTGGATCTAGAATCTGAAGGAACCATTAGTTGGTTTTTCGCAACCTTCATTAGCTTAGTTCGATGTTAGCTTGTCTCTATATCCGAATAAAATATGTCTCTTTTTACTTGTTTCAATGAAATGTGTCTCATTAGTGTCTCTTATGTTTTGAATAATAGATTCCTTTTCTTTTCTTTTCTTTTTGTTTTGTTTTGTTTTGCTAGCAACCAATCCCGTTTGATTAGTGTTTTGATCGTTTGTTGTGTTTCAATAAGAGAATAAAAAAAGACACTCTTGTACAATATTCAAGATCCTATTTTACAACCATTCCTTTCCTTTCCTTTAGAATAGTATTAACCTTTATTCAAAACCTCAGAATAGTCTCCCTCATAATGAATTTTGCCGGTTAAATTCCTTTTTAGAATGAACCCCTCCTTAGTTTTAGTACCTGCCGTTTCTGCTTCAATAAAATATATTCTTTTTTTATTAACCACATAATGATAAAAGTCACCATTGTAGCTGTTTTGCGCCCGGCATATCAAAGACCTGCTTTCTTGCTCCCCCCTCCTCCCTCATTATGACTAATTTGTCACATCCTCTCTATTCCTTCCCTCTCTTTCATTCATACCAATCAAATTTAAATCAGCGGTATATTTTGATAAGATCCTATGCGCATATGACATTCATGATGCGACTGTTTATTCTTTTGACCATGTCCATTAAACAAAAAAAAAATGTTGTTGTTGTTGTTTTACACTTCTCTTTCTCTTTTTCTTCGTCACATGAAATCGGTACGTTGGTGTTCACTGGGACTTGCTTCTATGTTCTGGTAAGCATATGATTCTGTAGTGGTTCCTCTCAGTTATGCGAACGCATCGGATAGGGTTTGTAGCAATTCGTGTCCCTTACTCACGCTAATCGGGAGTTAAATATATTGCAACCGTATGTTTAGGGTAAGTCGTATAACATATATCGTATAACCTCCCTCTCGTCTCTCGTGCCCCCCCCCCGTTTGCCTTTAATTCTTATGCATCACCACCATCAATAAAAAAAAAACTTCATTTACTATAGCTTTATCCTTCATTATTCATTCATTCTTAGTATAGCTTTAGAATTACTATCATTATTGAATAAAAGCTTGTTCCGAAATATTTATGTGTCATAGTTATCAATGATTTTTTAAATGGGATGATGATGGAGGAGAGCACACACGAATCTAATGAAGCGATAGCAAAGAGATCAATTGAACAATACATGAGAGAGTCTAATAAGATGTTTTTGATGGAAGCAAGCAAAAACATACATATTTTATTTAGATATAGGTACAACATATAGAAAAACACATTCTAAACTAAGCTAATGGAGGATCACAAAATCCACCCAATGGTGGGTCTAAATCCTAGATCAAAAATGAAAGGGTTTCCCATGCATGTTGTAATCCCTGAGCCGCAACCCTTCTAAACTAGTCCTGATACTAATCTAAGTGCAACATATCGTCATAGAAGTTGAATGGTGAAGGAGAGGATGTAAATATTCACGTGGTCGGGATGTGAAATATCATCTGTGCTGGTGTTAGAGAAAATCGTTACTGAACTGTATCAGCAAAATAAAAGATAGTCAATCACCCCTAACTTTTTTTCTATATAGCGTTTGACATCCATAAACACATACAAATCAATAACACAAGGATAATTTAGATATAAGTTGACAGGTAAATTTTATTCATAAATGCTATTGGTTATATTGATCAAACTAACCTAAATCTACTGGTAACATTTCTATCTTATAGCTGATGGACCAAACCAGAGCCTGTTTTCGAGAAAAATAAAGAAAAAACGGCAAATGAATCACTTCGTTCGACTTTATTTGTTTGATATAGTAAATCTTACCATTCAGGCCATTGTAAAAGAACCAGTTTTGAATAGGGAGTTCCTTTGCTGATAACACTTTGATGATTTCCTGTGCTAACACGCCGCCCATAATTGCAGCTAATGGCACCAATTCCGTTTGATATAAAGTAAGTCCTCTAAAATATTTCAATAGAAAAAGTAAGTATTTGGTGGTGAGTCGTTGTTCTTTGTTTGTTTGTTTTTTCTTCTATCACCCAGACCACGCTTAATAATAATTACCGTAATAAAGCATCATCCAAGACGGATCCATCATTAATACCAAGTGCTTGTAACCAAATATCCTTTTCTTGAATCAATTCCTCGACATCTAAGTCAGTAGGGCATCGTCCATTTTTCAACTGGAATTTCATGAGGACTGTAATTATAAGGCGCAAGATATATCAAAAAAAGCGTTAGTTTTCAAATGAAACATGGTTAGCAATCAACCTACTTTGAATCAAAAAAGCTATAGGTGATATCCTTTTCTTGAGAGCTTTGGTGGACATGGCAGACCAGTTTTTTTCCAAAGCATCAGTCAAGCTATTATACGATTCGGTATGTGTTGATCGAGTAATGATCGGATCTTGCGATTGTTTCGCGCCAGGTGGTAATTGTTTTTTCTCTCTGTGAAACAAAACAAAAGATTAAATAAATCAAAGACTTTTTTGAATTGACTATTTAGGTTTGCTTACTCAATAAACGTATGATTCACCAGATCGCAGAATATATAGCCAGCCCAACCAAACGTGTCCGCAGCATAAAACGGTTTGCTAATTTTTCGTCGAATATCATTGATGCGAATCTATCGCAAATAAAAATAATAATAATATGAGATGAGCTATTCACAATAACTGTACCTTTTTTTCCCCCCTCCTACTTACTGCTAGTTGAATATCGGCATGGAATAAGCACACACTATCAAATGATTCAAAAAAGGTATCAGGTTTTTCATGTATGTTTTCTTGATCTACGACCAAGTTGACGCGTGGATTCAATGTTTGCAATGACGACGAGGATACCTCGGCTTTCTAGCATGATCAATAAAATAAAATAAAAAGAAGACATGTGAGTATTTTGACAAGAAAGGAGTCCGCTTTCACTATCATTATCACCACTCTCACTATCCTCTATATTCCTTACGTTCTTTCCAATATCATCTTCGCTAAAAAGGAATTGCGAGTCCACCTCATTCTTTTCAACAGTGTTGTGATCCAATAGCGTGACTGAACCAATACCAGCAAGTACGAGATTCTTGGAAACTTCGTTACTGAGAGCGCGTACCCCAGCTATCAAAATATGAGCGTTACCGATTCTAAAGTAGAGGTGTTAGCGTATAAATAGTCCACTCATGTATTCTTTTAGTTAAAATACCTTTGTTGTGCTTCTAAACCCCATAGTCTAATTTGACGATCGTAAATGGCGGCTTCGTCTTATTGTTGTGAAAGCATCATGTAAACAATAGACAGGGTAAGTACATCTGTAAATCGAGTATTGTTTTGAATGGTGCTGTCAATTTCATTGCTCTTACCTTGTGATATGCTCTGTTGCGTCATGGGACTTGGTCTGGTATTTATATTGTTGATAGAAAGTCGTTATTTTACTGATAAAGGGACGAGCAAAAGAAAAAAAAAAAAAAAAAAGAAAGGAAAAAAAAAATGTATCTCAAAAAAAAAAATTGAGAGTCAAACACGCCGGGATTTAAAACTTCCTGTGTGGACCCTTTTCCTCGATCTTTCTTTTTTTTTTTTTTCTTCTTCTTCCTTTTCTTCCCTTATGTCCTTTCTTTCTTCAAGGTGAACATGTCCGCCGAATACCGAATTGTATACCGTTTTCGATACAATTCTTTTTTACCGGACTTGATACCGAAGATTGAAAAAAAAAAAAAAAATTAGGTAAGCTCCAACTGAAAAAGAGGTCGACACACATTGGCATTCTCATATCTACTTCAGGATGTTTATGCTGGTCGGATGATAGATAATCTCACTTGCCGGGCCACTGGACTATCTTTATTTGGACCGTCAAGTTGGAACCCAAGTTTTACCATTGGTCGTGGTCACCCCTTACCGGACTTTTGGTGCCAATGCAAAAAAAAATAATAATCGTGAGATGATGGTCGACTTATGGATCCAGTTAGATATAGCTTTTAGCTTAGTTTGTTTATATAGTATTAGAATAGTTATCATATATCTTTTTATTTTTAGTTATAGGAACATTTGAAAATATGGGATCGTTTTAATAAAATAAAGTGTGGTTACTGGTTATCACTATTTTACCAATCAAATGCGTAGATGAACTTGACGAAAATAGGGGGGAGGGATGATAGATGTATTCAAATGTTTGTGATGGTTGATTCTCGGATACAGAAACGGAATGACAAGACTTGGTTTAAAGAGGGGACTTCTGATAAGGAGGGGGAGTCATTGATATCTTGCCTAGATCTCCATGCTAACCAGCAGCTCTCTTTCTCTTTTTTTGTCAACTGCGGGATGAACTAAGAAGCCGGCTTTATAATACAATGCGTTCATCATCAGCTTTCATCCTGATTGTCTTTTTGAGTTTGCCTTTTTCCTTTTTTCATTTAAAGGTGATCTCTACGATTCCTTCTTTTTTCTTGTTTTTGTTTTTATATATACCTTTTTTTTTTTTTCTTCCTCTCCCTTCCTCTTTTTTTTTTTTATTTGGTTTTATTCTTATAAGCTATGAATAATGTTCATCCACCAACATCACCACGTTATGCAGAAAGCATACATAGTCAGATCACAATAGGACATGACTCGAATCATACAACACTGACACCTATGGAGGAAAGAAACAGCGATAAAAATCTCGAAAAAGGACGATCATCAGTAGAAACTTGGCTAGCAAGACAAAACGATCAGGAAAAACAAGAAAAAAATTCAATCATCACAGAAAATTTACAGCAACATCAACAACAACAGCATCCCGATTGTAAAACATACCCGATAGCGTGGGTGGCCCTTTTCTTTTTGGTAGTTTTAAGGGCTGCCGTGTCTATTTATAATAATACATTTAGTCCAATTCCTGTGGTCACCGCAAAATATCTCGATGTCGATCTAACCTCGGTCAACTGGCTATTTAACATACAAGCGGTGGTTTTCATTTTTGTCAGCTTTTTCACTTCCTGGCTTTTTGAATCTCTTGGAGTTAAAAAATCGGTGCGTAATTTTTTTTTTTTTCATTTCAATTTTTTGTTAATGTATTTATTTATTTTTCTCTTAATTCTAATAGCTAATCATTGGTGGTGGATTGATTACCCTTGGTTGCTGGATTAGATGGATTGCTGTAAAAATACAACCCCATTCTTTTGCATTACTCATGGTTGGGCAGGTCATTGCAGCTATAAGTAGTCCAATCACATTAAATATTATGACAAAGGTATATATTCATTACTTTTTATATATAATCATCATCGTCATTTGCTCATCATTTATTTATTTATTTTAGTTTGCTGCTGTTTGGTTTACTGAAGACAGGAGAGCTACTGCTGGAATGTTTGTAGCATCCAATTATGGCGGGATCATCGCCATGTTTTTAATGCCCGCTGTAGCCACTGGAGAAGACAGAATTGAATTTACTGTAAGGCTCAAAAAAAAAAAAATCGAAACAAAAAGATTTTGGAATTAATCTTTTTAATTCAATTGTATCAAAAAGATAATCATGGTAGCAGTGATTGCAACAGCAGCTTCTATTCCTCAATTATTTTTGCCTGCACTTCCACCAAAACCACCATCCATTGATATGATGACTACGGTTAGTCATGATACCGATGATCCCACAACCAAAGTCAGTTTACGGAAAGGGACATTAGCATTGATTAAGAATATTCATTTTTGGATCTTATGTGGAATTCACGGTATCAATGTCGGGTTATCTATTTCCTGGGGTGGTTTATTCAATCAGGCCATTACTCCTTATGGTTATAGCAATGCAGAAGCTGGAAATATAGTAGCTGTGGGTTTAGTAGCTGGAACTCTTGGCTGTTGTAAGTCCGACCTTTTTTTTTTTTTTTTATTGTCACTGAACGCTCATCATCATCATTTTTTTTTCTTTATTTCTTTTTTTTTTTGTCCTCGGCAGTGATTGCCGGTCCGATCTTGGATTCAACTAAGAAACATAAATTATTTCTCAAACTTATGGCCCCCTTGGTATGCAGTACTTATGTTGCAATGATATTTTTGAGTAAGTTTATATTATACTATTATGTTGTAATAACAATATACTAACACCTAAATATTTTTTATACAGTTAAACAAGACTCATTTGCTGCTATACTTTATGTTAATGGGTTGAATCAATTCTTTCTCTCCTTCATGGTCCCTATTGTCGTTGAACTTGGAGTTGAGGGTAAAAAAAAAAGTTTGCATGAATTTTGTTTAAACTCCGCATTTTCGAAACTGACTCCTGCTGTTTTTTTTTTTTTCCAACAAAATAGTGACATATCCTGTGCCTGAATCCATTTCAACTTCCATGTTATGGCAAATAGCACAAGTTTTTGGCTTTATTTTGGTATTGGTGATGGATAATTTCAGGGATCCGTCTGGCAGTCCTCCCAATAACATGGACCGCGGACTGATTTTCCAGGCTGTCACCTCTGGTGTGTGCGTGATCCTTAGCTTTTTATACATGGGCCGCATGTTACGCACTGATGCTTTCATGGCTGCCACAGCCTATGCCTCAAACAACAAGCATGCTTATTCCCCGGCACTTTCTCCTCCTCCTACAGACTCAACTTTGTTTCATTCATCATCGAAAGAGCATCAACCCGCCAATACAACTACAACATGGCGCCCTTCTCATCTTCGGGAAAATAGTAGTGCTGAAACCATTTCAGTGATGGTAGCAAATGAATCCAAAAAATGATTGCATTTACATATACACTATTTTGGGTCCTCTTTTTTTTTTTCTTCTCCTTCTGTTTCATTTGTTTGATTTGATTGTGTTTGATTTTTCCAAAAACTAAAAATAAAAAATAAAAAATACTGTAGTAATGTCAACATGTACAGCCCTAAAATGGACTTGATTCTCTTTATTGACATCAATGTACCTATGATGCATGCATATAAAAAAGTATCATCGGGTTATATCATATGAGAATAATCAAAAAACCGGTAATTTCCTTAAAAACGACAATAGCGATAGAATTGCATAATAAAAATCAATTTCTTTATTTCAAATGTACAAGCAGTGATATATAAGTATATAATATATGTAAAAAAATAAAAAGACAAAAACTAAAATATAAATGGAGAAAGGGGGGGGGCGACTAATGTAATCATGCCTTGGTTTCCACTTCAATAGCACCTGCTGATTCCAAAGCTTGAGCCAAGTCGTCCAACAAATCTTCCACATCCTCGATGCCAATGCAAAGTCGAATGAGATCTTCGGGGAGGGCTCGTTCGGCACGAATGTGAGCAGGAATAGAAGCATGCGACATACGACAAGGCATACTGATCAATGAATTGACGCAACCAAATGAAACCGAGATGCTCCAAAGTTTAGCCGCTTCCACAATCCGTTCTGAGATGCCAACATCACCAGTTTCAAAACTGAGCACCGCACCAGGACCCGAGGCAATCCGCTTGTGTAATTCATATTGAGGATGTTTTCTTGAACCAGGATAATGTACCTTGAATCCATGTCGCTCCAGGTAGTCACATACACGAATCGCACTAGCTTGTTGTTTATCCATACGTACCGCTAACGTCTTTATACCACGAAGTAATAACCATGAATCAAAAGGTCCCAAACCACATCCAGTTGCATTGATAACATAATAAAGTTGCTATACATACAAAAAAAAAGAAAAAAGGCGGGCCGTATGAGCACAGAGGACGATCGATCATGATGATGATTTCAAAAAAAAAAAAAAAAAAAAAAGAAGATAAAAAAATGTTCACTTACATCACCAACATCATCATTCTTGGCACCAAGTACACCCGCCATGAGATCATGATGACCGGACAAGTATTTCGTACCAGAATGATAAGATATATCGGCACCCATTTCCAAAGGACGCTGCAGGTAAGGGGACATCATCGTGTTATCGACAACTACCAGTGCATTGGGACACTTTTCATGAACATATCGAGAGATGGTTGGGATATCGGCAATTTTGATCAAGGGATTGGTGGGTGTCTCTAACAACACGAGTCGAGTCTTGACAGGATCCAAGTAAGGCAAGATGGCATCGGCTCGAGTGGTGTCAATGTGGTGTGTTTTGATGTTTTGTGATTTGTCCAAAAAGGATAAAAGTCGATTGGTGCCACCATACAAGTCGTCACCAGCAATGATTTCTTCCCCTGCACGTACAAGTCGGGTGATCACATCCAAAGCACTCATGCCACTCGTCACTGCTAATGCTCGCTTGGCCCCCATGACTTTGGCAAGATGGTTTTCTACTCAAAGCAAAGCATACACAATGTTAGGCACTATCTCTCTTTTGATTTGTATTTTTATCAAGAAACAAAAATAATATTGTGTTTTCTTACCTAGATGAGTACGTGTAGGATTCCCACTGCGAGAATAATCGTATTCGCCACCTGCGGTTGCGCTTTTTTGCTTGAAGGTCGCCGACTGATAAATGGGTACAGAGGCAGCATTATGAGGATCATCAGGGTTATCCACAGTAACTACTTCAGTGGCAAAACGGTATTGTTTACGGTCAGTCATGATGTTTGATGGTGGAGGGAGATAAAGTTTGTGTATAAAAATAAAAAACTAAAAAGAGGATAAGGAAAAAAGAAAAAAGGCTAAAAACCCGGGGCAAATAAGTCATCCTTTTTTTAAGATGATAAGTTTCAAATCCCTATTAACATGAACCAATCACCGACGAGCAAAATGACAAATTTGATCTTTTCGTTCAAAGATGGTTTTGATCCTTTGACGCACGCCATTGTTTAAGTTCAAATAACTAAAGAGTCAGAATGATAACAAAATCAATAATGAGCATATACAAAAATGAGAGTTTTATTTAAATATGATGAAATGAAGTCTAATCTAAAAATCTAACTAGCACCAAGTTGTTATTTTTGATCATCCATGGTGATAGTCAATGCATCCAGTTCTTCCAGAAGTTCGGGTGTAAATCGCATGTCAAACGTCTCCAAGATATATTTGCGTACTGGTGATCTAAAGTGATAGCTACCAAGTAGTTGACAAACTGAATAATAGAGCTGCACATTCCTGAAGTAATCACCGTGTCGATGTCGTAACCTAGCCATTTGTAGAATATAAAAATGAGACCCTGAAAATTAGTCTTTTATTGCTTTCGGATTACTTACTTGGCCAGATTTTTGGATGCTTCGTTTGCTAATATATGATTGCTCATGTCCCCAATGTTTTGAAGAATTTCCGAGCAAATGGTATCATCGATGATTGATTTTGGCAGCTGAGGGCGATCCGATAAAGTAGGTGTGTACTGCCAATTTTGAATCTATTGTAAAAGAAATCATTATCAGGGATGAGTGTGGTTCAATATATAACCATTGGCTATTTTTCGGAGCAGAAGAAGGTACCAAACTTACTGTTAAAAAACCCTTCAAATTCAATGGTACACAGAGTCCTTCAGGGTTTCCATTTGACCCAACAACACATTCCCATCCAAGTTCACCTAATATTTCTACACCTTGTTGAGTTTTTGAAATAAGTCCCAATACATAAAAACAGGTCCTAAATAAAAAAGAGCATTAATTCAGTGTCTTTTTTTTCTTTTCCTGTTGTTCTTTAACTTACCCTTTGAGTGATAAAACTTGGCTGTTTTCGGCCATATATACAATATTTTTGATAATATCTTCTTCCTCTAAAAACAGCAATCCATTCCGGGTAGATCCAATGTTCCCCACCGCCCATAAATCCGATTTCAGTTGCTGCATGACTTCCACATCATGTGTTTCCATTGAATAATTTCTGATATGATCGGTAAAGAGTTGGAAGTGCCCTTTATCCCGTAGTAACATGCATCCTTCTTTTGTTTTTGTTAATTCGCCATAGAAGTGAGGTGGAGATAAACCATCACCAGCTTGCCTAGAGATAACAACAGCATAAAATTGTTAGATATTAATATAGCTCTTTTTCGTCCCCTTATATAGCCTTACAACGTTTCAAAATCGAATTCACTATCTATGCGTTCTTCAAAGGGCTTGCTTTTTTTCTTGGGGGTATTGATCAAAGCTCTCGCCAGCGAGAGTTCCAACTGCATTACATATTGTTGGTTGCGATACTAAAAATAAAAAATTAAGGAAGCTGGTACCCGACCTAGTACTATCTAGCCTCCCCCCTCTAATTACCTCAAACCAGTCATCCATTTCCTTTTGTACATATCCTAAATCGCTGAGATAGCAGAACCCGGTAGATGTTGATAAAAACCTAATAATAATATAAAGAACATGATTATTACATATATATTACCTGTACCGAATGTAGCCATTTTACCTTAATAAAAGCGGGTTGCCAACTTCGCCGAGATGACCAAGACTTGGACGGCATTTGACTAGCAGTTCAAGATTTGACTGACTTTCGCACGCTTCGTCCAATAGATTCACCGCAATCTGGGATACTTCAAGATGTGTATCATAAAGCTGAGTCACCAATAAACGGATGATCCAGTCATTGGATTCACTTTCTTCGGCCATGCGCATAATATTTCCCAGGTGTTGTGTGGCAAAGATACGAATTGGATTGTAACCCGAGGTCATGATTTTTGATAAGAGGACACGTGTATGACCATCCAAAGAGTAGTCCATGTTGGTAATGAGCGCCACCTTAAGGTCATCCCGGTTTCGAAGTTCAGAGAGTTGATAAAATGAGTTGAAGAGTTTGAATTTCTCCATAATTCGAACACCGTCCTTGTGTTTGGCGAAGATACCAAGCAATGTAAAATATCCACCACTGAGCGTACTGGTCATTCTTTCTTTGGAAAAAATGGGCTCCGTCGATTCTGATGCACCATCTCGGTTTTTTAGAGGGTCCAATTCGTCCAAAGCTTCCACCACCTGATCCAATAATTTGTTTTCTTCCAAGTAGCGCACACCATCAATATTTCCCAGAAGCGTAGAAAGTAAGATACACCCAGTTTTGACATACCGAACCACATTGGCTTTTGTGCAGTTAATATCGGAAAATTGGTGTTTGAAAGGTCGATAAAAAGCCAAGAGTCGTTTGATAAATTTCTTGCCACGCATCGCTTCGTCCAATCGCTTCGGGTTGAGCAATGGCCCTTGGAGCAGTTCCACAATGTTGTCCCAACTCCATTTGGTATAATCTTTGGTATTAAGCACTTGAGAGTCCAATAACAGCTGCCGAAAATGAGCATCGTCGATTGCATATCCCATCCTGCGTTTGACCTCGTGGACCTTTTCTCGTGTTGTTGTTGTTGCTGTTGTTGCTGTCATCAAAAGCGATCCATTTCCCACCATTTGCTGTGCTGCCGTTGTCGATGCTGTTGCCATACCACCGCCACCAAGTTCATTTCCTCCAGTAACACTACCACCATTGCCACTGCCACCAATACGAACAGCCATCGGTGAAGTAGCATATTGAGCCCGAGCCCTAGTCAAACGATCAATATGTGCCAAGGCCGCAGTAGCATTATGGCGCACCAGTTCGTCATCAAAGTTGGAAGCCAATGCAAAGAGTTTTGGCAATGACTGTACTTGAATGCCCATTAAAATCGGAAGAAGACGGGTAGAGAGTTGCAAGATTTCGCCTATCAGTAGTGTCGCTTTGCGAGAGATGTAAACATCGTCGCTTTTCACCAGGTCAATTAGTGCCATAAGGATATCAGATTCAATGAAGATGATCAAAACAATGCTGAGGTGGTGATCCATCATGTTCAGTCGTTCCGAATTGCTGGCTGTTGTTCTACCACTGTTTAGCGAACTACCATTTGGCGTAATTGTTGTGGATGATGCCGTTCCATGTGCTAGTTTTAACGCCGCATTCGCCATATCCCCAATCATAGCTCCACCAATACCCAATGACGATGAAGATCTAGTCCGTGTATGTCCTTTTTGTGTCCTGGTATCCGGAAGATTCATTGTCACCGTATGTTGTTGTCCCGTTAAAAAGTTGTTGTAATCCTTTGGAAGTTGTACATGAAATATGTCAAAGAACATATCCAACACCAGATTCTATACCGATAAAAGAATGTCAGATTAGGATCATATGACCTTATTTATTTCTCTATTATTTTACCTTTGTTTCAATGCCAGGAGTTCGCAAAGCCTGAACAACAGATCTTGCAGCCCGCATGTTATTGGCACACATATATAAGACACCAGACCAGTTTTTCAGAAAAAGAGTAATCACCTTGGCGCTATTTTTCAATCGTTCTTCATAATTCGCTCCTTTGCTTGATTCCGTGAAAGGAGCAACAATTGTTTCCAATTCGACACCCGGCCGTAAATAAGTTCGCCGATCTGGACTATCCAATATATATAACAAGGCATAAGAGAGCACCTCCGTCATGTTGAGTTGACCATCCAATAGAGCTTGTATAATCACCCGTAAACCACCAGATCGAACAGTCAGACCAGTATCAAAAATAGCTACAAAATCCCAATTATTTTTTTAAAAGAAATGATTAAAATATATATCACCACCATCACACATTTTGTTGTATTATGATTTTATCATCTTACCCAGTTCAGCAATAGTTTCAAGACATATATTTCGCAATCGACTATCTGTCTGTTCAGCTACCGCTACCACCGCTCGCACAATATTCTGAGATATATATTTTGCACCATTGTATTGAAGGAATGACCGGACGAGCTTCAGTGTTTGTTCGCGTTCAGGTTCATGGTTATCTTGTTCCCTTGCCATTGCCCTAATCACCGAGAAGGATATAGATATATATAAGCCCTGTTGTTTCTACGGATCTCCTGATATCCTGGTCGCCATATATATATATTGTATTACCTGACAATAAAGATATCAATTTGCATTTGCATCATCAGTTCTACATCGAGCTGGTCGTCCACCAGGTGTCGCAGAGCACGCAGACCGAGTACCCGCACTTCAGTATTAAGGCTAGCAATACACTGTCGCAAGCTACAAAATCAGATGTATATCAATGAATTCGTTTCATCATAACCGAAAACACTAAAAGAGCAGCCATTACAATCCCTTACCATGCAACCAGTTTCTTCTTTGAGTAATATGTGTCGATGTCAGCTGTGTTTTTGAGTATACGTATCAGAGTATCCAACTTTTCCACCTTTGCTTCCTTGATAGCTGTAGCTTCTGATCCAGGCCCATTAGGTTTTGTATTTGATTTCCATTCATCGGCATCAAGCTGTTCCGTAACAAGTTGGAGCCTTGTCGCTAACGGCAACGCATCTACCAAATAATACATCAAGAACAAAAATGATCAGATGAAGTTCATTCCTCTAACCACTTCAGCCACTCTCTTTCCTACCATCATCGTCTGGGAAGGTTGTATTTTCTTGTGCCCTTTGCTGTTTTCCTTTGGGTGAGCTGTTTGCCCTTGGCTTTCCACGCAGTTGTTTACTTGTTGAGGTTGTTGGAAAAACTGTATTTGCTGTATAATTGTGTTGTTTCAATATCTTTGTCACTTCGGTCGAGTGTTTGCCTATGAAAATTGTCAAAACAAAGAAACAAGTTATGAAATGAAAATCATATATCACTTGGTGTATTTTAGGTTTTACCTGCCACCATGCGGATATGATCTATTCGTTTGACGAGAGTATTAATCGTGGTATTATAGTTTTCAAGTTGTTGTTCTAAATCTTTAGTTCGTTTCTTGTCGTGCAAATAGGCTTCTAGCATGTTTTCAACGCCCAACTTCATCTTCTTTTCCCGATCCAGCTGTACAAGCCATTCTTCCAACTACAGAATATATTAGGAAAAAAAAAAAAGAAGAGCTTTAGCCATGTACTTTAGATTGGTAGTTTCTAGGTCTAACCTTGATCAAGTCATCCACAGATACTTTTAGTGGTAGAGCCGGTGGTGAGAAATTAGTCGAGTTTTCTATAACAGGTGAAGTCGCAAATGATTCTAACGTTGAGGGTATATTTGGCGATGTAAGTGGTGGGGTACAGGACATGGAGACAGAAAAAAAAAAGGGAAGAGGAAGAAATAAATGAAGTTACAATGAGCACTTTTTTGGTTGTCGTCGGTGATTCAAGTTTTCAAGGGAAAAGAAAAAAAAACAACTAAATGCGGCATGACACCACAATGCGTTTCAGAAAAGAAAAAAAATTGATGAGCAAATACTATCAAACACTATCGTTTGCATTGGGAAGACAAAAACATGCGTATTTCAACCCCCTATTTTTATTTTCAAATTCATACTACAACAATATTGACATATATATTACTAACAAAAAAAAAAAAAGATAAGTGACTAAACTATACTAAACTAAGCGCCATCTTTCGAGTCATCGGCCAAATGAGCTTTCAAAACATCCATTGCTTCCTTCACTTTACGGTCTAAGGCTTCTTGATCATCCAATAGGTTCAATAGCTCCGTGTTGTCCATTTCCAAAAGCATCCCAGTGATCTTACCGGAATATTCGGGTTGCCGACCATGGATCAGAGGATACAATCTTTCCCCAAGCATTTGTTTTTGCAATTCAGGAGTAGCAGAAGCTAAAGATGAAGCGGTAAGTGTGTCCTTATTGTCATTCCCAGTGTTGGTGTTTTTAGTTTCCGTTGTTTGCTGATCATGATATTGAGTGCTAGGCTGAGGTCGACCTTGTTGAGGGACGGGAGGTCCGCCACCGTGCACAGGACGTGGTTGCATAGGGTAATTTCCTTGAGGGCCACCGAAACCAGGCATTGGTTGGCCATGTTGAGGAGCCCATCGAGGACGAGGCATCATTCCACCAGGCGGATATACAGGTCGGAAACTATTCATAGGAGCATAATACATTGGAGCACCGCCCATGTAAGGCCCACCAGGTGCACCAGGGCCGCCAGCCATTGGCACGTTCTAATCCATGAAAATTTGACCGTTTAGCTTAATGATAACCACTATACACATCATATTTTATTTGTCTATTACCTGCTGCATTTGCATTTGGTTCCGTTGATTCATTTGAGCATCCAATTGAGATCGGCGGACTTCTTTGCGCTGGGCCAAAGCGACATAGATGGGTTTGGATCCAACCATTCGACCATTCATTTCAGTCACCGCCTTTGTAGCTTCATCAGGAGACGAGAAACAAACAAAGCCAAAGCCCTTGGAATCACCTCGGTCATCGCGCATAATCTTGGCACTTGTAATCACACCATATACAGAGAATTCTTGGTGTAGCCGTTCATCATCAAAATCATCATCCAAATTTTTGACATACAAATTCACCCCTTGATATTTCGCCAGTTTTTCCATTTTTGCATTTTCATGTTGTCGGCGTAGTTCTTCTTCCCTTTCGTACTTCTTTTGGGCTCGGCCAACGTAGAGTATCTTGCCATCGACTTCCTTTTCGTTAAGTTCTTCCACTGCAGCATTCGCATCATCGGAATTTTCAAAATTGACAAATCCAAATCCTTTTGAAGCGCCATCGTCATCTCGAGACACCATAGCAGAAGAGACAGGGCCATACTTGCTAAACATTTCATGAAGTCTTTCATCCGAGATATCTGCATCCAAATTCTTGACATAAACATTGGTAAACTTTGAGCGAAACACGTCCATTTGAGCAAGTCGGTCCTTTTTGGCAACGTGATATCCCACAAATCTAAAAAAAAAAAAAAAAAAAACTCAGCCACCAACCAGAGATCGTCGTCATGCGTCGTGTTCAACTATTTTTTTTTTGGTAGACTTACACTTTCTTGTCATTTAAAAGCATACCATCAACATGTTTGATCGCATTTTTCGCCGCTTCATCCGTTTCATAGTGTACAAATCCATAGCCTTTTGATTTACCATTATCATCGGTAGCGATCTTGCAAGATAAAATGTTGCCAAAGGCCGAAAAGGTGTCATGTAAAGCCTTATTGTCAATAGCTGCATCCAGATTCTTGATGAAGATATTTCCATTTCCAGTTTTCCGTAAAGAGGGATCGCGTTGAGACCACATCAAGCGACAAACTTGTCCTTTAATAGCAGTATAGTTGAGGACGTTCAAAGCAGTTTCACCTGGGGAAAAAAGTAATAGAGCGAGATGAGAACCCAGGTTGTTGTTGGCTTGGCTTTTTGTTGTTGTTCTTTTTTCTTTTCTTTTTCCCTACTTGAGGAGGTTTACTTACCATCAGCAGCGTGGTGGTAGTTCACATAAGCATAACCAAGACTACGTCTGGTGACAGCATCTCTGCAAACACGGATACTAGCCACAGGCCCCACAGCACTGAAAAATTGATACAAGTCAGCTTCAGTCACTGAAGGGTCCAAATCACCAACATATAAGGAAGCAGGAGGAGCGCTGGTGATATCAGTAGTAGCAGTGGAAGAGCCAGTAGGTGCTTGCTGTTCCTGTTGAGTTGAAGGGGAGGACTTTGCTGGATTATCAGTTTCTGAAGCGGTTGGCGTTGAAGATGGAGAAGACATAAATATAATATTGGATATAGTGATATATGTTTTATTTGTTTTGGATTGTGTGATATGGGTTGGGTGGGAGAAGAAATCAAGAGAAAAAAAATTAAAAAAAAAAAAAACTACAGTGATAACAATTTAAATTCCGCTCTCTCTTTGCTGATCTTTTTGAATTATCGGGTTGAGTTACTTTACAAACAACAAACTTGTCCTTTAGTTATAGAGTATTCGGGAATGTTCATACCATGCTTAGCTAGGGGATGTATAAAATTAAATTAATTCCGGTTCCTTTTTATCCTCAGTAGCAAGATGATGATTCCTTTAGGCAAAACAAAAAAAAAAAAAAAAAAAAAGGTTAAACGTCCTTCTAGAGTTCACGCCCAAGCATAAAGCCAGTCCATGACCCGGGTCACTTCCCACTTTGCACTCCACAATTCATTTTAGGCGATTTAAACATCATCACATCCAGTACAAAATAGAGTAGACGTTAAGAGTGGGATGAGGATGAAGTGTGAATTTGAAGTGATAAGACTAGAGAGCCTTGCCATTTCAAACTCAGGTGAGCAGTTCCTTCGCTACTCACCGCCATACTCAACGTTCCGTTGATCGGCTTTTTGTGTGTGTGTGTGAAAAAAAAAACACAAGATGGTGTTGACTCCTCCGCTATTTCACACTTTTGATAGGCAGTCCCTTGATACTCAAATTGCTTCCGTTTGGGTTTTCAATGCATTCTTTATTTTTTTCACTATACCATGTGCAAAAAATAATGAACTGGATATGTACAGTATGTACACTCTAGTGAAGGTTATACCACTTTATACGGAGGGGAGCTACGCTGGCGGCACAACCCGGGTCGTTTAATATCAATGGTAGAGCGGGAATAGAGTTATTTTTCATATTAGGTGACCTAGAACCATAAAACTAGCCGCTGGGGATCAAAGGGGGTGTAAAATCAGGGGGGAATGCATTATAACGATGACTACACTGAACGCATGGCCTAAGTGTTAACCAATATGAAATGGTAGAGCGTAATAAAGTTATGCTTCATATATTGTGACCAAGAGCGGCAAACCAGTCGTTAGAAATCTAAGGGAAGGAAAGTAATCTAAAGTAATATGGTAGGTGAGCTATAACGTAGTGTCCACGATAGCATGCATAAAATTACCATAATAACGGCGTTGCATATTATGAAATGGGTCAGATAATGGTAAATAAAAAAGACATGTTTTATTGAAGCACAAGTGTCAAAAATTAACAAAACCCTTCATGCTCTTTGTAACAAAGATTCTATCTAAGTAGCATGAGGAAGGCGAATGGGTGATCTGAAAAATGTTCAATACTAATCTGAAGGGAAATTGTGAAAGGGATACAATATACAAGACATAAGAGAGATTAAAGGGACTTCTTACATTGAAGCATAACGCAATCAAAACTCATCTAATGGGGTGATAGTAAAAAAGAGATCAATTACACAAGACATGAGAGAGACTAGTAAGACATTTTTCATTAAAGCAAATAAAAAGAGGCATATTTTATTGAGACGAGGATATAAACTATAGACAAAATAACACTAAATTAAGCTAATGAAGGTTCCAAAAAACCAACTAATGGTGGTCTAAATCCTAAATTCAAAATGAAAGGGTTTCCCCATGCATCTTGTAATTCCCGTTCTGAAAACCCTTCTAAACTAGTTCTGACTCTATTCTAAATCCAATATATCCTCACAGAAGTTGAATGGTGAAGAATTAAGGAAGCAAAAAAAAGGAGAAAGAAAAAGAGCGAAAAAATTAAAAATAATTATTCACGTGTGCGGTATTTGAAAATGTTTTTTTGTGAGCCAATATCTTTTTTCAACCTGTATGGATTTTTTTTTCTATGGTTGTATGGCAGTTAACATGAAACACTTCTGCCTATATTAGTTTATCCTCCCCCCGTAACTGTACACTACTGTAGAATAGTTTACCACCCACTCTATCTTAAAATAGCTTGTCTTCGTCATATGGGCTATCTTATCTTTTGTATTTATTTTTATTGCAAACGATACCTTAATTAAATAAACAAAAAGTGATTGCTTCGATATACGTTAGAATTATGTGCGTGTATGGTACTATAAACGCTTGTTACTGGTTTAGACAGCTCTTAGGGGAGAGACAATGCAGATTCCCTTTTGGAACAGATAACATGTATATAAACGATCAATATGCACACTTCTACCAAAAAAAAAAAAAAAAAAAAAAAAAAAAAAAAAAAAGGTGTCTGGTTTTTTAGTCTACCTCTATGATAAAGCACTCATCGCTCAAATCCCTTTAATGTCAATATGGCTCATTCATTGGTGTAGCATATGACTATCATTATATCTCGCTCGTGTAGAGAGAAGAAACCCTACACCATATTAAATGTCACTCGGTTAAATTAACTGCACAAACTCCATCCTCGCCTAGCTTCCCACTTTCCAGGAATGATATCAAAAAACAAAATCTACAAGACTTAAAAAGTCGGTGGCACCCTTCTCTACTATCCTATTTGGAAAACCAAAATACGTATGAAGCATAAGAATTTCTCAAGTGTATCAAATAATGATAATAATTCAATACAATACCACTATACTAATCCACCATGGAGTGTTTCGTGGTGTCCCCAGTTATCTAGCCAAAGTAAACCGTTATATCTATACAACTAATCCAAGATAGGTACAAAAATGATTGTTCGAAAAAAAAATTGAATTAATGAGGAAAATACCACAAATGGCAAGGTAATAATAATAAAGAGGGTATTGAGAATACTAATAACTATAGCTAACCTTCAGATAATTGACCGTAATAATATCAATACCAGCAATCACCAGAAGTATAACACGTTGCTTACTTCTTAATTTACTTTCACAAACCAGCACCATCATGCAAAAGAAACATCACTAGGACTTGGCGCAGCAAGTGCTTGTTGTGACACTAATAAGACGTCAAAAACAGCGACATTTATTATGATACGGTAATTTAGAGGGTGGTTAACAAAAATAATACACTACATTTCACAAATCATGATAAAAACGAAAAGGGTATTTTTATTGAGGCATGACAATTGTCAACGCTAATATAAATGAGTGATAGTAATAAAAAAAGGAGATACATTGCACAAGACATGAGATTGATTATTTGGACATTTTTCGTTGAAGTAAACAAAAAGAAACATATTTTATTCAGATGTTGATACAAACTATGGACAAACTAATACTAAGCTGAGCTAAAGATGACTCCCAAAAAGTCTACGAATGGTGGTCATACATCTTGAATCAAAAATGAAAGGGTTTCCCCATGATGTTTGATTTCCATTTTTCAAAATGCCCCTGATTCAAGTTCTAACACTAATCCAAGATCACCAGCACCTCTAATGACGATTCAATGAGGATGATGTTCTGAAAAAACTAAGAAAAAAAAAAAAGGGCGGCCGAAAAAAATAAATATATAGAAAATCATGTGTGCGGAGTATAAACATTCATGAGACATTTTTTTCCACACTATAAGCACTTAGAATATTCCAAGTGACAGTCAACCAAATTGCGAAATGACGAAGTTATTTAATCCCATCTCATAAAATCTACACTTAACCGCAATCCCACTCCTTGTACCCAAGGCTATGATTATTTTACAATGGACCCTCTGTTGTTTCTGCATTTTCTAATTAACATCGTCATATATTACATCCAGAGGCGTAATAATTGAATGCCATGTTGTCTTAAAGTCTCCATATAATAGTCTTTACATAATGTTTGAGCCAACAGTAGTACTATTTTGTCCTCGATCTGAGATCACAGGACATTCCTGTTGTTTGGTCTTAAATAGAACTGATCATTTTTTTTTTTTTCATGATACGTGTGGTGCTTATATGTGCGGTAAAAGGTTCCGCAAAAGAAGAACATTTAGTATTACAGAAATCTGATCAAAATAGTACAATATATAAAAAAACTAGGAAATAATAGATTTTTTTGAATACAAATAATAACACATAAGAGATAAAGAGAATACTCCGATGAAGGCGCAGATGATAGGAATGATGTGCACACTAAAATAATGGGAATCAAGTTCACTAGTGTGAAGAGGGAATGATGGAGATGCGCACTAACGTAAAAAAAAAAAAAAAAAAAAAAAAAAAAAAAAAAGAGGTTGAGAATGTATAGTGAATAATAAAAGAGATGAAGGTCAAAAAAAAATCCAATAGACGGAAGAGAAGGAAAGAGAGGAATTTTATAACAGAAGGAAAAGAAATAAATAAAAAAGAAGGTGTACGGGTTTTAGTTTCTATATAATTTTCTGCGTTTGGCGATTGATGCTTCAAGGGGAGACACTATTTCAACGCCATCCGATTCACTGGCTGACAATGGAGATGGTGGAGTCTTTGCATCATTGGGATCATTGCTATGAGAATAATATAATGTAAAATAACATTGTATAAAATCAGTAAACTTTTGTAATTTTGATTGTGATGTCACTTACAAAAATTCGAGCTCACGCTCAATATCCTCAAAATCATCATCTTCAATTGTGACTCGATCATCGACGTTGGTGCTGCTGCTTCCTTTACTCATCCTGTTGCTGTTCTCGCTTCTACATCTTTTGCTCTTGTCTTTGTTGCTGCTGTTGCTAGTCCCTTTTTTGCTGCTGTTTGTTATATTATTAAATAAATGGGAATTGTTATCAAGTATTGTGAAGCTTGTGGATGATTTTTATTTCTATTCAAATGTATTGTCTTATTTATATTAATGTGATAGTCTGTGTGCATGTAAAAATGGCGCTGATGAATATGATAGGAATTTGTGTAGTGGGTGATTCGGGATCTGAATTACGTATTATAGAAAGATCGCATGTGCATGAAATAAGGTATAGGAATAAGTGTAGGGATAAATATAAATATATACATGAAAAGATATATGGTAGATGGATAGATGGATAGATGGATGATAAGTGAATGTGTTGGTGTCGTATTCCTGGTTCCTGCTTAGCAATATTTACATCAAAAGCATCTATGCCATCATCATTTGTATATCCGACTTATCTCTTCACTCTATTTTTTACCCCTGAATTCCCCACTTATTCTCACACTTGTCATTCAACATATCAGATAGTACACAGCCTCAATTATCCGTAGTATCAAATATACCGTTATCATGCTCCCATCCACAGCCACAAATATCTTCATTTTATTATAAAAAGACTTGACATTTTATCAATTAAATAAAAACCATATATCAATTGTATCACTTATTTTACTCTTGTCTTTTTATTATCTTCCATCCATTTCAGTTGGTATACAATATTAACCACATCCACAATAAAACGACGATTGATTCATATCAAATAAAAGTAATCAATATTCTCATTTTATTTTCGACTTCCTATTTTTTTTTATTTCATTACAATATAATCATTAAGCCATGTTACTTTCTACCAAAAAAACAAACCAATAATATACATTGTATTTTATTACTAATCCATGTATACATTCAAATACCTTGTGAAATGACAATCCATATCATTTTATAAAGAAACAATTAAACAATTACTAAAATTAGAAATAACATTCAACCCTTTAATTTTCCGTCCATTAAGATCTTCTAAATACTGTTAGTCCGTTCATGAACGTGTAACAAACAAATACAATCATCTACTTTGATATATATCAGATATTTCTGGTAAGGTTCATAAACCATTAAAGATATCAGGTAATGCATCCTTTCCAACCATGAACATAATGAAATATCAGTCAAACCAAAAAGTACCTGTAACGAAGCCACCTTCAAAACAAAAATGGCCATTACACAGGCTTCGGAGCTTAAAGCGGTGAAAAAATTTTGGGCTCCGCTCGCACTACCCCCAGGGTCATTTTGGCAAAAGCGCGGCGTAGCCGCGCCTCTCCCGGCGCTTTTTTAGCGGATTTCCATGTTTTTTTAGCGGTATGGCGGGGTATTTCTGTGTGTGTATGGGGATATTGGATGGGGGGGAAAAAAAAAAAAAATGGTATGAGTAGAAGGAGTATGTGACTAGAAAGCGGATCCAAGCAAACGTGGATGCCCAAGTATGTGTGTGGTTGAATGGTGGGCAATAATGTAGAGGCGGTTATTATGGCTGTAGGCTTTAGCTGTGAGCTTATAGGCGTAAACTTTGGGGCATTGTGCAATTAATTGTACGATAGATGGATGGTTGGTTTGGTGGCAAAAAATGATTGTATAATATTTCTAAGGATGCATGGAAAATTTGAAGTTGAACGGTTTCGTAGTTCGTTTTATATAAAGCGAAGAAGAGTATATTGCAGGTTAATTGGATTTTGCAGGCTGTAAAGCCAGATGGGTGTGAATTCAACCGCCGCCGCCGGCAGTCTGGATTGTTGATCCAAAAAAAAAAAAATTGGGAGCGCAAATCCAAAAAAAAAAAAAAAAAAAAAAAGACAAGTCAACGGGAATGAGCCAACATCTGTTCACTGTTTTTGGCTCATTGTGGACCTGGTGGCTTTGGCTTTCTGTTAGAAATAGTTTAGAAGGGTTTTAGAAAAGGGATTGCAAGAGACATGGGGAAACCCTTTCATTTTGATTGTAGAATCTTGGGGAAATGTCTTGATTAGCTTAGTACATGTGTATATCTCTTTTCTTCAATAAAACATATCTCTGCTTCATTAAACCTTGTCTTTGTTTGAAATAAATGATTGTTTAAGCTTCATTAGAAGTTTGGAGATCCCCTTTTATAGAGATCCCTTTTAGAAATCCCTTTTTTATCGTACATCGTTCCTTCTTCTACACCATTCATCAAGTTTAGCATCTCTCTCAGCTACTGTTAGCGGCCCCCTATTTTTACATCTTCTTTCCTATTAGTATAGTATTGACTACGTATCATTATTCAATAAAAGCTTTTTTATTTTGCAATAAACAATGGAATGGCAAAGCTATTCTATTGTGACAGGCTATTGTACATACTATTCTATTGCGGTAGACTATTCTATTGCGGTACACTGTCTGTGTTTGATGGGGGTTTTTTTATTATTATTTTTTTATTGGTTTGGAAAACCTATAGCAGGTATTACTACATTTGGAAGGCTCTCCCGGCGCTTTTTTAGCGGATTTCCATGTTTTTTAGCGGTATGGCGGGGTATTTCTGTGTGTGTATGGGGATATTGGATGGGGGGGAAAAAAAAAAAAAATGGTATGAGTAGAAGGAGTATGTGACTAGAAAGCGGATCCAAGCAAACGTGGATGCCCAAGTATGTGTGTGGTTGAATGGTGGGCAATAATGTAGAGGCGGTTATTATGGCTGTAGGCTTTAGCTGTGAGCTTATAGGCGTAAACTTTGGGCATTGTGCAATTAATTGTACGATAGATGGATGGTTGGTTTGGTGGCAAAAAATGATTGTATAATATTTCTAAGGATGCATGGAAAATTTGAAGTTGAACGGTTTCGTAGTTCGTTTTATATAAAGCGAAGAAGAGTATATTGCAGGTTAATTGGATTTTGCAGGCTGTAAAGCCAGATGGGTGTGAATTCAACCGCCGCCGCCGGCAGTCTGGATTGTTGATCCAAAAAAAAAAAAATTGGGAGCGCAAATCCAAAAAAAAAAAAAAAAAAAAAAGACAAGTCAACGGGAATGAGCCAACATCTGTTCACTGTTTTTGGCTCATTGTGGACCTGGTGGCTTTGGCTTTCTGTTAGAAATAGTTTAGAAGGGTTTTAGAAAAGGGATTGCAAGAGACATGGGGAAACCCTTTCATTTTGATTGTAGAATCTTGGGGAAATGTCTTGATTAGCTTAGTACATGTGTATATCTCTTTTCTTCAATAAAACATATCTCTGCTTCATTAAACCTTGTCTTTGTTTGAAATAAATGATTGTTTAAGCTTCATTAGAAGTTTGGAGATCCCCTTTTATAGAGATCCCTTTTAGAAATCCCTTTTTTATCGTACATCGTTCCTTCTTCTACACCATTCATCAAGTTTAGCATCTCTCTCAGCTACTGTTAGCGGCCCCCTATTTTTACATCTTCTTTCCTATTAGTATAGTATTGACTACGTATCATTATTCAATAAAAGCTTTTTTATTTTGCAATAAACAATGGAATGGCAAAGCTATTCTATTGTGACAGGCTATTGTACATACTATTCTATTGCGGTAGACTATTCTATTGCGGTACACTGTCTGTGTTTGATGGGGGTTTTTTTATTATTATTTTTTATTGGTTTGGAAAACCTATAGCAGGTATTACTACATTTGGAAGGCTCTCCCGGCGCTTTTTTAGCGGATTTCCATGTTTTTTTAGCGGTATGGCGGGGTATTTCTGTGTGTGTATGGGGATATTGGATGGGGGGGAAAAAAAAAAAAAATGGTATGAGTAGAAGGAGTATGTGACTAGAAAGCGGATCCAAGCAAACGTGGATGCCCAAGTATGTGTGTGGTTGAATGGTGGGCAATAATGTAGAGGCGGTTATTATGGCTGTAGGCTTTAGCTGTGAGCTTATAGGCGTAAACTTTGGGGCATTGTGCAATTAATTGTACGATAGATGGATGGTTGGTTTGGTGGCAAAAAATGATTGTATAATATTTCTAAGGATGCATGGAAAATTTGAAGTTGAACGGTTTCGTAGTTCGTTTTATATAAAGCGAAGAAGAGTATATTGCAGGTTAATTGGATTTTGCAGGCTGTAAAGCCAGATGGGTGTGAATTCAACCGCCGCCGCCGGCAGTCTGGATTGTTGATCCAAAAAAAAAAAAATTGGGAGCGCAAATCCAAAAAAAAAAAAAAAAAAAAAAAAGACAAGTCAACGGGAATGAGCCAACATCTGTTCACTGTTTTTGGCTCATTGTGGACCTGGTGGCTTTGGCTTTCTGTTAGAAATAGTTTAGAAGGGTTTTAGAAAAGGGATTGCAAGAGACATGGGGAAACCCTTTCATTTTGATTGTAGAATCTTGGGGAAATGTCTTGATTAGCTTAGTACATGTGTATATCTCTTTTCTTCAATAAAACATATCTCTGCTTCATTAAACCTTGTCTTTGTTTGAAATAAATGATTGTTTAAGCTTCATTAGAAGTTTGGAGATCCCCTTTTATAGAGATCCCTTTTAGAAATCCCTTTTTTATCGTACATCGTTCCTTCTTCTACACCATTCATCAAGTTTAGCATCTCTCTCAGCTACTGTTAGCGGCCCCCTATTTTTACATCTTCTTTCCTATTAGTATAGTATTGACTACGTATCATTATTCAATAAAAGCTTTTTTATTTTGCAATAAACAATGGAATGGCAAAGCTATTCTATTGTGACAGGCTATTGTACATACTATTCTATTGCGGTAGACTATTCTATTGCGGTACACTGTCTGTGTTTGATGGGGGTTTTTTTATTATTATTTTTTATTGGTTTGGAAAACCTATAGCAGGTATTACTACATTTGGAAGGCTCTCCCGGCGCTTTTTTAGCGGATTTCCATGTTTTTTTAGCGGTATGGCGGGGTATTTCTGTGTGTGTATGGGGATATTGGATGGGGGGGAAAAAAAAAAAAAATGGTATGAGTAGAAGGAGTATGTGACTAGAAAGCGGATCCAAGCAAACGTGGATGCCCAAGTATGTGTGTGGTTGAATGGTGGGCAATAATGTAGAGGCGGTTATTATGGCTGTAGGCTTTAGCTGTGAGCTTATAGGCGTAAACTTTGGGGCATTGTGCAATTAATTGTACGATAGATGGATGGTTGGTTTGGTGGCAAAAAATGATTGTATAATATTTCTAAGGATGCATGGAAAATTTGAAGTTGAACGGTTTCGTAGTTCGTTTTATATAAAGCGAAGAAGAGTATATTGCAGGTTAATTGGATTTTGCAGGCTGTAAAGCCAGATGGGTGTGAATTCAACCGCCGCCGCCGGCAGTCTGGATTGTTGATCCAAAAAAAAAAAAAATTGGGAGCGCAAATCCAAAAAAAAAAAAAAAAAAAAAAGACAAGTCAACGGGAATGAGCCAACATCTGTTCACTGTTTTTGGCTCATTGTGGACCTGGTGGCTTTGGCTTTCTGTTAGAAATAGTTTAGAAGGGTTTTAGAAAAGGGATTGCAAGAGACATGGGGAAACCCTTTCATTTTGATTGTAGAATCTTGGGGAAATGTCTTGATTAGCTTAGTACATGTGTATATCTCTTTTCTTCAATAAAACATATCTCTGCTTCATTAAACCTTGTCTTTGTTTGAAATAAATGATTGTTTAAGCTTCATTAGAAGTTTGGAGATCCCCTTTTATAGAGATCCCTTTTAGAAATCCCTTTTTTATCGTACATCGTTCCTTCTTCTACACCATTCATCAAGTTTAGCATCTCTCTCAGCTACTGTTAGCGGCCCCCTATTTTTACATCTTCTTTCCTATTAGTATAGTATTGACTACGTATCATTATTCAATAAAAGCTTTTTTATTTTGCAATAAACAATGGAATGGCAAAGCTATTCTATTGTGACAGGCTATTGTACATACTATTCTATTGCGGTAGACTATTCTATTGCGGTACACTGTCTGTGTTTGATGGGGGTTTTTTTATTATTATTTTTTTATTGGTTTGGAAAACCTATAGCAGGTATTACTACATTTGGAAGGCTCTCCCGGCGCTTTTTTAGCGGATTTCCATGTTTTTTTAGCGGTATGGCGGGGTATTTCTGTGTGTGTATGGGGATATTGGATGGGGGGGAAAAAAAAAAAAAATGGTATGAGTAGAAGGAGTATGTGACTAGAAAGCGGATCCAAGCAAACGTGGATGCCCAAGTATGTGTGTGGTTGAATGGTGGGCAATAATGTAGAGGCGGTTATTATGGCTGTAGGCTTTAGCTGTGAGCTTATAGGCGTAAACTTTGGGGCATTGTGCAATTAATTGTACGATAGATGGATGGTTGGTTTGGTGGCAAAAAATGATTGTATAATATTTCTAAGGATGCATGGAAAATTTGAAGTTGAACGGTTTCGTAGTTCGTTTTATATAAAGCGAAGAAGAGTATATTGCAGGTTAATTGGATTTTGCAGGCTGTAAAGCCAGATGGGTGTGAATTCAACCGCCGCCGCCGGCAGTCTGGATTGTTGATCCAAAAAAAAAAAAATTGGGAGCGCAAATCCAAAAAAAAAAAAAAAAAAAAAAAGACAAGTCAACGGGAATGAGCCAACATCTGTTCACTGTTTTTGGCTCATTGTGGACCTGGTGGCTTTGGCTTTCTGTTAGAAATAGTTTAGAAGGGTTTTAGAAAAGGGATTGCAAGAGACATGGGGAAACCCTTTCATTTTGATTGTAGAATCTTGGGGAAATGTCTTGATTAGCTTAGTACATGTGTATATCTCTTTTCTTCAATAAAACATATCTCTGCTTCATTAAACCTTGTCTTTGTTTGAAATAAATGATTGTTTAAGCTTCATTAGAAGTTTGGAGATCCCCTTTTATAGAGATCCCTTTTAGAAATCCCTTTTTTATCGTACATCGTTCCTTCTTCTACACCATTCATCAAGTTTAGCATCTCTCTCAGCTACTGTTAGCGGCCCCCTATTTTTACATCTTCTTTCCTATTAGTATAGTATTGACTACGTATCATTATTCAATAAAAGCTTTTTTATTTTGCAATAAACAATGGAATGGCAAAGCTATTCTATTGTGACAGGCTATTGTACATACTATTCTATTGCGGTAGACTATTCTATTGCGGTACACTGTCTGTGTTTGATGGGGGTTTTTTTATTATTATTTTTTTATTGGTTTGGAAAACCTATAGCAGGTATTACTACATTTGGAAGGCTCTCCCGGCGCTTTTTTAGCGGATTTCCATGTTTTTTTAGCGGTATGGCGGGGTATTTCTGTGTGTGTATGGGGATATTGGATGGGGGGGAAAAAAAAAAAAAATGGTATGAGTAGAAGGAGTATGTGACTAGAAAGCGGATCCAAGCAAACGTGGATGCCCAAGTATGTGTGTGGTTGAATGGTGGGCAATAATGTAGAGGCGGTTATTATGGCTGTAGGCTTTAGCTGTGAGCTTATAGGCGTAAACTTTGGGGCATTGTGCAATTAATTGTACGATAGATGGATGGTTGGTTTGGTGGCAAAAAATGATTGTATAATATTTCTAAGGATGCATGGAAAATTTGAAGTTGAACGGTTTCGTAGTTCGTTTTATATAAAGCGAAGAAGAGTATATTGCAGGTTAATTGGATTTTGCAGGCTGTAAAGCCAGATGGGTGTGAATTCAACCGCCGCCGCCGGCAGTCTGGATTGTTGATCCAAAAAAAAAAAAATTGGGAGCGCAAATCCAAAAAAAAAAAAAAAAAAAAAAAGACAAGTCAACGGGAATGAGCCAACATCTGTTCACTGTTTTTGGCTCATTGTGGACCTGGTGGCTTTGGCTTTCTGTTAGAAATAGTTTAGAAGGGTTTTAGAAAAGGGATTGCAAGAGACATGGGGAAACCCTTTCATTTTGATTGTAGAATCTTGGGGAAATGTCTTGATTAGCTTAGTACATGTGTATATCTCTTTTCTTCAATAAAACATATCTCTGCTTCATTAAACCTTGTCTTTGTTTGAAATAAATGATTGTTTAAGCTTCATTAGAAGTTTGGAGATCCCCTTTTATAGAGATCCCTTTTAGAAATCCCTTTTTTATCGTACATCGTTCCTTCTTCTACACCATTCATCAAGTTTAGCATCTCTCTCAGCTACTGTTAGCGGCCCCCTATTTTTACATCTTCTTTCCTATTAGTATAGTATTGACTACGTATCATTATTCAATAAAAGCTTTTTTATTTTGCAATAAACAATGGAATGGCAAAGCTATTCTATTGTGACAGGCTATTGTACATACTATTCTATTGCGGTAGACTATTCTATTGCGGTACACTGTCTGTGTTTGATGGGGGTTTTTTTATTATTATTTTTTTATTGGTTTGGAAAACCTATAGCAGGTATTACTACATTTGGAAGGCTCTCCCGGCGCTTTTTTAGCGGATTTCCATGTTTTTTTAGCGGTATGGCGGGGTATTTCTGTGTGTGTATGGGGATATTGGATGGGGGGGAAAAAAAAAAAAAATGGTATGAGTAGAAGGAGTATGTGACTAGAAAGCGGATCCAAGCAAACGTGGATGCCCAAGTATGTGTGTGGTTGAATGGTGGGCAATAATGTAGAGGCGGTTATTATGGCTGTAGGCTTTAGCTGTGAGCTTATAGGCGTAAACTTTGGGGCATTGTGCAATTAATTGTATGATAGATGGATGGAATTTTATAACACTCTTATCATATTCCTCACAGTAGCCCGTGATTCAATCCCCGCCATTATTTTTTATTTATTTATTTTTTTATGTTGCTTCTCCTTTTTCTTTTTTTTTTTTTTTATCATCGCCCTAGCCATCATGGATTTCCTGTAAGGTGTTTTTGTTTTTTGAATATTTAACTGCTATGAACCATTCCAACCGGTGATGTTTGTTTGTCTCTTTTCTTCATCCCTGTTTACATTCCGGTATTCATCTGAATGTTGACCCCCCCCCCCAAAAAAAAAAGACATTCTCACTTATCACTTCTGCTTTTTATCCTTTAAAGCTATACATTGCTCTTGTCTTCCTTTTCCTCATCTCTGTTTACATCCCGGTAGGCATCTGAATGACGAACCCCCCCCCCAAAAGAGAAGGCATTCTCACTTATCATTTGTCTCATTTGTCTTTTTATCCTTTAGAGGCGCACATTGCTTTTGTCATCTTTTGTGAAGAATAACTAGAAGGTAAGAAAACAGGGTGGTAAAACATCATTACATGTCGCTTTTTCACACATAAAATTTTTCATATCCTTTTTTCCCATAGAACAATGTCTTTTTTTTTTAGATGCGACTCGGTTCCCTTCATATAACATTACAAATATTTCCCAAGATGTACAGTGTCCGGTAATTGCACAAACAAAACATTGCTCTCTACAAAACAGTACACTCATACTATTCTCTTATAGCACAATTTCCCCTGCTTTATACTGAATAATGTCGCTAAGTACGAGGTGATAATGGCCTATCTTTGTTTCTATTGGAGGAAGCTCCTGCAGAAGCTATTTATGTAGTAGTATGTAGTACGTGCAGTAGTATCTCTTCTCTACTTTGTAGTATAGTTGGTTTTAGTTGTATATTATTATTATTATCATTTATTTGTAGTATTGGTACTGTAGTATACAGTAATTATCATTATTACTACGTTTGAATAAAAAAAGCCCTGCTTGTTCATCATTGCCCTTTATTCTTATTTATTCCTGTTGTATTTTGCATACAGTATGAATGTAGCAATAAAATAAAATAAAGTGTGACATTAATGTAAATCAGGCACAATGCAAGTGAAATAAAAATAAATTCAAATCCAGCGCTACAATGCAAGGTGTCGTATTTGTCATCTGTCACTAATCATTTCCCACACTATCACACTTGTCATTCCTATACAGGTATAAGACACAGCCTCGAGTATCCACTACTTAGGCATATACACTTATACTGTATCTATAGATAACCAACTTCCCATAGCCTCAAATTACCATTCTTCGACCATATCCACAGCCACAGCTAGCACAGCCTTCTTTTCCCCATTTTATTATAAAAACCCTTCCTCATTTTAATCAATAAAAACCATATCTGTTATATCACTTATTTTTTATAACGTCTTCTATTTTATCAAATATTACACAAGGGCTCAGATCATATATGGGTGTTATGATCTGATCTCACTTTTTCATGCCTTTGAAAAAGAACCCCATTTATTATATCAAACCGTAGTAATAGTTATACTGTTTCATTTCACAATCACATCCTTATAAAAGGATATTTGATATATATCAAATAAAGGTTATCAACATTCTCATCTTACCTTTTTTTTTTTTTTTTACAAAAAACCCCATATACAATAGTTCCCCATTTGAAATAACGATGAAGTAGAAATAGTATAAATATCATAACATTTTATTCTTCAATAAACATATAACTTATATTCTACATCTAAATCTACTTGTGACTATAGCTAAATACTTTATTAACCTATTGTAAACTAAAGTATTACCCTATTTGGTAGTAAACCCCTGACTTTACTTTTTCTATCACCTTGAAACTGACAATTTATGACAGTAAGTAAAAAATGGGTAGGGTCAAAAATGACTGAGGAGAATAAGATGTCGTTTATTGAATTGAAGTTTGTCTTCCTTAAAAGCTATTCTAGTGAGGAGACACAAAATACTAATGTCAGCTATCTAAGGTTAATTCAACAATGTACAAAACAATAAACTAAAAATAAAAATAGACTACAGTCCATTAAAGCAAAATAATGAAAAGGAAGGGGAAAGTAAACGAATAAGAATGAGATGAAGAGAGTGAGTGAAATGGAAATGAATAAAAGGAAGAGAAAAAAAAGAAAGAGCGTGTGAGGTAAATAAAAATAAAAAAAAGAGGCAATGCGGGGATGAGTTTCAAATAATAACTAAATTTGATTGGGGGAGAGGTCGCCTGCCAATTCACATGTCTTGAGAGGGTCAAAAAGCACAAGTACTGTACCAGGTCGCAAGCTCACATTTATGTTACGTCGATGTAACGAAAAACTCGTCAATTGAGTCAACCAAAAAAAAATAAAGTAAAGGGAAAAAGATGATTTTTTTATTCAAATTCAAATTCACACACTGATAAACAAAAAAATAAAGACAGTCATTCATGTCCAAAAAATATATAAATAAAATAAAGTTGCTACAAGTGATAAAGAAGCTATGTACTACTAGTCAGGGGTCACAAACACACAAAAAGGGAAAATACCTGTATTCTAACTAAAGAAGAGCTCTGATTGGCTGGAATGGACGACTGGGTTTATATAGAAGTTCCCAATGCCACATTTATCGAGCGTCTTCGTGGTGTAGTTGGTTATCACGTCTGTCTAACACACAGACGGTCTGCGGTTCGAATCCGCACGAAGACATCTTTTTTGCGCTTTTCATCTTGGCAGCGGAGCTGGAACATATCGAGCAGCTCTGTTTGGTTATTAGGTCGTAACTCAAAATCGTTTTTTATAGTGTGAGCATCAGAACCTTTTAGGGTGAAGTGCAACCGTGAACTACTCACCCCCGTTTCTTCTTCGTTTTGATCGGAAAAACTTGCTCATTTGTTACGGCCAATTTGGGTAAGAAGCTTGTAACAGAGTAGTGTTTTTGTAGGTTTTTATATTTTTTTTGGGTTGGATAGGATGTCTTGAGTTATCCTTTAATATAGCTTTTGCTTGTTTAGAGCTTGAAAATGAATTTGTTCCTTGGGCGGAAGTTGAAGTATCTTGTTCATGAATCGGACAAAAATAGATTTGAGAGTAGTGAGCACCAGAACTTTTGTAGATAAAGTCCAACTGTAGAGAAAGTTTATAAAAAAATAAACTTGGAAGTGTAAAATATAATAAAAGTAAAAAGTATTGACCTTAGTTGGTTCAATAAAAATAAGTGTATAACACACAGTAAAAATAAAATAAAAAGAGGACTTGTAGCCAAAAATAAAAGGAGGTTTCTATGATCCAATAGAAACAATAGATAACTTGGTGGTGTAAAAACCTTTGTACTAAGTTTTATTTGTTAATTGAGAAAACTTGATAAAAAAACTAAAGAATTTGAAATTGTTGAAGAAAAAGGTGGGGTATTTATACTAATTTAAAAATATGGGATAAGGTATATGCATGGAATTGGGAGCGGGGTTGTTGTAGACAATTGTTAAGGTTTGGGAGCGGGGTTGTTGTAGACAATTGTCAGGGTTGGATAAAATTAAAATAAATAAATATAGGTTTTACTAATCCATCGCCCAGCCAAGAGTGTCGCTAATGATGTTGTTGTTGATGTTGATGTTGTTGATGTTGTTGTTGGGAGCGGACTCAGGCCGATCCTCGACACATTGTATAAAATGGATCTCACTTCCCCTGATTCTTACCGTATGATTCTGCTGGAATCTTTCCCATTGTGTACATCAAACACTGAACTATGTCAAATGCCACACATGTTTATATATTTTGATTATTTGAATGTACCAAGCAAATCTAAATTGCGGAAACCTTTTGCTCACATGCCTTTTTTTTTTTTTTTTTTTTTTTTTTTTTTAGAACCTAGGACATTACTGCGCAAATTTCAAGAAATGTGGAGAAAACTGAACTGGACAAGGCGAAAGTGAAAAAGGAAGGTTGATGAACTGGTGCCAACATTGCGGATTCATGACGGCACATGCACGTATTACAAATACACCAAGAAAACGAAGCATTAGCATCAACATTGGAGGCAGCAACGGTATCCGTAACAGCATCACCATCTGTATCTCTATCCCATCACTATCAGCATCAGAATTATTGTAGCCACTATCGTCGTCTAATTTTATATTTTATTTGTATTCTTCTTTGATGATATACTGAATAAAAAAATACAATGATTGATTGCTTTCTGTGTATCGATGAATACCAATGTTTTGATCTGCATTTTTTTTTTGTAGGCGGACTTTTTTTTAAACAAGCATGCACGGAGAGGTTTGCTGTGGATGAGTGGAGTAGAGTGTCGACAGATAAAGGAAGAGATGCGTGGGACGAAGGAAAGAGTGGTAGGGTGTGGCAAAATATATTATACCTTATGTGATGTTAGGGGATTAAGGAAGGGAAGAGAAGGCGAGAAAAAAAAAAAAAAAAAAAAGGATAGGCTAAGGTAGAGGGAGTGCACTGTAGTTTAATTTACTTGATCTCTTAACTTTAGTTTATATGATTTGGTTTGATCCTTTTAATAATCATTTTTGTATCTTTACTGCCTTTTATATTGTCTTTATATTTCACATTGAATATTAGGACATCCCGGCAACTCATTTGGTGACAAGTTAAAACCAAAGGGGCGACAGTGCATAATCGCATGTAATTCCTTTTTTGGTAGGCGTGACAGGAACCGCAAACATGCTTTGAAATTTTTACTTCTTAATGATCTTCGAAGTGTTTGACACTATCGCTGTTAGCAAAGTGTCGGTCGCCATACTGTATCAGCTACGTTTTCACTCTTCTGACTGGGATGTAAAACTTATTTTTTTTGCTATGATACCATGGTTCTCAGGTTTTTTTTTTTTTTTTTTTTTTTTTTTTTTTGACGACAGTCGATCCATACAGCATTCCCTATTCCAATAACAAAAGGCTATGCTATTATATCTCCCTAATTCCATTTACTTAAATCCATGCTGCTCTCTATTTTATTTTATCTTACCCCTCTCGCCAAGGATGTGAACACCCATGCCTTTTTTTTCATTTTACATACTCCGATACATGCGCAATGACAACAATATAATTTGTATTTTTCTTTCTTTGGGAGATATCACACCTTTGATCTTGCACGATTCACAACATGTCAACACATCCGCCAACTGAAGAAAATCCTCAACAAGATAAGCAGAAGGATACTGCTGCTGCTGAAGAAGAAGAAGAAGAAGAAGATCCTTACAATGCTCGTATTGAAAAGACTGGATGTGCCCAAGAAAACGAGGATCTGCAACTCTGCTTTTATGACAAACGGGATTGGCGATTATGCAAGGACGAAATGCAACGATTCAGACAATGTTTTACTGCAAAGTCTAGTAACGCTGGTAGTCGTGAACTTCAAGAATCCGAACGTACACAGCAATGATCTTGGATGCCCATACACGTTTATAGTTATATTTCTACCCTAGTTTTATTCCCTTTGTTTATACATAGTTTAGTCCACTAGTACATAGACACTCACCTCTTTGTTTTTACACATATTCCCTGTCTTTGTCACACTTCCTCCGTCCATATACACTCACATATACAATTTTACATTATCAAGGTCTTAATAATAAAACTCTTGTATCAAATGTCATATATAAAAATATGCCCTACATGTCAATATAATAAAACTTTTGTAGCAAAGGTCATGTATAAAAATATGTCCTACATTTCTGTCTTACTCCAATTCTTTGTTTTATTGCTATTTCATCTTCTAGCTTCACACACACGCATCATTGAGTCTTGAAAAAACGTCTTGTATCAAAAACTATATATACACATCTTTTTACATATATTGATTTTGTCTTCTTCGTCATTCCCTTTCCAAGCACACACACACGCACACAACATTGATTCCTGTTCCTCATCCAAGCACACATAGAAATCATAATAAAACAATTGTATCACATCATGTTTAAAAAAATCCCACAAAAATCCCATAGTTTATTAATACAAACATACAAACAAATAAACAAAACTAATCTACACCAAGTCTAAGGTTTGAAAAGATATACATGGCCTACTGCATCATTCACCGCGATAATACTAGCTATTGGATGGCTTGCCATGGATATAATTTCAGTATCTGACACTTTGACCGACTGTACGATGTGACCCGTTTCTATATTGAATCCATAAACGTTGCCCGTTTCAGTGATAGCATACACAAGTTTGCCTCGCGAGGATACAGCTGCACTAATAAAATCCGAGTCGATGTTGTGGTTGGCATCCTTATCATTTTCCGCAGGAATGGTTTTCACAAGGTCCCCGTTTTTTGAATAAATCGATAGTCGTTTACTTTTGTTGCAAACTACAAAACCGTCGAATGTCGATGTTACCGGTAAAGGTAAAGCCAGTTGGACTGGGAGTGTCATTGATGAAGGAGTGATTGTTGACAAGCATTCGGTCGATTCAGAGTCCCATATCTATATATCAAAATGAATAATGTCAATTTCAAAATCCATCCTCACTACACATTCCTCCCGCTCTCCTCCCACTTGCCTTGATCGTGCCATCACTGCTTGAGCTGATGATGTTCATGTCACAGTTCATATATGCCACACTGTTGATGAAGGATGTATGCCCTTTGAATTCCTTTACTAGTTTCCCGGACTTGATTTCATGAATTTTAATAAGTTGATCGTAGCTGCCACTGAGGATATGTGTTGTTTTGTTGTTGAGTTGAATGGAAGTAACACCTTGACTGTGTGCTGGGGAGATACGCCGTTTACAGAATCCAGATTGTATATTCCATACCGCAATTTTGCCGTCCGTCGAGCCAGATATCAAAATCCCACCATTGCTACTACTGCTAGCACCACCACCACCACTATCTTCCGCCGCTGCAGCCGCCCCGCTAAATGCCAAACTGATGACAGATTCATCCATCGCCATAAGATTCCCTTCCGCTTGATACTTCAGGTCCTTTCGCAATTTGCCGTTTTGAGGATGCCACAGTTCAATAAACCCGTCCACTGAACCAGTTGCAAAATATTGTCCATCAGGCGAGAATGACATGCATTCAGCATAGGTTGTTTTCCCAGGAAACTATTGAGAAATTATTACACACATCAGTATAACTATGATCCTTATTTCTTTTTATTTCCCCCCCCAAGTCCTATTGATATTTACTTTGATGGTTTTGTATCTTCTTCCTGGAAACAATTCCGCATGATCCCCTTGGTCAGTTTCCACAGTTTCTGTCTTGTTCACTCCGCCATTACCACTGCCCCCACCAAATACATCGAAGGTGTCTTTATTACATAAACCTTGTTGTTCTTGCCATTGTGCGCTTTGGTCGAGTAAAGTCATGAGCCGAGCAGGAGCAGCCACTGATATTTCATTTGACAAGCCTATGTGTATAATGATATAGATGAGACCTGACTGCACGTGTTATTTCCCTTTATTTCTGTACCTTTAGCAATGGCTTGCCTCCGTTTTTCCTTTGTCGTATTTGCCCGATATGCGTCTCTTGCATCGAATATACTACGAGACAGCACATGTTCTAAATGGAGGTATCGTTCAGGATGTTGCTGCTTCAGTAAATACATTGGTTGACTTTGCCGTAACAGGGATCGTGCCGCACCAAGTTCCCGTAGTTCCGTCAGTTCTAGCACCACCTATATTTGTATTGTGTACAAGTTGCGGTGTTAGTCAGTGTCTGTCTATCTATGGTATCCCTTTCTTCCTATAGAGAAGTTACCTGTTCATAAAGATCTACGAGAGCTTTTGGTCTAATATTCAGCGTCACCACTTGTTGTAAAACTGTATCCCATTTGCCTTGTATTATATCTTGCAAAAATTCTTCCTTGTTTGCCACTGTATTCAGTTTAATAGAGGTTTCTGCTTCCAGAGCGTGAAGCGATTGGTTCAAGTTTTGTTCATCGAAGAATTGTAATAGTAAGCGTATAATACTAGACAAAAAAAAAAAAAGAAAAACAGTAATATCAGTAGCTGTTAAGGGGTATTGATAAATATGATGCTGATAATCAAAACACTTACTCTTCTGATTCAATTTCTATTGACATGGTAGAGTATTTTGGGGAAAACAAAATGGTTGAGGAATAAAAAAAAAAAAATCCAAAAAAGTGTCAGGAATATTTAGACTCCACCGTCGCGAGTGAAAACGAAGAATGGAAGAAAAACAATCCCTTTTCCCTTCTTTCCAGCAAAAAAAAAAAAGGGAAGAAACCATTAAAGATCGTTTTTGTGTAATACTCTCATGTCCTCTATCCCCCAATGCAAGTGTGGAAGACCCTGCTTAAGCAAAGAAGCCTACAGAGGTGGCAATAGAGGTCGTTGGTACTGGAAGGTAACCCCTCTAAAAAAAGGGAATGTAGTCGAGCAAGTTTTTTTTTTTTTTTTTTTTTTTTTTTTTTTGACGTTCTTTACTATTTGTATTATACTTATATAGTGTGCCAGCACACGGTGTGGCTACTTTCAATGGAACGATCCTGGACCTCATGTATACACTCCTATTGTATTCACTGCACCTCATCCCACTACAACGACCGCTTCCACAACCAAAACCGGCAAAGCTCTCGAAACTCATGCAGAACCGCGCGACTCTTCAGCACTACATATCGAAGATATATCTTATCCTCTCGGAGCTAAGAGAAGCAGACTGGCCAGCACACGTTCCAAAAAGCGACGATTAAAAACTGAAATGCTCAACTCAACAAAAACCAACATTATATTGACATTATATACCAACACTGATATTAGCGTACAAGCCAACAAGCGCCATCGCTATATTCAAACACTGTTTCGGACGCTGAAAGGAATCGAATGGATCGAACGACTTCATAGATGGGTATTCTCTGCGGATCTACAAATGTATGAGCGAGTTTGGAAACTCCTTTATCAACATCGTGCTACTTTTGATGTCATTGGTGTTCCTTTTGCTATTCTCAGGTACCTTCCCAAGACAACCGAAGAGCTCCATCACCTTCAACACCACCAATCATCATTGACAACAACAACAACAACAACAACAACAGTACCATCATCCTTATCAATAAATCAAAACAAAGCAACAGACAACAATGACTACGGGAATGATACGGACGACATTGGTGGTGACGAGGATCTTTCGGATTTGCCTATCAGCTGGTTTGATCAAGAAGTAATCCGTGGATCGAAATTATGGCAATCAATGACCAGCAAACAACGTGCCGGCGTAAAGAAGGGGATGAATCTGGACGGTGGTATCTATTTACACGATTCTATTGGTAGTGGTCAATCTTTACAGGCGTTGGCAATAGCGTTAATGCACCAAAATGACTGGCCGGCGCTTATTGTATGTCGTCCCTCGGCCTGTCTGAAATGGAAGAAATTGATTCAAATCATGTTACAGTTGGTCAGCAATGATATTTGTCTTCTTGATAATGTCAGTGCTTACAATGGCAAAAAGGTCTACTCCAATTCACGAAAAGCTATCCAATCACGGGAATATCGGCAGCGACGACGGGAAATGATCCAGCAGCAGCTCCGACAAGGTTTACCCAACAATCTCGCCACCGCCACCACCACCACCACCACTATACCAACAACAACAACGTCATCATCATCATCATCGTCATCATTATTATCACAAGCGGAACATAACTCTGGGAAGGATGGACTGCAACAGCAATTACAGACGAACGAATCAGACGAAGATACATGGCATATTAGTATGGAGGACGATGGTGGGGATAAATTCTTTCCTTCTGGCAACATGATGAAAAGCGGAACGACATCATTAGTGGACGGCGGAGGGATGAAACCAGTCAATTACGAACCGCAACAGCAATTATTGTATATTGACATGAAGAACGACGGTGGGGACAACAACGCTTTTAGTGACGAAAAAATGGACGATGATAATGACACCTACGACAGTGACACGGACGGAAACAATACGTATGATATGGGTATTTCCACTGACAACACTTACATCAGCGAAACAATCAATTCCAGGGACACGTCGGCAACGCTAGTGGAGGAAAACGGTGACGATGACGATGACGTGAATGATGAAGGCGAAGCGTTCAACCAAGCGATCTTAAGCACTGCACAATTCTTCATTATCAGCTATGACAAGGCGAAAACTCGTTTATCTTCTCTGAAATTGGAAAAATTCAAAATCGTTATTTTCGATGATTGCCACGACATCAAAACAACCATGGTAAGTTGGTTTGCATCAAGTGGAGAAGGGATGGGACTTGGCGAACTCGGAATGAAATGAATATATATATATATATATATACTCATCTTATGTTTTTTTTTTTTTCTCCTTTGGCTGTTAGATGCCTACCTATCGCACACCACTTGCAAAATTCGTCCGGAGTACTAAAAAAACCATCATGGTTTCAAGCATACCTATTATTCCAAAGCCAATGGAAACTTTTCCGTTGTTGCAAATCTTGAAACCGAATCTGTTTTTGGATTCCAAGTATTTTGGTCAACGATACTGTGGGGCGAAGCATCTTGTTTTTGGCTGGGATTATACCGGTAAGGCAGGAAAAAAAAAAAAAAAAAAAAAAAAAAAAAAAAAAAAAAAAAAAAAAAAAAAAAAAAAAAAAAAAAAAAAAAAAAAAGACGTCAATACTAATATACTATATGTAAATAATACCTGTCACTATAGGAACATCAAATGAATTTGAACTCGCTTATTTTCTCGATCGAACTGTTTTAGTACCATGATTTTTTTTTTCTTTGAATAATAAAAAACCACAATGCGGGAAGCGAAGACTTTGTACGACGTTTTATGATATCTGTATCTCTGTGTTTTATATGGGATGGAAGAGGGCGAAGATGACTAGGGTTATGGGAAGTGGTGGATCACTAAGTCTACAAATTTTTATCATAGAACAGAAAATTGAACTTTGGCAAGTCTGGCTCGATCAGAACAAACAGTAAGGATATCAAGCGGATCTTACTCGATGGCTCAAGTGTAAGCAAAAAAAAAAAAAAAAAAAAAAAAAAAAAAAAAAAAAAAAAAAAAAAAAAAAAAAAAAAAAAAAGGAGCGTACGAAGGGAGGTAGCTGGAAAGAAGAAGCAAGAAAAAAAAAAAGGAGTCCAAGGAGAGGGGTTGAGGTAGAGGAGAGAAAGACGGAGGCAGTATACTTACCATTTCTTTGTAGTCATGTAGTCGTACAAGTTTTTACCAAGAAGTTCCTTCAATTACAGCAATAAGACCCAACAAAAAAAGTAATGTGCGCCTAACAATCAACAGTGGAAAAACTTGAATCAAAGTAGACCATTGGCTGTGTAAGTTATTCGCATGTTATTGTTTGATTCTGGAGAATGATTGACCTGTTTTTATTTATTTGTAGGCACCTGACGATGAACGGTAAGAATTCAACCATATGTTTGATGTGCAAATTATGAATCTATAAACATGAATAAACCAAGTAGCTATGGGAAGACTAGTTATTATAGTGTAGGATAGTTATAGCTTAGTATTATTTGTCTCTCTTGATCATTTGCAATAAAATAACCTGCCTCTATTTGTCTTATACCTTGTCTGCCTTCTTTTTTTTTTTTTTTCTTTGTGATATGGTGTGATGTGTGATATGAACATGGAATACCTAATAAAACTGGATTTACATCGGATGCAAAGGAAGGTGTATATGATATGTTTCTGTACTTTTAAGATATTTATATGCGTTATGCCTTGTCAATCCATGTAATGGAATCAACAAATATATTATATGGTGTGCTTTAGTGTATAGTGCAGCACCATACAATGAAATATTTTGGTTGTTATTTATACTTTATTACTTCCTTTTCATTTTATTGATAAGTGCATAAAAAACAACAAGGAAATGCAGAAAAGATAGTGTTTGTTTTTACCCCTTGAAATTGAGGCGGATGATCTTTTTTCTTCAAATGCTGGCGAGACTTGACAGAAATCGACTGTACTTGAAGCGCTTGGTCTGATGATTAGATAAGATCACCATATAAATAAATAATGAAATCGTGAATGAGTGATGTGTCAAGTATTATGAGCTGTAGTACAGAAGGTATTTAAAAAGAAATGTAAACTTCCAGGAACAGCAAAACAAAATTCTCGATCTGGGAAACACCCTATTTCCCACTTTTTTATTCTCCTTTTTTCTATCTCTATTTCTATTTCTTTTCCCCCCTTTTTTTGTTTCTCTTTCTTTCTTTTCTCTTCATAATACATTTTTATACAACTCAGTCTATCATATATTATATATTTCATTTATAAAAACAACGCCAACAGAAATGAACCTAATAACGTACTTTATCACCATTTTTTTTATCACCTTCCTATTTGAACTGGCTCAATCTCAAGAAGGCACTACTACTCAAACATCACCATCCACTTCCGCTTACTCTTGTGATCCTGCTACTTGTAAACCGTCCAATAATTGCCAATGTGCATCAGCAAATCCACCCAATGGTCTTGATCCTAAAGATACCCCTCAATTTGTTGTTGTGACCTTTGATGATTCTATCCAAGATGGTTTATATAATACTGCCCAGCAAATGTTAAATGTCACGTAGGTATCAGAAAAAGAACGATGTGGAGGTACAAAATTACTTTTTTCTCATTCAGTCTCTTCCTGATAGAAACCCTAACGGGTGTAAAGCCAAAGGTACTTGGTATGTCAGTATGCAATATACTGATTTCTCTTTGGTTCAGCAATGGTATGCTCAAGGCAATGAAATCGCAGAGTAAGTATATCGGATTCTATAGTATAAATTTGCATTGATTCAACTCCCGCTCATTTATTTTGCATTTCTTCCCATAATAGTCATACCTTTACTCACGTTGGCAATCCTTCTGCGCGTAAGAATTTTTTTTTTTTTCTTCTTCTTTCTTTTTCTCACTGGAAATATTTATTTACTAATCTATTTGAATCTCTTTTTTGAAATGGATAGAGGAAATATCAAGTGCTAAGGCCATGCTTCACGAATATGGTGGCATCCCTCTCAATAAGATTCAGGGGTTCCGCGCTCCCTTTTTGAATTATACGGCGGAAACTTTCAAACAACTCTCACAACAGCAGTTCTCTTATGACTCTAGCTCGAGCGCAAGTAGCGATAGTGATAACTTCTGGCCCTATACATTGGACAATGGCATGGCAAATGACTGTTGGACTGGTGTCTGTGATACAAATCTCAAACTTCCTGGCTTTTGGGAATTCCCCATGTACGCTGTGATGAACAATGCTAGTGTTCCTCAACTTATGGACGTCTACCTTTCTGGCTCTCCTGACGATGTGGCAAAATGTAAGCTGCATAAAAGCAAAATAGGGTCTTTGATATATCTCCATTCGCTCACTTCCTTTATTTCGGTGTGTATGTAGGGAGCATGGACGCGTTTAATAAGCATTACAATGGTGGAAGACAGCCCTTCGGTATTTACGTGCACCCAAGTAAGTAAAGTAGCTGACAGTAACTATTCTATGTAATTTACTGATAATTCTTTCTTATATATCTATCTAGCCCACCTCTCGTCCTATCCTGGGTTGCCTGATCCAAAACCTCTTATGGACGGTGTTGTCAATTTGATCAAGAGCTTATCTGAAAAGAAAGATGTCTGGGTGGTCAGTAATCAACAAATCTTACAATGGATGAAGAACCCAGTCAAAGCTTCAGAACTTGGTAGTCAACCTTACATGAAGTGCCAACAACCTATTCTCCCTAGCGAGATTTGCAATGGTTTGGATGATAACAACTCTGGCGGCATCGATGACAATCTTTTAAACAAGTAAATCAAAATATGACCTCCCCCCCCTTTTTTTTCTCTATGCGCCGTACGAGCTCACTTTTTCCTTCCTCTTCACCTTTAGTTGTAACTTTGGCACATCTAACTTCAAAACATGCTTCAATTGTCCAAGCGGGGCTCCAAGTGTCTCATCTCCAACACCAGGATCGTCCACTCAAAATGGTACCGCCGGCTATCGATACCCTGTTCCTGAAAATTGCGAGTAAGTTATTTATATCAGGTAAATATTGGAACGCACTCTGACGCTTTTTTTTTTTTTTTTTTTAAATCTTTTAACTGCTTTAGCCCAACTTGGTGGGATCCTGTCAACCAAAAGTGCTATTGTGATGCCGCTGCTACAAATTGCCAATACAAAAACATGGCAGCAGAAACAAACAAAACCTCAACTGGCAATGGCGGTTCCAGTGATGCTTCTTCTATCCAACTTCCAGTCATTCAAATTGCATTATCTATGACCCTCGTGGTGTTGGCTGCACTTTATTAATGGTTATACTTTGTCATCATCCCTTTAGATAGTACTCCCCTCACTCAATCTTTTTTAGTATACCCACTTGATTTGTGTTTATATTTTTAAATAAATAAAAAATTTGGTGTATGTCGATGCCTTTGCTTTTTATATTTTATCTATCTTTCGCAGTGACTTCTGTTTTATAGATGTTAATGGGACATTATGAACAAGGAAGCTGAACTTGAATCACAAAGGCAATTCCTTTTATCATTGACTTTTTTTTGTTTTTAGCATTGGTGTTAAGTCGATCTAGCTGTAGCGCTTCTGCAAGGTTACGTGCATTGTATGCGGTAACCATTAAGGATATTTTTAGCACTCTGAATAAATTGGTGACAGAAAGATCATTTACAGTTTATTAACTTTAAATTGAGACGAAGGTAAAATAAATTAAGACGGTGGTATAATGAAGTTGGGATGGAGATTGGAATACTACGTGAAGCAATAACAAAAACGATCATCAGAATAATAGCACGAAATTTCATGGGAGTTTTTCAGCTAAAAATATATTGTACTTGGGTTCATTCCATTATCTACCATTCGTATTTCTGCTAGGATCGCATGATTTGAAATTACCTAAATACATGATAGCTAATGTAAATTCATGGGGAGATGTTTGCAGCTGCCCCTCCCAACTTTTTGGACACATCTCTTTTTTTTTTTTTTTTTTTTTTTTTTTCAGTGTTTGAAAATAAACCCATCTACGTTTTAACTCTATTCTGCATCGTCCCAAAAATCATAACAGACGTCTCAAAAATATGTAAATGTCGTCTTAATTTTCAGTTTCCATCGTGGATAAAAAATTGCATTTTGTCGCTAAAACTTACAAAGCTCTGTAGTTACTGCACCCGAAGCTCTACCCCGAAGAAATCATGCAAAAGCAAGGTTGGCGTAAGCCACCACTATAAAGGGTGGAGATTAAAATCCCGATTTTTTTTTTTTTTTTTTTTTTTTTTTTGCTCTTCTTTTTCTTGTGCATTCATTGAAGAATATGAATGAAAAAGACCAACAACGGGATGTTTCATTCTACACTAGCGTCAAAGATGTGTCAAAAGCAATGAAAATCAAGGATCTAGGTGCACTCACAAAAGGTAAGCCAAATGAACTTGTCTAAATGAAATGTCGACTCACGCTTTTCTTTTGCTAGGCCTACAAACGCTACGATCCCAACTGATTGAAGCTGTCAAAGTTCGAGTGGATCCAACAGAAACGGTTACACGCCCTCTTGTAGAATACATTCAATCCTGTACTGATTGTAGTCCGATCATTGATTTGTGGGACTATCAAACCAATGTAAGTACTAGATATATATAACCGAACTGACTGCTTGTTCATACATTCTAACTGTACCTTCCTTTTATATGTATGTATGATACTGTAGGCCAATATACAAAACTTGGAATGTCTTGCACCTGATATTGTTAGTCTTTTTATCCGGTTATGCAACACGCCTATCCTCCGTGCTTTTGGTGTACAACTTGTGCAATCTATATCCTTTTTTATTATCATTATTACTATCATCACTCGACCTTTTTTCACTCACTCGCCTTGATACATGTTATTCTTAACCTTTTTTTCTTTTATTACATTATGCAAAGACATATGAAATCCATCTATCGTGGTGTGGCTTCTGCTCGTGTGCCCCAAAGTCAATCTGCGTTCCGCGTCTTGATCGCGATGGCTTCCTTCAACCAAACTACTTCAAGAGACTTATTCCAAACATTCAACTTTCAGGCCGAGGTAACAAATAAACCAGCCATCAATAAACATAGCGAACACACGTACATTAACCTTGATTTATGCTATAGGGTTTCTCTAGGGCTTGTCGATATCGCCAGCAAAAGAAATCAAACAACCCCAACCGCTATCTTTATGGTAACGTGAAAAAAAAAGGATGGATAGGCAAACTTTGGTATACTCAAATATTCGACAACTTTATCGCTTTATCAATGGTAGATCTTCGTACGCTGTATGTGCAATTTGTGATGGCATTCTTTATTCACGGTGACTCTGATATCAAGAAACAAGTGCTTGGTGTTAAGGGATTGGTCAATGGTGTCTTTACTCATATCGATGAAGATGCTTATCAAGTAAGTCACAGACAAGAAGAAGGAGCTGTACTGTCAAAAGGTGCGCTAACATTTCATCTTTTTTTATAGTTGATTGAAGAAACATTAAATGCAACATACGAACATCTGATATCCGACCATCGCATCCCTCGGTCTGCAAAATTGGCCTTGTTCACGCCTTATATCTTAGAGAAGGTAATAATAGGTCAAAGTCTTGATCAGTGTTTCGAAATGCTAACGTTATTTGTATTAATTTCGTTGAAAAAATGTAGATTGGAAAAATATACGGACGCCAAGACCCTGAAGCGATCAGTGCAACAGATACTGGTATTCCTGCTGATCTGGTCCATCATTTTCTTCTTTCCATTTGTACTGTCCCTGGTATTGGTGTGTGCTTCAAAGATGCTGGGTGGTATCCTCCTATTCGCGACACTTCTCTGGCTACGGATACTGAAAAATCAGATCAAGTACAAAACAAAAGTCTGGCCAAGTTTATTTTGTCTTTGAAACCATCTGATGATATGCGCCAACAAGAACTTCTTCTAAAGATCCTTCAAGCCTGTCCCGAATTGGTTCAAGCGTAAGTCTATTGTCATATTTTTCCTTTTTTTTTTCTTACTCGGTGTTGGTTTCTGACTGATTTTTTTTTCTTCTATGAAAAATTAGATATTGGAAAAGTACAGCATTGACATTGGAAGTACGACTCAGCAGCAAATGGCTTGGAAATGCGACATTTTTACAGAAGGTGATTCAGCTCGCGGTGCCGTCTTTTTATTTTGGAAACACTCAGCTTTATCCTGCCACACCTCCAAACGCCATAACTATTTTAGACAACATTCTTCCATCTGTATTTAACCGATCCGTCTCTGGTAAAGGTCTTCAACATTCAAGTGCCTTGGTTCGATTCGCAACATCCAATATCCTATCCGCTGTTTTCCAAAAATTCAGCAATGTGGCGAAACAAATGGAACATGTTATCTCGATTTTGAAGGAAGTGGAAGAGCTCGACGGGGCCAAGAATGCAGCAGCAACCGCAATATCAACTCTGGAAGATCAGCAGCAGCAACAAAAGACCGAGTTACCTTCAGCACAATGGCAGCAATGCTTGGATACCATCCGCGAAGAACTTCGTCGCCGACTACCTGAAATTCACCTTGTCATCAAACTCCACTCAGAAGTCTTTGGCAAGCTTGACCCAGCAACAAAGGGTGATCCTGAGCGCATGGCCCAGCGTGAAATCTTGCAGGTGAGCGTATTCCGTATGTTACGTTATTATCAAGAATGCGTTCCTTTGACCTTTATGGAAAATCATGTGGACCCAAGCAACTTGATCCCAGCCGATATCCTCTCTGTCGAACCCAGTATATTGGTGCATTTATTGGAACTTTTGCTCAGTCTATCAGACTTCCGCTGGAGTAACAAATCAGGTATGTCTATATATTTGTACGTGATGTGGTAGGCACATAACTGACTTTTCTAATTTTGATAGCTGGCAAATCCGTTTCTCATATCACCACTCTCCTCACTCTTTACTTACGAACACCCTATGACCATATTCGTGACCTTACCGCCAGACTCGTTAATCAAACTTTATCCGACTCATTCATGTTCAAACACGACCCGGAAGAAGTGGATCTCTGGCTACATGCCTTACCTCAAAACTTTGTGTCTCGCTCTACTGGTGACAATCTCACTATGTCAAATGAACAAGAGTCGGTTCTTCGCTATTTGGATGATTGCTTTACACGATTTGGAAAGGCTCAGTACCGGTACACTGATCAGTTGGTGGAGCTTGTTGGCAATGTGACTAAAACGTACAATGAAAAATACGCTCAACAAACAGATGGACAACATGCTATTTTCCAATCCCTTATTGATGGCGGTGATGGATTATTGGACAACGGTAGCAACAGCAGCTCGTCCGGTTACTCGCATCCCTTCAGCCCGCTACTTCTTGTTTTGCTGGAACGCTTACAATTCATCAAGACCGACATACGTCCTTTGGTGCTTTTTGTGACCCGACTCTTTTTATCTCTTCAAACCAAGCAAAAATTGCCATTCTATCTGGAAACCCTAGTTGAAAAGTTAATGGATGTTGTGGAATCAAAGAAACCCACAGATGAGAAGTATAGCAGCTCAACAGTCGACATGGATGTGGACCATACACACGAAGATTTGGTTGGAACATGGGACACCCGGAATATGGTACGTCAGACCAAGATATGTCTTACTGAAGGTTTTGCGGAAGGGCTTACTATTGAAAACCGGGAACAAGACAACAAAGAATCACCTCTTGATGACATTATTTCAGGTACATACAAAAACAATAACAATTAGGGACGGAGAATGGAACTGGCAGCTTGAACAACACCACTTTGTACTGGCCTTTTTACTAATTTGAAAATTTACATTTGTTACCAGGTGCCTCCAGCGACAACCTACACGAAGACCAACAAAAATTTGTACAACTTATGGGCACACTACCGGTTACCAAGCTTATCAATCGTTTGAATTCCTCCGCTGCATACTGTGCCGATGTTTTGAAAACCTCTACTTTTGGACCGCTCGTTGATTACATCTCTGACCGTCATCCGTTGGCAATGAACCTCTTTGGTTATCCTGATTTACAAAATTTAGACTCTTTGGAAAACGAAAGGTAATATATAATACAGAGAAAAAAATGTGGTGGATAGTATGGAATTGTTACTAATACTACTGTTTCGTGTATTTGATAGCATGATCGTAGAACTGATGAAGAAACTACCCTTCCATATTCTCTTTTACAATGCCTGGGGTTATTCTGGGGACCTTACATTTGCCAAGTGTATTTTGGAATGGAAAATGGCTAGGATGAACAAGTATGAATTGTCTTGCTCTCTTTCACTGATTTTGCAAAAGATGGCGTTGGTGACGATCAACAGCAACAAGGATACCGGTGACAAGAATGACAACAAGGCGATCCAATTCTGCTTGACATTCCTTCAAGTGGGGCTAAACAACATCAATGACAACATAGTGGAAGAACAGGCAAATTATGATCTCAAGCATCTTATATACGATCATCCAGTATTGAAATATTTGAATGGCAAGTTGGCGACTTTGCTCCATCAACTTGGTTCCGTTGACACGTATCCTTCATCACCCGACTTTGACGTAAGTTCAATGTGGAATTAACTAATTGAAAATTTTTATTACATACTAATTTTTTTTTGTCATCAGCTGATCGATCTATGTGTCCAATTCCCTAATATATTCTGTGAAGGTGTCAAGGTGGTGGATCTATTGAATAAAATGGTGTCCGTGGATTTTGATGCTCTCTACAGCTATTGCAACAGAAACAGCCATGGCGTGTTTTACAATGAAGTCACCAAGCTACTTATATGCCTGATCAACAATATCAAGCAAAAGGCATTGTCAGGAACCTTTGACGGTGACCAGTTTGTCATTCCCGGTCAGGTGTTTTCTATCATTGCACGAATGTGGCGTCAATCACAAGCAGCGTCCATTGGAATTTTGAACGCGGATATCTTGTCGTTATTGGAATTGGATGGATCGGGACAGCTTAACAGCGATAGCTACCGTCAATCACAACGCCACCTCTTGAATGAATGTGGTGAACTGGTGGTGAAGCACATTCTTGATGGTCATTCTTACTTGGTGGATATGTCTGATCTTCGTGCAGCTTGTAAAGAAAAGGCGGTGCCTGTGTCATCATTGGTACTGGATACTCTCTCCTCCGTGACATCTCTACCATTGACTGCTGTTATGGTGCAAATTTTGGGTATGGGTTACCATTTGGCAAGTGACGACAGCTCAACGGACAATGACTCTTACCTTCAGGCCGCTATGGGTTTTATTTTGAAAACGCTCACTATGAATGCTGACACTACCGTTGTATCTGATGTGGCTATTTCTGATAATGTCTTTGATGTTTTGGTACAAATGATGAACGGAATCGACGGTTTTGACTGGACGCAATTGGACGCGGAAGCCGTTCGTGATTTCATTTTGACGACTTTACTTGACAACATATCCAATTCAGCTGCTATCCGTTTCACAACAACATTGGTAGAAAAAGTATATAGTCAGGTAAGAAGTCCAAACAAAAAAAAAAAAAAAAGGAAAGAGCAATGCACCAGGAAAACAGAGCAAGTATTAATCCGAACTTTTATGTTTGAATTTAGTATACAAAAATGGAACCACTTGAAACTTACATTCGCCGAATCCTCGATCACAGCTTGTATCAATCTTTGACCATGCCAAAACCAATTGACGTTCTTCTTAAAAACAACGAAGCATCATTACAGTTGGTCTCGGACGACGACAAAAAGGACACACTTCAAGATGGACAACGGGCGGCTATTATCGAACTACTTGGAACCATCAATGATATCCAACCTATGATCCTTGCGAACCATCATGGACTATTAGATTCCTTATTGACAAGTTACGGAGCTACAACATTACCTAGTGACCGAAGGATTCTTGGACTCCTCTTATCAAGTGAACGTCATGGTGATCAAACGATTCTTCCAAAGCTATTGATGTGGGGCCCTGGATCTGATAAGGCACGACAGGAACATGCTCAAGCTGGAACTTTACTCAAGGCGTCTACCATTTCTGTGGAAACATTTGGTCTTATACATCGGGAAATGATGAGGTATACATTCTTACATATGCCATCGTCGTCCTCTTCTGATTCTCTGCCTACTACTACTGGCCCTATTACCTATGATCCTCAATTCTTTTTGCCTTTGTTTGCCAACTTGATTGCCAGTGGAACATTGGATTGCCGCCGATTTATTGAAATTGATGCCTTGGGCTTGACTGTGGTATCCATGTCTAGTTTAGATGAGCAAACACGAAAAATTGGGTATCAAATGATGGACCAGTTTTATGTTTTATTAGAGGTACGTCAACTCCCCTCAACCAACCAACCAAAAAAAAAAAAAAAAAAAAAAAAGCAACCGTATTTTGCTAATGATATCTTTTTATTTTTATGATAGCATTCAAACTTTAAAGGCAAATTCCCTATCAAATACCTTCTGGACATGTTCAAGCAAGCTATTGTAAAACGATCTGAAATGGATGTTCCTCCTCGCATATCATCAGCTGTCTGTCTTTGTGTTGCCCAGTGCCTTTCTATTCTTATGCTGCCTAGTCATTATTTACTTAGTCACATCTCCAAATGGATGACCCGAAAACCCAATCTAGACTTGAATGTATGTAGTTGAAAAAAAGTGGTGCAAATAGATTACTAACCTTTTTTTTTTGTCGCATTAGTATATTCCAATGTTTGTTGCGCTCTTCGACTCGACCTCTTTTAATCAAAAGAAAGAACGATTGTGGATTCTTCAGGTATTGGCATCATCGATTAGAACAATGGATGATTACAAAATGTATTCTCGGCACCGGGTATGGGATTTAACAGCATCATATTACAACTCACCCATGGCCGACACAGATGGCAAGCTACAGGTGTTAGAAATGATTCGGCAAGCAGTCATGATTCCCACCGTGGCACTTCGTTTGATTCAACACAATGGATTATTGACATGGCTTCATCAACTCATTGCAATCCCTTCACTCTCAGGACCTTCCACTTCAACATGGCAATCCATTGAAACCAACTACACGAAATTGATTTTAGCACAATTAGTATCAGTGGTGGATCAAGATTCTTTAAACAACACCAACACCAACACCAACAACATCAACAAGAACACCGACGGTGAAAATGAAGAGGAGAGTGAAAACGATGAAGATGATGATGGTGACATCGATGTCAAGAAAGACAAGATTCCTGAACATATCAAGGCACTGCTATCCAACCAGCTGGCGTTTTTACAATCATTGATCTAGTAGCTTAGATAGATTAGTGATTTCCTCCCTTTCCCCTCTCTCCACGCTTTTTCATTTCATTTATCTACTTCACATTGAACCCTCCCTTGCACCACCATTCTTTATTATTATTATTTTATTTTGTACATTATTGCTATTACTCATACATCCATCATTATCATTTTTTTTAAATAAAATATACGCTTTGTGTAGAATTATCAATAGAATACATGTATATGAAGAACTATTTTTCCGGGGAAAGTAGCACGTGTATTGGCTACTACATAATAGATCATGTCATTCATGGCTATGGTTGGCAATGTCTATGATCGAGCCAGCTTTTTTTTTTTTTTTTTTTTTTTTTTTTGCGTTTATGCTGTTTTGATGGCAGATAGACTTTTTATTAGTAATGATTGCAGACAAACTATACATGACCTCATTAAATAGATAGACCTCGTTCTCATTACTAAAGCATTTATTTGAAGTCCATTATTTTACCATTTTTGTGATTTTTTTTATTACATCTTTTCTATTATCTATAGATATATCAAGCAAAGGTAAAAAAAGAACTCCCCCAATAGTATTTAGCATGATTGATTTGATCCGGTATGGAAATATCTGTCTTTTCTTTTTGTCGGAGTCATCTAAATATACGCTGACCAAGACGGTTTACTCTGCCTTGTTATTGGCTGCTGGGTCAGGAGAGCTGTCGAAAAAAATCTATTGTCTTTGGAATAAACCCAACAACTGTGCTCGAGTTATCTGACTGTACTTTAAAAATGGGATTGGTATATAAAAGGGCAATTCCCCCTTTTTTTTTTTTTTTTTTTTTTTTTTTTTTTTGACGGATTGATATCTTTATAAAAAAGCAAAAAACAAAAACAAATCATGGTTGCTGAAACTCAAGACACTATTTTAGAACAACAGCATATTTTGGCTGATCATGATCCTATTACTGTGGCCACAAATGAACGCGATGACTTGGAGGTCGTCAAACAAGCTCGGGAAAATTCTGAATGGACGGAAGTCAAAGCATACGGTCATTTGAAAGGCGATGCCTTACTGAATAATTTCACCGCTTCTGTAAGTGATCCAACAAAGAAAAAAGCTTTTATTCGAAATTAATCCACTAATGTGAGTCTTTTTTTTTTTTTTTTATGGTAGACTCTGCGCGCTCAAGGCAGGATTATTGTACCACCTGTTGTATTTTATAATCAAGATCGTACGGAAACTATGTCTGTAGTACATCTTGGGAAAGAACTTTGTGGTCATGATGGCATCATCCATGGTGGTATGCTGGCGACTCTATTAGATGAAATATTAGCACTCGTGGTAAGTGTGGGGGGGGTTTTTTTTTTTTTTTTTTTTTTTTTCAGTTGACAGCTACTAACGACTTCTTGTTTTTGATTTTTATTCTTCCCGAAAAAAAAAAAAAAAAATAGGCCATACCTGCATTGCCAAATTATATGGGATTCACAGCCAATTTAAATATTGATTACCGAAGACCTGTTGTTTCAAACCAATGGATTGTTTTACGTGGTCGTTTGGATAAAGCAGAAGGCCGTAAAGCTCATGTAGAAGCATGGGCAGAAAATTTAAATGGCGACGTCAAATTTGTAGAAGCCAAATCATTATATATTTCCCCCAAAGCTCCCGTAGCTTAGATTGATACAGTATTAGAATTAATAAAATAGATCCCCCCTCTTTTAAAAAGAACATTATCAAGTTTTGTATTTGTGAAAATTTTTATACTAGCATTGATTTGAGACAATGATTTCACAAAGTCTTCTCCAATCCTTGTGTTTCGGGGTATTCTATTCATTTTTTAATTGGTGGACAGAAGCTTTTTTAAACTACCGCTTTGCTTATTTTTCGAAGTTTCTTCTTTTTAGTTTTTTCATTGTTTTTTCCTTCTCTTTTCCTTCTCTTTTTCCTCTTTCTCTCTCTTTTTTGTTTTTATCTTTTTATTTTTGTATATATATCTATATCTATATATATCTAAAACAACAAACAATGTCAGCAATGTCTCGTCTTTACTCCCCTTCGGAGTGGGTTGCGCCATTGGTACCATTATTGTCTTTACTTGTATTACCCCTGGGACCATTGCTGTTTCCGAAATCTTACCTCTTCTTGTTGTTTACCTACTTCACCGTCTTTTTGTATACGCAAGTAAATCATGTATGTAAATTTTATATGACTTCTTGCAAGATACGGGCAACAATTAAAAAATGGAATCGACGTCTTCGATCGAAATCAATGGATCTGGCACAACCTCAGCCGCAACATCCTTCGGCGTCGTCCAATCGTCAAGCTTCGCCAAGTCTGACTCGTGAACGAAACAACAACTCAGCAGCAAATGATGATAATGATACTCAAGTCTTGGATGATGCCGAACGATTGGAATTCTATGAGGACCCAGCTTATATTCATGCTTTTATTATCCCAAACTACTGTGAACCTGAAGGATTATTGAAGGAAACTATTGAGCGACTAGCAAGCCACAGGTAATAAAATAAAAAAAAAAAAAGATCAGAAACTGAACCACCTAGTGAGTAGTTTGACTTATTGACTGACTTTTTTTTTTCTTTCTTGTTTCACACTAAATATTTTAGAAATGCCAAGACACACTATGCGATCATTATGGCAATGGAACAATCGGAATCTGAATGGGATATCAAAGGACAACGCCTTGCTTCCTTTTTTGACGATCGATTTGCTCATTTTATTGTCACTGGCCATCCTTCCAACATTCCCGGCGAAAGTCGCGGAAAGGGTTCTAACGTGGCGTATGGTGCTCGTCATGGTTGTGCTGAACTTTTATATCGTGGAGTGGACCGACGTCGTGTGATTTTGACGGTGACCGATGCTGACGCTGCTATTCCTGAACTCTATGTCCGTGAACTCGAAGATGCTTTGCACCACGCCGAGGACCCTCATTACCTACTCTTGGCACCTCCCATCTTTTTCTCCCGCAATTGTTACCAAGTCCCTGCTGCTGTACGTGTCACTGATATTACCTGGTCGGCGATGGTCATGTCCAATCTCAGCAATAGCCGTGGCCTCTCCTTCCCTTGCTCGACGTACTCTTTATCCATGATGCTGGCCGAACGGGTAGATTACTGGGATACGGATGCTGATGCGGTGGGCGAGGATATGCATATGTGGCTCAAGTGTTTCTTCAAGACCAATGGCCAAGTGCGGACCGCTCCGATTTATGTTCCCATCAACCTCACGAACGTCCAGACCGAAGGCTATCTCTCCAACGTCAATGCACGGTATGTTCAAGCAAAACGACATTACAATGGTGTGGCGGATGTGGCCTATACGCTCAAAAATGCATTCACTCGCCATCGCGGTGCACCGAAATGCTCTTTGTTGGATGATGCTAGTAGTGGATTGGCATTGGCAGCCTCGTCCTCCTCGGTAAGCTGGTTGGACAAAGCCACAGTCTGTTTTTTGATTTTGGAAGCCCATATGATTCCCGCCACCTCTGGCTGGCTCATGTTTGCCGCGGTCCCTTTGATGCAATTCCTTCTATTCCCACCTTTTTCTGGTTTGGCTCTCGTGGATCCTGCACAAAACCCTATCTTGACCTCTGACTTTTATGCACAGTTATGGAATATGGTGAAGATCATCACGGTGTTGCTTCCTTTCCCCTTGTTTGGTACGTTGGCTGTCTATGAACAACTCCACCGCTCGATTGATCGTGACTTTTTGCTGAAATCAAAGAATGAATCACGACAGTGGAGGCATTTGTTGGATTATGCGACTCTACCGGTGGCAGCTTGGCTTTTTATGACTTTACCGTCAACATTGGCATGCGTCAAACGGTTATCACAAGTGGAACAACAATACATCGTGTCGGAAAAACTCTTCAAGGATACCACCGAGATGGATCATGATGATGATATTGGGCAACACAACGAATTGAATCAAGAAAAAATCAATGTGATGGTGGCGGCATGAAATGTGGTTTCTCTTTAGATTTAGTTTTTATTATCTTCACATATACTTTTTTTTTTTTTCCCTTCCCCATTGTATTCTTCATCGTTTTTGTTTTTTTTTTCATACCTTTTTGTTTTTTGTCTTCTTCTTTTCTTCAAATCTATTCTCTCGCCCTCTCTCTTTTACATACTACTCATTAATCCCATCTGCAACTCATACTTCCTGCATCATTTATCTCTTGCTATCTATTTTACTAATAAATAAAAAACAAATATTCATTGACCAAAAAAAAAAAAAAAAAACTGACTTGAATCAACAATTCGGAATATGTGGGGGGCAATAGTGTTTTATTTTATTTCATTAGACATCAATAAATAAACAAACAAATAAACAATAAAAAGGGGATAATTTGATCTATGACTAAGAGAAGTGGGTTGGGGATTGTGATCGAATCATTAATGCGGGGTTGGTGATTGGGTCAAGTGGTAATATATGTATGTATATATTTGTGTGTGCCTGTTTGCCTGAGGAATAGACTACTGTTTTGCTGAAGGCAGACTTGTTGGCACCTTGGGGAATTGTAGTGTTTTCAGTTTTTCATCCGCTTCCTTTTTTTGTTGCTTCTTCATGTATTCACGTTGTCGCAAGTAAAAGTAATCCCGTTGTAAAATGAATTTGGGTGGAGCTAATGGTTGAGGGGAAGACGTCAATGGAGGCGATGATGGTCTTGATGTTGAAGAAGAAGCAGTATCATCATCATCCTTGCCCTTGTTGTTGTTGTCGCCCTTTTCATTTTTCTTTGTATCCTTATCCTTCTCTTCCTCGTCTTTATCCTTGTCATCCTTGTCGTCTTTGTCCTTGTCCTTGTCATCGGGTTTCTTGCGCCATGACGTCAAAGCTGATCCAATACTAGAAACAAGATCAACTACACTATCGCTTTCCACAGGACGATCTTTCAAATCTGAAGTTCTTGGTGAAGTTGATGGTGTTGTTGGTTTTGGTGAGGCCCCGCCTATTTTGGAACAAAAGTTGAAGTCGCCAAGGTGGGATCGGCAGGTATAAAACCAGTCATTGTTGCTGTTATCGGCCAGAGTCAAAACGACAGTTGTGAATTTACTACAAACAAAGCATGGCCTTTCTTGAGTAGTCAGTCGTGCAATATATAGATTTTGTAGTCGAGTGGTCATGAGTGTTGCATAGAAGAAAGGGAAAAAAAAAAGATTTGCCAGGGATTTTTTTTTTTGTGTTGTTTAGGGCGCCTCTTCAATGTCCATTTTGGGGATGCGCCCTACCCAGTCCCTCCTGATTTGCATTACAGCTGGTATTATAACGGGTAGAAGCATACAATACATACTGTACTCTCTTTGTATGATATGAATGGTCATGGAAATAATCATAAATAATAAAGAGTAAGCATATTTGAGGGAGAGGGGTCATTCATACAAAGGTCTTGATCTTACAGTGACCTGACCACATGACTTATTTGGGCGCACAAGGTACAATTTTTTTTTTATATTTTTCAAAAAGGGGATTTTCCAATAAAAACGCTCAGACATTTTTTTTCCTTTTTTTTTTTTTTTCCTCTCTCTCTCCATCGTTACATGGTAGACAAGAAAAGTAATAACGGCACCAATATTGGCATGACGAGCCTACCGGAGCCATTATCCGACGAAACGATTGATGAATTGGGGTATGCTAGATTTACTGCTACTGCCAACACTTCTTTACCAACTTCTCAACCAACCACCCTCTCTGCCATGGTCGTCACTGGTCCAACCAAATCTCCTCCTCCAGTGCTTATGCCACGGCCTCGACCTGCCATTCATCCAACCCTCAAACTGACGAATGCTTTTGCTCATCCTGAACCTACTTTATCACCAACACCTTCCCCTTCCGCCAGTCTTCCAGACGACTATCCTGAACAGCCACCAAGCACATACTTGACTCCACCTCTTGCACCACCATTAAAACCAGTCGCTACGCCAACACCTGGAGGCTTATCTGAATTACCTTCAACGACCCAACAACAACAACAAACAAAAGAGGAAGTCCCACAACAGCAATCCCCGTCCGGCGAACCAGCGCCCGCAATAACGCCATCTCCTCCTCCTACTCGATCCGTTATCTCAGACCTATCAATAGGAGGCAATTCCAATTTGAACCATCATCCAAACAGCAGCAAGACTAGCATGGCTACACAACAACAATCTACCCAATCAGAAGAACAGGGGGCTGGACCGCAACAACATCCAATTACAGCTGGTACAGCTTCCAATGATGATGTACGACCGCATGCTGGTGTTTTGGTAAAAAAGCCTGGTGTTATTACATTGACAGCTTCCACTAGTGCACCTCTGGTACCATCTCCACTGGTTAAGTCTACTTTGGCGTCGCAGCTCTCATCATCTTCTTCCTCTTCAAGTTCTGGATCACAGGTAACCTAAACATTCCAACTTTTATGTACACATTACTCACTCGTTATTTTTTTTGTTTTGTTTCAAAATGGCAATATCAACAGCAAGACAAAAAAGATTCACGTCGAGAAAACACACCTCTAAAACAGGAACCAAAAGAACAACAGCACCATCAACAACGCCGCCTTCGGAAATCATTGTCAACTGAGCAGTTACCAAAATCAGATCTTTCCGATCTCCAACATTCAGACTCCTCCGCACATCATCACTATCAGCAGCAACAACAATATGCGCCTTTACCTAGCAGCAACCGTCCACCAGTGGTTGAAAAACTCACTTACAATGGTAGCGGGAAGCCAAACTTACAGCAACTACAACAAGAGTATCTTTTACGACAAAATGGGTATTTGCGTCGACAGGTGGATGCATTGAAATTCGACAACATGGAGTCTCAAAGACAGCATCAAGAACTAGCTACTCGGATGAAACAACTGGAAATTCAGCTCCTCGAAGAAAAAAAGCGACAAACACCGCAACAAAATTTGGCCCATGGACCTTTGATGACGGCCAACGAATATCAACATCATCATTATTATCATCATAACGTGTTTGCACCACCACCCATGGACAGCAATTACAGTAGCGAAGGAGATGAAGACGAAATGGACGTGGAACATAGTGTATATGAAGGGAAAGAAAGTGGCGGCGGTAACGACGCAGCAACCAAAAAATGGTCGGGGCGACAGTCTTATGAAGAAGAGGATGACAACTTACGGGATCAACACCGACGACAGCGACAACATGTTGGACATGAAAAATCAATGGAAAATGAATCAGCGGATGATAAGCATCATGTAGAACGACGACAGGACTTCTCACCCACTACCAGAATGGCACCACCAATGAGATCCCAACAATCAACGAATCAACAAAAACGACCTCTACTAGACCAACGACGACATTCTAGTCATATAGCACCCATCTCATCTACGTCCGATTTGTTATCATCAGCGATACCACCACCGCAGCAACAGCAACAGCAACAGCAACAGCGATCCCGGCAGCGACACGTCACAGCTCCCTCTCTTCCTCATCATTATCGTGGGGGCGGACCGCATGGGCAACAAGATCAACGGGGATCAGTGCGTCAACGAAGTCGAAGTGTGCCCAAAAACGAACATCTCCACCCTTCACCCCACTCACATTATCGACAGCAGCAGCACCAGCAGCAAGACGAGCGGATGCACCGTGGAAAACCAATTTATCTCTCCGATAGTGACCAATCACCGCCTCATCAACATCATCATCATCTTCATCATCCTAAGGGAATGTTTTCATTACAGCAACCACAGTTCAGTCATCAGGGCTTTGGATCGGATGGTACGGACGAGAATATGGATATGGAAAGCGACGAAGAATTGGAACCTGGGACTGGATTCGAAAACGAGGACGATTATTTATATGACGACATTGACGACGATGGATATATGGCAGAACTGAGCTATTACCAGCACCACATGGCTGCTGCTGCTGCTTCTGGTCCATCAATGATGTATTACCCACCGCCACCGTCAGAAGCATTTTTCAACGACCACTATGCTACCATGCCGCCCATGCCACCACTACTGCCACCACCGCCACCACCATTACCATTACAACGACGAAAATCGGCCTCGGCGTTGCGTCCTCCCCGTGCTGGTCCACAAGGCTTTATGGATGTGATGAACCCGGAACATTATGGTAAACCTCAAAAATACAAAAACAAAAAGGTTCTTCGTTGTCGCACTAATGCCTTTTTTTTTTTTTTTTTTTTTTTTGGGATAGAACGACCTTCCAGGCCGCCTGTCAGAAGGAATTGTAAGTAAACACTGCCAGCAAAAACGAAAAGAAAAAAAAGGGAAAGATCAGATTTTTGAAAAATATTCATCTCATACCATAGGGAATAATTCTCAAGCAAACCATTTACGCCAAATGCACCTACCACCACCGCCACCCCAACAACAACAGCAGCATCAGCAACGCCAGCATTTAGTACGTGGATACAGGGGGATCCAGTACCATATGGTCCCAGACAGCGTGGTCATCCACCACTACCACCACCAACCATGTCCATGTCAATTGCTGGCCAACCATCGAGATCGGGCTCAACTGCTGACCATCATCTCTCAAGGAAAGCATCTACGATGGCCTCCCCGAGAATGACCACCGTCCCGCTTCGAAGACCCATGATGACGCGGGGCTCTTCTATAGGATCCTATCCGGGTCGCGTGTGATTGCGTCTTCCATCTCCTTTGAATGACTTGGGTTAGTGTTAGTTTAGTAGAATAGTTTCCCTCCCTCCCTTTAATTATGTATATCCTCGTTCCTCTTTTTAGAATACCACCACCCAATATTCCAATACTCTTTTTTTTTTTCCACCCTCCCTTTGGATTTAAAAATAAATACAAAAAGTTAAAACACTTCATTCCTATTTTGTACTTGTGTTTATTGTCAGTCATCAGTTTTTTTTTTTTTTTTTTTATTTTGGTCAACAGCGATTACTTCATGTTGTGAAATGGATTTTTTTTAGAGTGTGTTTTGGGCTGAGGTTACGGATATCATGTGTGATTCAATCAAGTCGAGAGCGTCTTGTGTAAAATGCAATCTCAAATAGAAGTCGATTCAAAAGAAAGCAAATCGGTCGTTTGACCAAGGGGATTATAATTGTAGAGTCGACTGAAAGGGAACGTACTGGGAAGCAGTATTTATATGAGGTTATTTACAAAAGGGACATGGACCCAGCAGGATACATTATACATTTTAACCTAATTGAAACCCTTAGTCCACCGAATGGACCCTTTATCCCAGTTTTAAAAATTAGCATAAAAGACATATGTGAACTCTAAACCAGTAGCAGACATTAATGAGATCCGCTACAGTACCCAACCTTCTTTCCAAACCAATGCTGCATTGATTATTATCTATTGATTCAGAGGGAGATGAATAGAAACACACACACATGTTTTATTAAAAGCGGGTAAAATGAAGCATATTTTATTTAAATGTAGATTCAAACTATGGACAAACTCGGCCATCACTAAACTAAAGGAGCTGCTGTAAAATAAATAATAATATACTATGCAAAGTATGAGAAAATACTAAAGGGAGACCTTCTGTTGCAGGGCGACAACGCTCAATACTCAACAAAAAAGGTGACTCTAGTAAACAGAATCTATCGCACATGACATGCGAATGACTAATGGAACATTTTTCTTTGAAGTATATAAAAAGAGACCTATTTTATTGAAATGTGGATACAAACTATAGACAAACGAACACTAAACTAAGTTAATGGAGGCTTCAAAGAGCCAGCTAATGGTGGTCCAAAATCCTGAATCCAAAATCAAAGGGTTTCCCCATGCATCTTGTAATCCCTGAGATGAAAATCCATCTAAACTAGTCCTGATACTATTCTAAGTTCAACATATCCCCGTAGAAGTTGAATGATGAAGAAAAAATAATGGGAAAGAAAAACAATCAAAAAAGAAAGAGAGTCGAAAAAAATAAATATTCCACGTGGGCGGGGATTGAAAGACTTTTCTGGCCTCTCTCTGACGATTGTTTGCGATATTTTTTGTCGTAGCGGATACAAAAAAAAACAGAAAAAAAAGGCGAACTCCTAAAATTATCTTTTTGTGTACACAGTAACTTCCCTCGATTATGTCTGAGGGCCTTATTGATGGTTTACCTATGCGCATGTTGGGAAACAGCAAACCATTGCGTGTACGTGTGTCCGATGGCAACAGCCTATTTCGCCCTCATCGTATGCCTACTGCTATTTTCTGTGTGTGTCACATATGGAGCGGATTTTTCTTCCTGTTTGATCTTCAGGACTTACTACAAAATTTGACCCATGTGACTTCGCATCACGCTGATCCTTTTTTTTTTAATATAAGAAAGAGCTATTTATTACACTAGCTTTATCGAGAGGAAGAGGAGGTTGGTCTGTGCCACCGTTGACAAAATCACAAGATGATTAGGTTAGCTTAAATATACGTCATTGGACTATCAAACGACTACTACAAATGACTGTCACGTACTATCGTTATAACGGGTCAATGTCATAAAGTACGTTGCTTGTTTATTATTATTGCCCCATTCTTAGTTGAATCCTCATCTCCTTTGACCTCTTTTTTTTTTTTGTGAAACTCGGACCTCTTGACTTTTTATTCAAAACATATAATAAAACTCCCACTAGTGCTGTTAGACTGTCTATTGTATAATTCATGAGTAACTTACCATTTTACAGTCTCGTCTCGTTGACCATTTTTGGTCGTGACAACCCTAATTGTTGCATAATAGAAAATCGTTTCGTGTCACTGATTTTTAAACCATATACATATATAAACTACCCACCTTTTCCTTTTTTTTTTTTTTTTTTTTTTTTTTTTTTTTTTTTTTAATTCCTTTTTACGAAAGCACACTTACAAAAAAAAAAAAAAAAAAAAAAAAAAAAATGTCTCAAATCAAGAACTCTTTGACAGATGCTATTCATCGACTCTCCCAACCATCCAGAAATCAGGGCAACAATAAAAGAAGGCAATCGACAGGCAGAACTCAAAAAAAATTCAAATTGCCAACGATGCCATCAGCAAGTCGTCCCCGCCAGCAACAGCCTAAAAATAAGGATAATGGCGAAGCAAGGTTTTCTATACGGAGACCCACTCATCAACGGGGCAAGCCCCATCAAAATGAAACAAAGAAAAAGTGGACGATTTTTCGTGGTCAATCAAAGAAGGCTCCTCTTCCGAGTACATCTCAGCGCCCATCGTTTAATTTACGCAAGGCTGTCAGATGGGCGAGTCTCTCCAAAAAAAAATAAAAAATAATCCTGCCACCGGAAAGGCCAAGGTGACATCAAACCCCTCACTGTTGCTGTTCCATCAGCGTTAAAACCTCTTCCTCTACCCCACTCATCCTCGTATACTTATCCCTATATCTTTATCTAATTTCTAATTAACTTAATAAATAATACTATGGTCTTTATTTTTTCAGTGTGTAAATACTAGAGGGGGAGTTTTTTTTTAAAAAACAAAAACAAACCTATCCAGTACATTATTGATACGGACATGATTTTGAGTACACTCATCTACAAATATGGCGGCCAATCCTGATTGATGATTACAACTGGTGACATCCCTGTCTTCTACTTTTTTTTTTTTTTTTTTTTAACGATTAGTCTATACTTTAATTTTTTTATTAATGGTCATCCGATCACAATTAGCCAAATTGCAACGTTTGCCATTTTTTTCCCCAACCAGTTTTCACTTGACCCCAATTAAAACAACCACAACCACAAACTATGCCTAAAAAAAAAAGATCGATGCTAGACACAGTCTGCAAATAACAATATATCATCAACTACATACACAAAAGACATGAAAAGTAAAAAAAAAATGGGTTGAATAAATTTTTATTTGATGACAGAGAAAAAAAAAAGCAAGTGAAGAGAAGAAATAAAAAAAGGGGGAGGGGAGAGAGTGTCTATCTAAGTTTTTTTTTTAATGACCATGTCCATCATCTTGAGGTTGTTGTTGAGGAGCCACTACAGAAAAACAAAAAAAAAACAAACAAAAAACAAGTCAGTAAAACATCACATTGGACATGCACCGTCCTTTTTATTTTTTTTTAGTTCGGGCCCACTTACCCTTGATCATATCATCGATTCTTAAGATAGCAATGGCAGCTTCAGTGGCACTTTTGAGGGACTTGATCTTGGACATGGCAGGTTCCAAAACACCGGCCTTAAGATTGTCACGGATTTCACCGTTGATCAAATCTAAACCGTAATATTTCAAGGCGCGTTTTTGATCATCAGCGTTGGCGTTCAAAGCAGCATTGTGGTAAGCACGGAGCTTGGATACAAGCTCAGTAGAATCTATACACGTCCCCCCGCGAAAAAAAGAGAGAATATGTCTTTAGTATCGTATCACCTCTTTGGAAGGCGGCAAGTTTAATTACCTTTAGCAGCATTGACAGCAAGGGTCTTTGGAATGACAAGTAAGGCATTGGCAAATTCGGCGATGGCTAATTGTTCACGAGAGCCCTATGCAAAGAGTAATATTATACAGGAATGAGATGGATAGAATGTTAGGAGAAGGTGGCGGGGGAAGCCAGGAATTGACTTACCAAGCTTGTTGCAAAGTTTTCAAGGTATATACTTAAAGCCGATTCGACAGAACCACCACCGGGAACAACACTGTTGCTTTCCAAAGTTCGCTTAACGACACACAAAGAGTCATGTAAAGAGCGTTCCATTTCATCCAACATATAGTCATTGGCACCACGTAAAATGATAGAAGCTGAGTTTTGGATCTTTGTTCCCTTGACCAAAATGCATTCATCGTCAGAGATACGTTCTTGTGCCACTTCTTCCGCTTGACCCAAATAAGAGGCTTCGAATGTTTCTTCGCCTTCCAAATTGGCCAAAGTTGACAGCATCGTAGCTAGTAGCAAAATAAATACATGAGTATCATCTGTATCCTGTTGTTCTGTCATTCTATTGTTCTTACCTCCAGTAGCCTTGGCAATACGTTTCAAATCTTCTTTTTTACAGCGACGGACGGCCATGGCACCAGCTTCAACAAACAACTTGAGACATAAATCATCAATACCCTTGGTGGTCAAGATAACGTTGGCGCCAGTGGCAAGAATCTTTTGAATACGTTCAGTTGTGATTTCGATTTCTCTATATATTGAAAGAAGAAAAAGCTGGTGTCAGTATCAAAATTACTTTACAAAGAGCTCTGTTCTACTTTTTATCATTTTATATTTATTTATATTACCTCTTGCGAATATCTTCCAACTTATCAGGATCGTCGACGACAATGTTGACACCAAGGTGCATTCTAGCTTTTTGAAGATTCATGTCAAGACAAGCAATCTTAGCACCATTGATACGAGTCTTCATAGCTTGGGAGGCCACAGTACAATTCAAAGCATAACCACGGACGAAAACAGATTCACGACCAGATTTACCATGGGCCTTGAGAATGTTGACAGCCTTGACAGGGTATTTAGTTTCACCACGGATGTTGGTAGTTTTGACAGCCAAGATAGATTCAACAGCCAAGTTGGCGAAGAAATCAGAATCACTAAAAAAAAAAAAAGTACATAATTGTAATTAATATAACGATATTATGTCATCCCCACACTCTCCTCCCCCCCAAAAAAAACACTACGACTACTACTTACGATCCAATGATTTTTGAGCTCATAGATGTTTTGGCAGCATTAACCAAACATTCCTTGCCCAAAGTATCGACCTTGATAGCCATTTCATTAGCAATAAATTTACAAGCTTCCTTTGAAGCCAAGCGATAGCCAGTGATAATGGTGGTAGGATGGATCTTGTTCTTGACGAGTTCATTGGCTCGCTTCAGCAATTCAGCGGCAATAATCACGACCGATGTTGTACCATCACCCACTTCACGATCTTGTTGTTGTGCGAGTTCCACAAGGACTTTGCCAGCAGGGTGTTCGACTTCTAAAAGTTGGAGAATAGTAGCACCATCGTTACTGATCGTGACATCCTATCACAAGTCATAAAATAAAAAAAGGAGTGGTTCATCAAATGCCCTGAGAAGAAGAAAAAAAGCAAATGTCATCAGTCTACTTACGCCAATTTCATCCACCATCATCTTGTCCAAACCAACAGGACCCAAAGAGCTTTTTACAATATTGGCAATAGAAGCAGCAGCAAGGACTAGAAATGGATGATAGATTAGAAACGCGTGTCAAATGTCAAATGTCAATATCAAAACGTCATCTCTTTTTTTTTTTTTTTAGTGTGGGTGGATGTGAGCTTTTCTACTTCTTACCATTGCCAGAACGGACATCTTGGCCAGTGGAACGTTCGCCACCAAGGAAGAGGGAGTTACTTTGTGGAGTTTGGAACATTTTTCTTTCTAGTTAGGAAAAAGAAAAAAAAAGAAGAATAGATCGCGGAAGGATGAAGAAGAGCGAAGAAAAAAAAAAAATTCAGACAGGCGTACCACATGTTTTTTTTTTTTCGAGAGAAAACTCAAAATTGGGACATTTGAAAATCCGACTCTTCCAAAATTGGACGATGCAGGTGGAATAGAACGGCTCAACAAGTCACATACCTACACCTGTAATTTACTGCCTGGGCAAAAAGATCCTGCAGTTACCTGACCTCTAACTACTGTAATTGATATATTTGGTCAGCCATTGAATCCAAGCACTGTATTTTGCCTGAGAATAATAAACTAAAATAAAAATTAAAGCTTATACAGTAATCATCGTTGACTTGACCTCATGACTTTACATAGACATAGCCTATTTTTTTTTGTAGAACAGTGATCGGATCAAAAGTCTATGCCCATAAACCGTCCATCCTCCATTTATAAGTATTTCAATATGAAAGGGTCACTGAACTCCTAAGAGTAAAGAAGTATATCGTTGGTTGTCAGGAGCGGGTAATGAAAATGAGGTTTAATCTGTCATTGGTCGAGGGGTGGCTTTTTCCAAAGTCAAATTTTTTTCAAAGGATTTTTTCTCGCTCTCTTTTTTTTTTATTGTTCTTCTTGAAAGTTCAACTAGTCCATTCTTTTGTACTTCTCTTATTTTGGACACGCATACGACCACCCATTCTTATTCCTTTAGACGGTCCCTCATTATTTTTGCCTTCTTCTTTTAACACCAACACACAAATACACACACCGACACTTCCCTTTTTCTTCATATTAACACATACATAATGTCTGCTCCCGCACCCGACGAAACTGACCAAAATATCGAAATTTGGAAGATGAAGAAGCTCATCAAGAACCTTGAAGCTGCCCGTGGGTAAGACAGTGAACCACAAACCGCATAGAGTAGATATATGACATGGTGACTAACGACCTATTTGTATATTATCCGATAAATAGTAACGGTACCTCCATGATCTCCCTTATTATTCGTACGTAAAAATTAATAATAATAATTATTAGCTTCACCTTGGACTCATATGTTGGACTTTATGTACTCACCTCTCCCGCCTTCTCCCCCCTTTTTTTTTTGTTTATTCTCAACCTTATTTTCATATAGCTCCAAAGTCTCAAATTAGTATGTCCGCTAAAATGTTGGCTGATGAATATGGTACTGCTTCCAATATCAAATCCCGTGTCAATCGTTTATCAGTGTTATCAGCAATTACCTCCACTCAACAAAGATTGAAGTTATACAACAGAGGTAAAGATAATAGATTCATAAGGATTTTTACTTTTTTCTTTTTTTTTTTGCATTACTAATGATTTTTTTTTTTTTTTTTTTTTTTTTTTTTTTTTTTTTTTTTTTTTTTTTTTGTTGGCATAGTTCCTCCCAACGGTCTCGTGGTATACTGCGGTACTATTGTCACCGATGAAGGCAAGGAAAAGAAGGTCAATATTGATTTCGAACCTCACAAGCCCATCAACACATCTCTTTACCTTTGCGACAACAAATTCCACACGGAAGCATTATCTGAATTATTGGAAGCTGATGCCAAGTTCGGGTTCATCGTCATGGATGGTAATGGATCTTTGTTTGGTACTTTATCTGGCAACACTCGTGATGTGATTCACAAGCTTCAAGTCGATTTACCCAAGAAGCACGGTCGTGGTGGTCAATCCGCTTTGCGTTTCTCTCGTCTTCGTGATGAAAAGCGTCACAATTATGTTCGTAAGATTGCTGAATTGGCTGTTAACTTTTTTATTACAAACGACAAGGTAAAAAAAAGAGAGGAACCGACCTAGGATGATGCTTTTTTTTTTCGGAAACAAAAACATAACTCAACCAACGAAAATTTATATTTTATCTATAGGTGAATGTGGCAGGTCTTGTCTTGGCTGGTTCTGCTGATTTCAAGACTGAATTATCCCAATCCGATATGTTTGATCAACGTTTACAGGCCAAGATTGTCAAGGTGGTGGATGTATCTTACGGTGGCGAAAACGGGTTCAACCAAGCCATTGAATTATCCGCAGAGTCCTTATCCAATGTCAAGTTTGTACAAGAAAAGAAATTGGTGCAAACCTACTTTGATGAAATTTCTCAAGATACAGGCAAGTACTGTTTCGGTGTGGAAGATACACTTAAGGCTTTGGAATTGGGTGCAGTGGAAAGCTTGATTGTATGGGAAAACCTCGAAGTCAACCGATATGTGCTCCGTGATGCTTCTGGCGTCGAAACCGTCGTGCACCCCACCAAGGATGAAGAAAAGAGCAAGTCTTTCATGGCTGATAACTCACCAGATGCTGCCCCCAATGCTGATATGGAAGTCGTTGAAGTCAAGCCTTTGTTGGAATGGTTTGCTGATCGCTACAAGGACTTTGGTGCCACTTTGGAATTCATCTCCAACCGATCTCAAGAAGGAAATCAATTTGTTCGTGGTTTTGGTGGTATCGGTGGTATTCTCAGATATCGTGTCAACTTTGAACAACTCAACTATGAATCCGATGAATTCTTCTCTGATGATGATTACATCTAAATTAGCCTAGTATCCCCCCCCCTCCTCCTCCACTCTCTCTTTCTCTCCCCGTCTTCCATTCTTTCCTCCCTTCCTCTCTCTCTTCTTTTATTCGCCTCTTCCTTCTTTATCCATTTTTTTTTATTTATCATCCTCTCTACTTACCTCTCTTATAATAAAGCTTATTGTTGATTATAAATGATTCTGTTTGTTCTTTATTGTGATTATTGGTGTGTGAGGGATGTCTAAAAGTATCAATCATTTGCGGCATGGGAATTATGTTTTGAATATGTGACCTGATCTCTATCCAGTGTCGCTAGATATTGCACCAATATGCAAATATGTATATCTTGTAGAAACTGTTGATGAAAGTAAATTGTCATTTGATTCTTTTATCGTATGTTTGTTCGGTATGCGTATAGTGTTGTGTGGGTGTGGTTCAGTTCAACAAGAAAGGCAGAAAAAAAAAAGGGTCCTGCAGAATATGACTTGTTAAGGGTATTGTATTTTTTATTTGACAATAAATCTTCTAACCACGTAATACGATAATAATAGCGAAAAGGAAAAAGTTGTGTGATTGGGTGAGTGTGTGTGTGGATAGTCGTGGAGTGTGTATAGGTATGATAGGTATATCTCGCTATAGAATAAACATAAGATCAGATAAGTCAGCCCAATCAAAGAGGATATGCTACGTTACAAAAGGGCCAAACTATCAGTGGATCCATTATATAAACTGAAGCCAATTGAGAGCAAAGAGGCTGTCGGTGGAGGGATTATCTTACTTCACCAAAAAACCATATGTACTTCAATAGCCTTCCTGTAGATCAATTTTTTGGGAAGCTTGGGGATGTTTTGAAATTGAATATAGAAAAATTGCGTTCTTACTGAATTGCAGTAAAGGATACTATTTTGAGGTTACTATCATATGGGAAACAAAAGACCATATTTTACATCAGGGACAATAAAAGATCATGTCATACTATAAATAATTTTAAGATTACGTGGTTTTCTTTTCCTATCATTATCGGATTTATATTGTAGTCAGGATGTATGTGATCTTTTAGTATGATAAAATATTTGACAATTCGAATGACAGTGCCTAGTTTCCCCATTTTTGGCAATCGGCTGTTGAAAATATTGTGCCCCCAAAAAAACCGAAGATTCTTTTTTTAAGAGCGACTTCATTTTTGGTACCTTTATTTCTCTCTCTCTCTCTCTCTCTCTCTCTCTCTCTCTCTCTCTCTCTCTCTCTATTCTTATTTTTTTTTTTTAATTCCTACTCTTTTCGTAATCTGACCGTTCCACTGTATAGTACATTATTAGAATGACCAAGCAACTTCCAACCGTAGGCATTATTGGTTCGGGGTAAACCAGGAACATTAGCATGTCAGTCATGGAGCTGTGCGCTCACTCATTTATCCAACTGTCAATAGGTTTAGTGGTATGACGGCAGCCATTCAAGTGCAAAAGAAGTTTGGTATTCAACCTCGTTTGTTTGAATGGAATGCTGATATTGGTGGAACTTGGCACGCCAACACTTATCCTGGATGCGCCTGCGATATTCCTAGCGGTCTTTATTCATTTAGTTTTGAACAAAACCCAGGCAAGTAGTATATAGGATATACTTGTAGCTTCATGCAATAAAACCTTCAACTAACTTTTTATTATTACCACTATAATCATTACAGACTGGACTTCATCCTATAGCTCTCAACCTGAAATTCTGGCTTATATGCGCGGTGTGGCAAGAAAATATGGAATTTACGATCAAACATACTTTAACACTGAAGTGGTGGAGGTAACTTGGTTGGAATCTGTCAAAAAATGGAAAGTCGACTACCGCACTGGTGACGATCTCCAGATCAAGACCGAATGCTTTGATATTCTGTACGTCTTGTCGATATATATATAATATTTGCATATGCATATGCAAAATGTTGTTTTAATGGAGACTGTACTGACTCTTTTTTTTTTTTTTTTTTAGGTTCGGCGGTATTGGTCCACTTCGCATCATCAGTATCCCTGAACAGTATAAGGACTTTAAAGGGACGGTGGTGCACACAGGCGCTTGGGATTCAAGTATCGATTTTACAGGAAAAAATGTGGCCATTATTGGCAATGGTGCAAGGTAACTTGATTGAATATGATGGCTGGACAAGAGACGGCTGACTGGTATTGACTTTTGTATATATACATCTCTAGTGCTGTGCAGGTTATACCCCAACTTCAAAAAGTGGTGAAACACCTTTACAGTTACCAGCGTACACCGACTTGGGTGGCACAGCGATACCAATTCAATTACTACAAAGGCGTCAAGATTTTATTCCGCTGGTTTCCCTTTTTGATGCGGTTACAACGAATCCTCATCTATATCATTGTAAGTATATTATATATTTATTTACTTCAATATCATATGTGACAAACTGAAATGGACTCTCTCTATTATTATTGTTATCGGGTGAATAGCATGAGACCACCTTCCCCATTTTCAAAAGAAGCAATTCCTATTTGGCCAAATTTGTGCGTTGGTGGTTTGCTCGTGACATGACAAAACGATTGGAAAAAAAGGGCCGGGCGGATTTGGTACCATTGTTGATTCCCAACTATGCTCTTGGCTGCAAACGAATTGCTCGGTCTGAAAACTTCTTGGAGGCGCTTAGTGAAGACAATGTCACGGTCAAGTTTGGAAATATCACCCAAGTCGATGGTTGCACTATTAACCACGAAGATGAATCAGCCATTGAAGTTGATATTTTGGTCTTGGCTACTGGATTTGATGTCCAAGGATTCTTGGGTGATTTGAAAGGTACAGTTCACACACATATACCCTGCTTTGCCAATAGAAAATATTATCCTTATATTCATTGATTTTGTTTTATCCAGTCAAGGGACGAAATGGAAAAATACTTAATGAATTATGGGCAGACAACAACTATCCAGATACCTATAAGACGATGACCATTCACGATTTTCCAAACTTCTTCCTTCTTTTGGGTCCCAATTCTGGCCTTGGTCATAAGTAAGTATAGAATGTTAAGTGAATGGACTATAATGACAATAGTACTAAACCTCTTTCTCTTTCTCTCTTCGTTAAAAGTAGTATGTGAAAGCAATTGTTTGGCACTGAGAGAGGAAGAAAAAAAAAAAGGCATTGTATTTGGGAACCTAAATATGTTGTCGCTAACACACTCTCTTTTGATATTTACTATTAGGTGTCATTATTATGGTTGAATGCCAGGTGGATTATGCATTACAATGTATGAAATACATGATCAGGAACAAAGTCCAGGCCTTGGAACCAAAGCCAGATTTACAATCTCTCTATGTTACCAAGATCCGAAAAGACTTAGAAGGGACTACATGGGCTAGCGGTGGTTGTGGCTCTTACTACAAAAAAGATGGAAATGTAAGTACTTGTTTTTTTCGTTTCTAGAAGTCCTATTGCTTACGATATTTCATTTCACTCATTTACGTTTTTTTTTTTATTAAACTCGTACTGAGTAGGTTTTTGCTATTTGGCCTGGTACTGTGGCTTCCTACTGGATGAATCTCAAGTTTGATCGAAAAGATTTTTTGTATGATTATCAATAAACTGATGTAAATCCGTGTATTATATTTATTATTACTATTATTATGTATTAGTTTAGCTTATTAGTTAGTTTACATTATAGATAATCTTTTACCCTATTTTTTTAAAAATAAATGATTACCGACGTCGCTGGCGCGCCGTGGTTTAGTTGTATTAAGAAAAGCTTACTGTGATGATGTAGTGAAATACGGATGATGATTGCATATGATACCGATGACTGTATGATATGTATGATCTGTTTGAAAGGATTGAAATGTTGATTTTATCGACGACGGGTCGAATAAGGAGCATACAAATGATTGCAACTAGTATAACATAGCTCTCTATACGTTCTAAAAAAAATTGATCAGAACCAGATCCATGGTCCTTTTAATTCATGAGCCAACTTACTAAAAAGAGCCAATTTCGATCTAAGATTCGGTTGGGCTCCATATCGGAGGCGTAAACTGTCAAAATGAAGTTAATTCATTAAATTCAGGGACGGTGAGGGTTCAGTGTCAAAGTTTTTTTTTTTAGTTTAGTTTATTGTCATTGGCTCATCGGGACGGTTGTGGTCTTACACACTGACCAATCTCAGTCTGTTCCTTTAAATTGATTGGATCAAAAAAATAAAATGCCTCAAATCACACATGCAAACTTTGGCAGTCAGCCAATGCAAAAATTTTGTATGCGAAAAGAGTATTTTTTTCCTGGAATACTACTATGGAGCATTAATAAATGACGATGATCAAAGATGTGTGTGCCCTTTTATCAAACCAACAATATAAAAATTCTTGAAGGGTACTTGTTTAAAAATGGAAAGACTATATTGGGTAGAAGGAAAAAATTTTCACTCAGACGCGGGATGTGAAATGGGCTCCAATGCGATCCTTCGTTTTTCTTTTTTGTCTTTCTTTTTTTATCTTTCGATTTATCCCAAAAGCTACCTTTTTTTCCCTCCTTGTCCTTTTTTGTTTCAATTCTCTCGTCATTTTTCATAACCAACAACATACACACCACTCAGCTCATTCGCTTATCACCATGATGCCTGCTATCAGAAAGTCTGTTGACGTTAAAATTGAACTTTCTGACAGTCCTATTTTATTGATTGGCCATCCCGAAGAATCTGCTGGAAAATTGCTACGTGGTGTCCTTCATGTCAACACAACCGAACCAATCAAAGTAAAGTCCATCAGTCTACGCTTTGTGGGAAAAATGAAAGTATCTTGGTCAGAAGGTAAAAGAGCAAAAAAAATCAAAAAGAGGAAATGCTTACATATGAGGACAAAAGATACTCATTACTGCTATGTGTTTGTTTTATTGGAATAACCTAGGACTGGGGCATCACCAACATTATTATAAACAAGAAAGGACAATCATGGAACGCAGCTGGCAGTTTATTCCCATGGCCACCACATCATCGCAGAAGAAAACTTATTGTTTGGCGGCGGGCGAACACCGCTTCAACTTTGAACTAATGCTTCCTGGGGATTTGCCACAATCATTGGATGCCGAAGGAGGCCAAGTGCTTTATCGATTCAAGGCAATGGTGGAACGACCTGCCTTTGTACACAACATTGTCAAGAAACGGTACATCAAAGTGGTCCGATCCATTTTGCCGTCAGTGGAATTTGAATTGTCGCAATCGATGGAAATACACAACACCTGGGTGGACAAGATGACTTATGATATTGTGATGCCGTCAAAAATATACGCCTTGGGGGAAACCATCACCATGACTTTCAATATCTCGCCCATTGCCCCTGAACTCAAGGTACGTTCGATCTGCGCCTCATTAAAGGAATACTGCTCTTACACCACCCGAGCCAATAGCAAAATGGACACCCGCATCATCCACTATGAGAAACTGCAAGACCCATTCCCTCACTATGCCGCTCTCTGGTCCCGTGATGTCACCTTGGATGTACCTGCCAACTCGCCGCTGATCTTTTGCAACACCGAAAACGATATGATCAAGATCCGCCACAAAATGAAATTCGTTATCAGTCTCATGAATGCCGACGGGCATCTTTCGGAACTGCGATGCTCGGTGCCTGTGGTGGTAGTGGACTCGTTCGCTGATCAAAATGACAACATGCTGCCTGCCTATGATCAATCTTGGAGATCTGTACCTTACGATCCTGCAGTTTTTGAAGCTTTGCGCCGTTCTTCTGTCTCTCAACCACAACAACGTATGCCATCCAGACTTGATGCAGCGACAAACCACCACCAAAATCAGTCTTCATTGTCGACACCTTCCTCCTCTTCTCCTTCGTCGCCTGCATCATCACCACCATCATCACCGTTACCTTCGCCCTCCATTGCTATCCAACAACAACAACAGCAGAATTCATCATCACGTGCGCCGATCACAATTTCTGGACGAGCTAGAACATTATCGATTACCACATTATCAGCATCACCTAGCAATAACAACAACAACAACAGCAGCAGTATCGCAACAGGTCAAGGGAATCCATGTCAACAGGTTGATCCTTGGTGGCAAGGCATGGATCTTTCTCGTGTGCCATCGTACAACAGCTCCGCGAATTTGGACCACGTTGCCCTTTCCTCCTCTTTACCCGCCTACGATCAACTAGCTTGCACTCCTCGGGTTTAGTTTAGTATATCTACCTCTTCCTCTTATATTATTATTATTATTACATCATAGAAAGACTTTTTCGCATAGATCAAAAACACTATCATTTTGCATATTCCTTATCATTTGGCATTTATTATCCTCTTTTATCATTTATTATTTATTTATTGTTATTTTGAATAAAATACCCACATACCGTTTATATATAGATCTTATCGTCTTTATCCAAATACAACTTCTGCACTACACTTGTGATTGATGAAGTGACAGTTTGTCGGGTCGCTCGGATGATTTTTGTGCCGAAAATAGTTTCAGGCACATGTTTGCACGATCTACTCTTTTGGGATGAGGAGATTTCACAGTCATTTTTTTTTCTTATTTATGATCTTTGGTGATCTATTTTAGTTTTAGCTTGTTGTATGGGCGTGCTGAATAAAAACCAAGACAGTCGCAAATTCAAAAAAAAAAAAAAAGATTTGTGGGTCATGAACGTTTAAGCGTGGAGTTTGACGGAGCTTAGACGATTGCCTTGCCACTTGTCCATCATGCTCAACGACGTATCGTTGATCGGGGAGGGGAGGGGTTAAGCAGTTTTGTGTGTATGAAAAAAAAAAAACTGGATAGGTTGATATGCATCAGTCGTTTTGAAATTTCGTGGGTGGGAGCTCTGCAGGGAGGTGAAGGGAGGGGAATAGTCCCGGAGTGATGTGTTGAAAGCAGGTATATGATGGGATACTCACAAAATAACCACAATAGCGGCTTTACTCAAAAATATAATGGGTCAGAGGACGGATATTAAAGGGACGTATTTTATTTAAAAGATATGATACATAATAAACTAAGAGAGCTGGATTCCTTGTGCCAACGGATCTCAAGAAGGTAGCATGAGGAAAACTGATGAATGTTTTGAAGCAGAGTCATCACCAATCTAAACGTTCCAGCCGCAAATGAAGATTTAATGCAATGTACAAGACATGAGAGCGACTAAATGTATAATATTTTAGTAAAGCACAACAGCGGTCAACACTAATATAAAAGTGTGATATAGTAAACGAGGGATCTCTTGCACACAGAACATGAGAAAGACTAATTGGACATTTTCATTGAAGTATGTAAAAGAAAACATATTTTATTCAAACTATGACAAACCAAGTCTAAACTATGCTAATGGTAACTTCGAAAAGCCAAACTAATGGTGGGTTCAAATCTAGAATCCAAAATGAAAACGTTCCCCCATGCATCTTGTAATCCCTGAGTTGAAAACGCTTCTAAACTAGACCTGGCACTAATCTAAGTCCACCAGAGTCCCATAGGAGCCACAATTACGAAGAGTTAAAGAAAGAAAACCGAAAAAAAGGAAAGAGAGTGAGAAAATAAAGAGATAAAAATTGGCACTAAAAATAAATATCCACGTGGGCGGGATTTGAACCGTTTTTTTTCTTTGTCTCTTGCGAGAGTGCGATTTTTTGGTGGAGCAAAGAATGAAACCTCTTTTTTCTTTAAATCAACACCATATAACATTATCAACATGGTGGTTCCCTTATCATGTTTGTAATCACCACCATTTGGAATTGACAGTAAGGTTATTATTTTCTTATAATGCGTTTGAAGGCAAGAAGGTGAAAGTCGAACTCGCTTAGCGAACCCTGTCACTATAGGATACGGTAACTTGTTATTCACTATATGTGGGATAGCTTACCCTCTTTGATTGGGTTAACTTACCTAAAGTTATATTTATTCTACACCACGATAACGTACAGCGCACACACTCAACACTCACCTTCACACATATCCTGGATCTTCTCACATTTAGATATGTGTCGCAGTATTATTACTAGACTTGTTTAATATAGCTGTCATAGTTTTATACAGTATCTATATCTAAATAAAACCTGTCTTGTCTTTTTGCCTTTATTATACACCGTCTCTCATACGTTTCTTTTGTATTGTCGAAGAGGTATACACACGTTGTACAGTTCTCTTGCGTGTAAAAAAAAAAAAAAAAAAAAAAAAAAGCTGGCCTGTGTGTTCAAAAACCAGGAATAGGTATAGCACAGCATCGACCAACCATTGTGGCTAGTGCTCCGTCTGCCGTATGTACTGCACTGTACAATACTGGATTTACCTATATATGTGTGAGAGGGATTTCCTGAGTGGTTTTAGAAAACAGACTTGGTAGACGCATGAAAAAGAAAAGTTAAGAATTCATAAAAATAAGAAAGAACATAAAAAAATCTTAACTGCAATAACACTTTTTGGCCCATATATTATCATATTATGCCCCTGGTATTTGGTAATAAAAATAATAATACTTATAAATCTGGGTGGATCTCCTGTGCACGGAAATAATACATCCGTCAACAAAATCTTTTTTTAGTTTTAATTTGGGAGTGTTCCGGGTGCTCCCCGGCGTGCCACTGACAGTCGTCGTTTGAAATACAACCCAATTTTCTTTGGAAGGGCCGTTCAGGTACAGCAGAAATGGGTAGTTTTTCATTTAAAAGTATATTTGTTAGAGAAATAGCATCCCCATTTAAAATGATCTATTTTGAGAGATGATATACATGAAGATAAACAAAACAAAAAATAAGAAGCAGTAAATCTCCAAGCTTGGATGTCTTTTCACAATAAGCCACTCGATCACTTGATTTAAACCCCTTCACACTTTTGAAACCAGATTGCAAAATAGAATAATACTGGCGCTCCATACAAGAAGGCTAAACTATAAATCCTGACAAATGTTAGTCAAAAAATATCATGAAGGATTATCGTACATTCATATGATGAGAAATTAAGTATACACAGCATGAAGCCAAACCCATCCTCATTCAAAAGAATGGCAATTTTACCAGGAACTGTATTTCGCCAAGTGAATTAACGTGTAACGCGGATCGTCAATGTCAGCAAATCTTAAAAAAAAAAGAAACCCCAGGACGATTTTAACTTTCAATTGAGAGAGGGACATTTTACCTTTTTATGGTAGTCAGCGTGCTTCTGTTTTAGTACGATAGGCTGTCGGCTTTAAAAAAAATCATCATAAAGAATTCCGCATCTTTTTTTTTTTTCTTTTTTACTTTCTCTTTTTCTTTTTCTTCATTCACTTTTTTTTTGTCTCTTTTTTTTTTTTTTTGTTTTTTGTTTTTGGAACCTACGTTTCAAACCACCATATGATTTATACTAACTAACGGCACAACTGCAATATCAACACACAGTCATTCTATCTATCAACTCCTTATTCTTCATTCCCTATGCTCATGACACACAAGGACAATGAAACAGAGCTGTCGGGTCGGCGTACATTCCCATGGAAAGGGCGTTCATCTCGTGCAGCACAACAGCAGCAGCAACAACAACAACAACAACAACAACAACAACAACTATTACAACTACCTGAATCCACACCCAACTACCCTTCAAACGATATCACTTGTTCCAACGGCTACTCAGACACCAATTCCATTCCTTCCAGAGCATCAAGCGATCGACCGCGCGATATTGGGATTGACAATAACCAATTGTCTATACCAGAACCAGCGGATTCTCAAGACTTCCATGATTATTTTAGTCACGTACCTTTGGATGATCCTCTATTACAAGGTAAGACCAATGCTTATGTTACCACTGTCGTTTTCAGGCACTAAGTCCCTCTTATTATAATTCTGCATAGACTTCCATTGCTCTTTGCGACATGATGATTTAGTACAAGGTCAGCTATTTATCACAAAATTATTTGTTTGCTTCAAATCAAACACGGCCGATTCCCCTACGACAACGGTAAACACATATAATATTATTAATCAGAATATATGACGGAAAATAGGACTACATTCTCACCTCTCTTCTACTACTCCCCCCTTTTTTTTCAGGTCGAATTCAATATTGAAAATATAAAGTTAATTGATCTAGTGCGTCCTGGGCGATGGAAGCCAAGAATGATTCAAATCACTTTGAAAAATGATGCCAAGGTATTGTGTTCCCGCAAAAAAAAAAAAAAAGGCCGAACACTCACCCCCCCTTTTTTATAGTATACGTTTACTACCTTCTTGCCGTCTACGATTTCGAGGGATGAAGCTTATCAATGTCTCATGAATATCTGGCAACCACCATCTCCATCAGCCGCGTCAGTCGCCGCTTCATCGTCAACTCCTTCGCTGTCCACCATCTTGACAACAACAATAAAACCTGCCCCAAAATGCGACGCATCAGACACAACCTGCGACAGCAATTATAAATCCAACGAACCTTTGGCAGCTACTGCACCCACCACACCCCTTCCCACAAGTCCTTTCAAGATTTTTCAAAGAAAGAGAGCTCAAACAACGACGGCTCAAACTCAACAAGAAGCGCAAAAAGACCGACCCGTCATTTCCTCCAGCACAACCCTTGCCAAAAGTCTCAGTAAGTATATGTGTACTAGGGGAAATAAAAAACGATCCCACTACGATGTTAACCTTTCCTACATTGTCTTTTTATTATTGCCTATGACAGATACTCATGTTTCTTGGAATCATGGTCAACCTCAGCATGTAACACCTGTTAAATCTGATCCACCAACGACGAAAACAACATCATCATCCTCACCGACACAGCCGCCACAATCACCTATTTCACTCAAACAAAAAGAGAAACCATCCTCTAGAAAAACCCAACCATCACCATCATCATCATCATCATCGTCATTATCAGCATCACAGCATTGTCTCACCACTCGGATCAATACAAGAGCAATGCTTATAATCGCCGGGTTTCTTTTACTTGTATCCCATGCCTTTTTAACCTACGAACTCTACCACATGACGCACCTCCTCGCTACTCGGCAACTACAGCAGCATCAACTACAGCAGCGACAGCAGCAAGAGCGGCAAGACGTCTCCTGGATTTCAGATCAACTGGAAAGGGCTGCCAGCCAAGCGCAACGATGGGAAAAAGAAACAATCCAACAAAGACGACGATTGATGGACATGATACCCACTTAGAGCCCCCCCCCCACCCCGTCTCCCAACCGGACGCCCACCACCTTCCACATATCCTCTTGCTCCTCCTCCTTCCTCTCCTCTTAGAATATAGCTAGATCTCCTCTCTTTCTTTTATCCAATTTCCCTCCTTCTCTCCCTTCCTTCCGTTTGCCTTAGTATGTATTTGTATGATTATTCATTTTGATTTATTTTAGTTTATTTGTATTATGTATTGAAATTAAAAATAAAAAACCACACTTGTATTTATTTTTCTTTTATTGATTTAATGAAGTAAAAGATGAACCTATTTCGTGGTCTTGTGTGTGTATGTGTGTGTATACTGGTATCACTAGATTTTTAAGGACTAGAATAAGGGTGGGTTGAATCAAGGGTTACTATTTACTAGTGATAGGGACGTGTGATCTGGGGCAAGGGACGGAAAAAAAAAAAGAGTGGACTTTAAAACCCATCATGTCGGGATACACGCGGGAAAGAAATCTTGCATGGCCAAGCATTTCATACGCAAGTGGGACTTTTTTTTTTCTGAACTGTCGAGTAACACCCATTCTTGGCATGAATGATAGCACCCCCCTCCGCCTCCTCCTCCTCAAAAGATGCAACCAAATTCAATGGTGATTGTTATTATTGTAATGTAGTACCATACGTTGTGTGTCCACTATGAGAAATAGAACTTGGCTATCATTGTAAACAGTATTGGCATCATACATAACAGAAAAAAAAAAAAAAAAAAAAAGGGCAACAAAAAGATATTCCATGGCGCAATGATTCATGCATAATAGTGAAAAAAAGGCATTATGTATGTTTGATTCAATTTTTATTTTGAAGGAATGACAGTAAAGATAGTAATAAAATAGAATAACATATATCTAAGCATTGGAAGTAAAAAAAATCTATGTATGTAAATAAATATAAAACAATGAAGGCAAAAAAAAAAAAAAAATTCCATGGCGCAATGATTATGCATAATAAAAAAAAATAGAAGTCAAAATGTATGTTTGATTCAATTTTTATTTTGAAGGAATGACAGTAAAAATAGTAATAAAAGAGAATAACATATATCTAAACACCGGAAGAAAAAGCATCTATGTATGTAAATAAATATAAAACAATCACCCGGGAACTAAACTAATATGACCACGGCAAGGCGACAGTATATCAAAAAAAAACAAAAAAAAAACAAAAGAGAATAAAAAAAAAAGTTCCGTCGTAGGCTAACCCAAACCCGTCATGTTTGTTTCCAACCATTCCCCCTTCAATCAATGTTGCCATCACCCTACTGTTGCTGTTGTTGTTGGTATAAAAAGTGAGGATACGGTTGATTCGATGGCCGATGTTCACCCTTCACAGGCGAATGATGATGATGATGATGATGATGCTGATAGGCGGCGGTGCCTGAGGCTTTTTTGTTGTGTCGTTTCATTTTTTCACGGTATAATAATTGTTGTTGTTGCAATGCATCGCGTTGGACGACATGTTGACGGTACTGCTGGGCCAGCGCTTGGCCATTGGGGACGTGTGCTGAGATCGTATTCAGTAAGGCATCAATATCTTGCTTCAATTCCTGGTTGGCATGCTGTAAATGAAACACATATTCCGTGGCCTTTCGTAAAATCGTCGCCTTGTTGAGTTTCGTCGCCACCGCTATCCCATCCATAAACACAGGTTCATCCGAATCCTCCTCATCGTTATGCGAGTGCTCATCCTGATGCGACGACACGCCGTCCTTTTTCACACGGGCATGGCGTAGCGCGGGCACCGCGTCCTTCAATTCGGCAATGCGGTCGTTGATGTTGTTGCGGTACTTTTTTTCCACCGCATTATGTGCTGATCGTCGATGGGTTGGTAAAGGTTGCTGCTGCTGCTGTTGTTGTTGTGGCTGTTCTGATGGTGTTTGATCGCCGCTTCCACCACCACCAAAGGAGTCCGTCATAGGAGCGAATGACGATGGAGGCATAGTTGAAGGGTCTGTGAAGGCTGTGAAGTTTTGTTGCTGCTGCTGTTGATATTGATTTGTTGATTCTGGCGGGAGCCAATTCTGTACGTTTTGTTGGCGATCCAAGGCGGCCAAGTCCATAGGTGGCGATGACGCCGGTGAGAGAGAAATACCATTCTCCCAAGACGATGTTTGCAGATAATTCGGGCTTTCGAGTTTACTGTTATTGGTGGTGGTGGTGATTGCTTCGTTTGCATTTCCACTGATACTACCACCTTCGTTCAAGATGTCAAAAGAGGAGGGCGGGAGTTCGAACATGGGAGAATTTGGGGCCGATAATCCACTTGCACCGCCACAGCTGCTTCCTCCAGGTGAAATGGGAAGTAGTTGATCCACATATTCCACGGTATCGCCATTCATCAAACATACTGGCCCATCAATGGTAAGAGCCCCTTTTTGCTGAAAGTTCAGATCCAAGTTTCCAAAATCATGTAGTGGTGAGGGCGTCGTGCTGTTTGATGTTGATCTTGAATGCTGCCCGAATGGTGAGGTTGTTGTCTCTTCAGAAAAGTAATCAAATTTCCTTCCAGAGGTTTCAGCGGATGGTCTCCGTAATATCACTGTTGGTGCATAGACCCCTGTTTGACTACTGCTAGCAGTTGGTGAAGTGGGACAAGTGGTAAAGGGAGTGTTCAGCTCAGTTGTTGGTGTGGCTACTGTTGTTGATGTCGGAGAGCTCGAATGTCGTTGAGAAGGATAAGCATAGGGGTTTCCCTCTGTAGAGAAGGCTCCGGAATTAGGATTGCTCCAAGATTCGCTGGTAGCATGGTGCAATGACAGTTCAGCATCCAAAGAAGAATCAAGAGCGAAACCAGCAGGGGACGAGAACACACTGTTAATATCGACAGTGTTATTTCCTGAGTCTTGAGTAGCGGACATGTATGTTTGATAAAAATAAAAATTGAAGGAGTAAAAGAAAGAAAGAAAAAAATTGAAAGAAAAAAAAAAAGACAGAAAAGGATAATGCCTAAGATAAAAAGAAAAATGGAAAAAAAGATTTCAATGGTTTCATATTTTCAAATGCCGCCACACATGCCGTTTGGCTACACAGGCGTTCACCGCCTATCGCATCCCAGCCCCTTTTTTTTTTTTCTCCTGTCAGTCAAATATTATAGATCGATAATGATAATGTAACTTAAAGATCATTCTCCAGGACATTTATAGAAACTTGTCCTTTTATTTATGTGTTATCAAAGTCACCATTTGGACATTATATTTTGACAGTACGTACCATAATTTACTTTATTTCATAAGACTAATCCAATTTCTGCATGACAATCGTTTCTTATATAATCAATGTTATTGTTTGAAGCGATCAAAATTTGATTTTTTTTTTTTCATAATTAAAAAGAGGGGGAGGCTGGTTAATGTGTTTTTCCATGTTTCAATCAATTCAAAAATCAAATCAATAATTTGGGAACCACATTTGTGGCATGATCCAAAATGCTTTCGGCATAAATTCCATTGGAGAAGGTGATTCAAATTCTTTGTCGGAGGTTCAGATACTAAAACGTGCCTGCCCTGTGCACTTTGAAGTGAATTAAAAATCTTTCGATGATTTCATCATTTTTTTTTCCAACACAATGGGTAATGCAGTATTTATCATTTTTTATGATTAAACTAAAAAGTCATATAGCTATGTTTGTACTCATGCCAGTCATTCATGCACAGTTAAAAACAAAGGGTGTGTTTGAAAATTACCCTATTATCGTTTGCGCTAAAGGATGGACTCTCTAGGTTTCTTCCGCCCCCGAGGTCCCCCGAAGAATCATATTTTTCACCGGGACATCCCATAAACCAGGCATCCATACCGTAGGCAGTATCAATAACAATGCCCATCGATGGGACTGACAGTCTTTTTTTTTTTTTTTGGTCTCATCAACAGTAAACTCTCCCCCCTCAAAAAAAACCACCTCAAAAGCTTCATATTTATGCTTATCGTTTTTCAAGTTTTAACTGAGACAATTTTATTTCCATCATCCTATATTATCTTATATCTAATCCAAATTTTATTTTGCTATCATCTCAATTTAGTCATTCTTCGTCTTAATTGAAAGTGAATAAATTGTAAACTAATATAGATACACGCACGGTGATGCAATGCTTAAGTATAGATAGTATAGATACTGGGTGCAAAAGCTTGGATCAATTCATTAGTCTGAAATGCGGGGTTTCAAAGATTCCAGTTTTTTTTTTTTTTTTTTCTTTCGCGGATGGCTCTTTTTTCCTCTTTTATTTGTATTTTTCTACTATTCATGTGAATACAATATACATACTACTGTGAAATACGTCAAATTCTATTGTGCAAATATCATCAGATACAACATTTTTATTCCGTCAAAAGGTAAATCACATTTTCGCAGCCCGCCGCAAATTCAACGTGTCACTCTCCTCTACTGCCACCATTAAATACTCACCCCTTTCTTTTAGAATCCGTATAAAGTAGTTTGTCTTTTTATTGCTTCATCAATTATTCATCAATTAATAAATATCTAGCACAGTGGTTTAGCCTCGGATCTATCAATATCATTTCAGCAACTACTTTATGGACATAACTATCCCATCAGACTCGTCATCTCCAATCTCGAGTCTAAATGCAATTCAACTCAAATCAGAACTCACTTGGACTCAACTTGTTCATGCTGAAATTATAGGTAAGCTACCACAGTAGTAGGTTTTGATATGATACAAAGAGTGGGTGCTAACGCTTTTATATATCTGATAGCGGTCACAAGTGCTATGCGTAAAAACGCCCGCTGGTCTGGCACGAAAGTCAGTGGCTTTCATATGGGTGGTCTCGGCACAAGAATGGGTCTGCGCAAAGGAATATCTCAGGAAAAGAATCGTGATTTGGATATCGAGGTATGGAAATAGTATATGAAATAGTACACGGAGAAAGAGTACTGTTAGATTTACGAGTTTTTTTTTTTTTTAACCTTAGGAAAACCCATTGATGACTGGCTTTACGAACCTCAAAGCTTATTTAGAAACATTACAAGGTAGAAATAATAATAATAATTAAAAGTGGATGAGTAACATAATGTGATATGATGGCTTGACTGATTTTATTTCTCACTCCTGGTAGATGTCAAGGATTTGGATGCTTTGGTACTACTGAACCCTTTCTTGCAAGTGATTCGTTCTGGAACTACGACGGGACCTATTGCAGGAGCAGCTCTTGGGAGTGTGGAAAAATTCTTACATTACGGCATTGTTGGTATGTTATCTCCTTGGGCTTTAGTTTTTGAGAGAAATACTAACGAAATGTCTACCCTTTTTTTCAACTAGGTTTGTACAGTCCAAGTATCTCCTTTGCTATGAATGCATTATTATCAGCTGCGACACATTGCCAGTTTGAAGCCTCAGATGCCACCTCTGATGAACTGGTTTTACTGCGGATGCTCCAATTGTTACATATAGCAGTTACAGGGGAATGTGGTCAAGTGCTCAGCGATGACACGGTTTGCGAAATGATGGGCTCCTGTCTCACGATGTGCTGTCAAATGCGTCTTTCAGGTAAAGACAAAGAATAGTCGAAGAAGGATCACATGTTCGAAGATTAATATTGTTTCGATAGAATTACTTAGAAGATCAACGGAGCATGTTATGACGAAAATGGTGGTATCGATTTTTGAACGGCAAGTAAAACTAATAATAAAAAAGTGGGCTAAACCAAGCAAAGGATTTACTTTGAGGCTAACGCTATTTCTACCATTAGACTGAAAATTCAACAAGACGAATGGCAATTGGTCGAATCTCCTGCTGAATCTGATACTGATAATGGTTTATCGAAGAATGCTCAAACACCACCAGCCAGCCAACACGTAAACATGCCAAGATCATCATCCTCACCTTCACCTCTACCATCGTCTCCTACCATATCTATGCCTGTAGCAGAATTGCGGTCGAAAGATGTAGACACTGCAGAACATGGACAACACAAACATATTGAGAACGTTGCTCAAGATACGGCGCCAGTAACTGCCGTTGACGGTTTTGGAAACCCTACTTCTCCTACCACATCCTCTGTCCCCCATGACAACGTAGAACATTCGTCTGCAGAAGACCATCAAGAACCCCTAGGTAAATCAAGCTAGTAGGGTGCATATTCTGACAAGGAACTAACTTTTTTTTTTTTTTTTTTTTTTCAGACAATCTCCCATTGCAGCCTTACGGGCTTGTCACGATTCGTGAACTCTTGATGGCATTGGTGTCACTGATAAATCCTCATGATCACACACATACTGATTCCATGCGGATGATGGCGTTGGGACTTTTGAATGTTGCGCTCGAAGTTGGTGGACGGAGTGTTAGTCAATTGGAAACTCTTCGTAACCTTGTTACCGATGAAGCTTGCAAATTCCTCTTTCAGGTAATAATAATAAAAAGAGGGATTCCATTATAATTTTGATATGGATCACTTACTATTTTTTTTTTTTTTTTTTTTTTTTTGGTATGACCGTTATGATTAGCTGGCCAAAACGGACTCACCGCATCTCCTCTCATCTACATTACGCACAATCACCACAGTCTTCGATACATTCCAACCATACATCAAATTGCAGCAGGAACTCTTCTTATTCTTTCTTATCGAACGTTTATCTCCACCGACTGGTATGGGAAGCCGACCTTATCTTGTTGACGTTGACGACGAAGGAAATATCAGCTTTGTATCATCTCAGCATGGATCATTAGACGAAGTAACTGGTGGTGGTGGTGGTGGTGGCGGCGGCGGTACTGTCAAAGCGTCCTCCCCAGCGACATCAGCATCTTCATCTATAGTAGGCGGCGGTGGTGGTGGTGGAATCCATTCTGCTGCAGACTCACGTACTAGCTCTCCGAACCTGTTTTTGGGCCGTTCAACCGATTACCATCAACCGAAACCATATCGAACTGGCCATGCTGCTGATCAACGTATGATCCCTGGTGAAATACGGGAAGTGCTCTTGGAATGCCTCGTCCAGTGTGCTCGGATGCCTACGTTTATGGTGGATCTATGGTTCAATTACGACTGTGATGTCTCTTGTGGTGATTTGTTTGAAGACTTGATCCAATTTTTAAGCAAGGTAAAAAAAAAAAGTGAGTATGTAAACGATCAACTGATCATTATGGTTATGTACTGTGTAGAATTCCTTTCCTGACTCTTACAACTACTCTACTACAACCTACCATGATCTCTGCCTTGATACCCTCCTTACGTTTATTGATCATATGGTTGATCGTTCGGTCGATGAGGTAACTATATTCTGATTTAAGATATATATATATATATATATATATACTGAAAACGCTTATTGACCATAATTACCACTAGGTTGGATCATCTGAAGATAAAAGTTATATGGTAAGTTGGCGACTCCTGCCCTATCAATGCCACGGACTGACATTTTATTTTTTTAGGAATTAACGCCAGCAACCGAGCTCTCAGATCGCAAGGCTAAGAAGATTATCGTATTGGCTGGTTCTAAACTATTCAATGAAAACCCTAAAAAAGGCGTCGCATATCTGAAAGGTAAAAATGCTATTTGCACAAGATACAACTTTTTTTGATCATTTTATTTTATACTTGTATCTTTTATAGAGAAAGGCATTGTTATGGCGGATGCAAACGATGATGCCAAAGAAAGTTTGGCCCTCTTTCTTCGGTCAACACAGCAACTCAACAAGAAAACCTTGGGCGAATATTTGGGCAAACCTGACAATTTAGAACTGTTACAAGTTTTCATGAAGCAATTTAACTTTGAAGGAGTAAGTGACTGTAATGCAGAAGAAAAACAAAAGAGTGTTTGATATTGACGGTTTTATTGTTATTATTTTAGAAACGTATGGATGAAGCGCTACGAATGGTATTGGAAACGTTTCGCCTCCCTGGCGAATCTCAACAAATCATGCGTGTTGCCGATACTTTTTCAAAGGTGTATTTCGACACTGGACCTACTGAGATTGCTAACGTCGAAGCTGCCGAAGTTCTGGCTTACTCAATTATTTTGCTCAACACTGACCAACACAATCCTCAGATCCGAGTAAGTAGCAACGAATGAACGAGATATTTGCAATCATATCGTTCCTATTAACTCATCATTTGTTTACTGACTTAGGTGCGAATGACTTTTGACGGTTATATGCGAAATCTGCGCGGTGTGAATGATAAGGAAAACTTTTCTGAGGACTACTTGGTAAGGAACAAAAAAAAAAAAAAAAAAAAAAAAAAAAGCATTTCTGCATAACTCAAAGATTTAATGCAATTACATATTTTAGCATGATATATATGAAGCCATTCGACAAGATGAAATTGTGATGCCTGAAGAACACGAAGGAAGATTTGGATTCAACTATGCCTGGAAGCAATTGCTACACCAATCCATTAACGCTGGGCCTTTTGTTGTCTGCAATACATCAAGATACGATAAGGCTATGTTTGAAATGTCATGGAAACCAGCCATTGCAGCCATTACATACGGTAAATAATAAAAAACAGGATGAAAGGCAATATTTCAACTCTTCAATACAAACACTAAAACCAACAATTGATTTTTGCTAGCATTCAACACAGCACAAGATGACACCACACTTCAAAAAGCCATTTCTGGATTCCATCAATGTGCCATGCTATCTGCATTTTTCGAACTTTATGAAGTCTTTGACAGCATTGTGGTAAACTTGGCGACAATGACAGGGTTGTTGGATACCTATGGCAGCTCTGCTTCTTTACCTGATCCGATTGCTGAGGTTGCAGGTGAAAAATATGTGATTAGTTCATTTGCTATTCAATTTGGAAAGGACTACAAAGCTCAACTCGCTGCCGTGGTGGTTTTTACAATTGTAACAAGACATGGAAATTCGTTAAGAAATGGATGGACAAAGGCAAGCTAAAAAAAAAAACAGAAAAAGAAAGATGATTGGATTGGAGATTAATTACATAGCAATGGTCATTTATTATAATTATTACTATAGATTCTTCAAGTCATTCGCAATCTATTTCTGAATGCTTTGTTACCTCAGTCTATGCTCCAAGTGGAAGACTTTTTGTCTGGAACAACAAGCATTCCTCTCAAGCCCAAAACGCCTGCGCCATCAAGACAACCACAACAACAGCAACAACGTACAGATGGCTCTTTATTATCAACACTCTCTTCTTACCTCCTCTCCCCATACCCACATGACGAAACATACCGTACCAAGCCGACGGACGAAGAAGTAGAAAGTACTTTGTGTGCTCTAGATTGTATAGGTGCTTGCCGACTTGAAGAATTGTTCAGCGATATCAGGTAATTGACACAGTGATAGTGAGTTGAAGGGTGGAGAAGGGGGCACAATATAATTGATTTGGTTTCTCTCAGACTAATACCATTTTTTTTTTAGCAATTTGGAAATGGATTCATTACGGGCCTTGATGACTGCGATTCAACAAGTTGGATATGATCACGACATTGACAAGAACGATCAAACTCTTATTCCTTATGATCCAGCTACTGTGTTGTTTCTGGAGTTTATGGTCACTATTAGTACTAGGAACAAAAATAGAATCGACTTGCTGTGGTAAAAAAAAAAAAAAAAAAAAAAAAAAGTTCTATTTATATATCCGAATGACCCACTCATGCGTCTTCTTCTTTTTTCTGCGCAGGCCTTATGCTATGAAATATATCTTTGACATTTTGAAGCATGCAGAAAATCAAAGTGTGTTGGTTGTGGAAAGAACGGTGGTTGGATTGCTTAGGTTATGTATCAGTATTGCTGACCAGGTAAGAAAACGCCCCTTTTAAAAAAAAAATACGATAGAAAAGAATGGTCTTATTTATTTTAAAATAATTTATTATTAGGAAAAGATGCAAGACGATATATTGAAATGCCTGCAGCTGCTACGTGATTTCCCTACTTCTGTGATCAAAGCTGTGGCCGAACAATTGATGGCTGGGATTTACAATTTGTCCTCTGCAAACTCTGAAAACTTGAAGTAAGTATCTTCATTTGCACAAGAACAAAAAATATCGTGGATCAAAAAGAGTGTATACTAAGTCGTTGATATTTTAGCAATGCGGAGTTCTTAGCAACGATTCTTGAAATCAAGCAAAAGGTGGCCAGCTCTCTGTAGTTTATACATATATACATATATAGGATTTTAAATCTTACTTCGTAGTTAGAACTTTATATTATTTACTCATTTATAATAAAGATATACACTGTGTTTTTTTTTTTTACTCATCCTTATTGATTTATAAATGTTGCATGACGCAAAAAAAAGAGCTCAGCGACTGGTTCGCAGGTTGACTGTTATGTGAGTGTATGATAGGCATAACCATGGCAGAAAAATAACACAAAATGCGCGGCTTTTAAAAAAAACAATATGTGTACCGCAAACCAGTTTCAATGGAAAAGAGGAAGAAAAGGTTTGGTCATAATGGGTTAGCTAGAAAGCTGGTGCCCTAACACATAAAACAACAGTAATTGCAACATTTTTCACTATTCTACAGTTAAGAGTATAGTTAATGAGTAGAGAAGAACATAGTTTATTTGAAGGAGGACGATAGATACTAATCTAAAAGCGAGGGACCATTGTACAAGGAATCTAAAGGAAGTAGCTAGTGGGGAGATCTGAAGAATGGTCAACTCTAATCTATGGAGCAATTGTAAAATGTGAGTTATTACACTGTACAACATATGAGAAAGAACAAAAAGGGCGTTTATTCTTCAACACAACAACGGTCAACATTCATCAAAAGGGCTGATGGTAGTAAAAAGAGATCTATTACACAAAATATGAATAAAACTAATAAAACGTTTTTCATTGAAGGAAGTAAAAAAAGGTATGTTTTATTGAATTGCTGATACAAACTATGAACAAACTAACACTAAAACTAAGATAATGAAGGCTACAAAAAGCCAGCTAATGGTGGACCCAAATCCTGAATCCAAAATGAAAGGATTTCCCCATGCATCTTGTAATCCCTGAGCTGAAAACCCTTTTAAACTAACCCTGATACAATTCTAGATCCAAAATAGCCCCATAGAAACTGAACGGTGAAGAAAAATTGAAAAAAAAGAAAGAGAGCAGAAAAAAATAAAATAGGTGGGGAGAGAAAATAAATTATTTCACGTGGGCGGGATGCGAAATATTTTCTGTGGTTCTTGCTGACCTGCACTTCAGACCATTCCCTCAACGGGCAAAATGGCGGGATATAAATTCGTAAAGGCTTTCCTTTTTCTCGCTTGCTTGTTCCGGACTCCTATTACATAACCCCATGGACGAAAAGGTAATCAAAATAAACTTACGCAAAACGATGAGAATACTCATCTATGTTTTTCTTTTCTTTTCTTTTTTTTTTACGTAGACTTCATTCGAGGAGCGCCAAAAACAGCAGAGTGCAGCTGCTTCCTTCTTTGCTATCGTAAGTTGAATATGTTATATGTACATAAACGCGCACATAACCTACTCCAAAAGCTCCTAACACAAATTATAGTTGAATAAAACAACTTCTTCAGTAGCTCACGTTAATGCCGTATCTATTCTTGGTTCACGTTATACTCGCCCTTCTTTTTTGGAATCGGTGACCACCACCATTTTGGATGCCAAAACGATAGCGGACGTTGTGAATCAATCTCAAACTATTGCTGAAAAATTGGCCCGATTTGATATTTTCGATGGTATTGAAGTGCTACTTGATCGTGCTTCTGATAGCGATCCATTGGCTGCACCTGACTCCATCAACGTGGTTTATCAAGTCAAGGAAAAAAGTCGGTTCTTTATCAAGACGGGCACTGAAATCGGCAATAATGAAGGCAATGTGGTAAGCTCCCCCCCCCATTCAACAAAAAATAACATACACAAATATGTGTCACCCTAGCATACTGTAGAATGACACATTTCTCTGACTCTTTTCTTGATTTAGAATGGATCAATGACCATACGCAATGTATTTGGGGGCGCAGAAACTTTGGAAACCGTCGCCGCCTTTGGAAACCGTACCAGTTCATCATTTCAGGTATATAGTATAGCACACATATAGATAAATGGATCACCTCAATTCTACTGGATGTTTATTAATACGGACAACTCTATTATTCTTATCATTAGTTTTCACTTTCCTCTCCAGTGAAGGCTAGCCCTGACTCAAAAATTGATATCAATGCCCATCACGTCCTCCGAAACAACACAATCTACAGTTCGTATGAAGAATTATCTCGAGGTGCTGGTCTACGATACAAGGTAAAAAAAGAAACTATTTAGAACTTGAATATTATCAAATCGCCTATCCCTGTTACTTTAATTTTTTTTTTACTATTTGATAGACTGTGTCTGATTATGGATACCATGAACTTGGTTACGATTGTACTTGGCGTTCGATTGACAAGCTCTCCCGCGATGCTTCACTAAGGTAAAAAAAAAAAAAAAAAACAACAACAACAACGATCCTCAAAACAATGGATAGATGGTTCGATTTTTGTTAATTCATCACTCTTACATGTTCATGTCATAATAGCATTCGTGACGAAGCAGGACAATCTTTGAAATCATCATTGAATCACACGTTTATCCGCGACCGTCGAGATGATATGTTCCTACCCAGCAACGGATACTATATACGGCTCTCACAGGAACTCTCTGGTGTCTTGGGCATTGGTAACGCCGACTTTTTCAAATTTGAATTGGAAACACAATGTTGTCATCAACTGGGCGGAGGGCAGCTACTCACGGATGAAAACGACGAATGGATTGGTATCCATCCTGGATTTGTATTTAGTTTGGGTCTCAAAACTGGTTGGCTGGCCAACTTGAATAACAATGACAAAATGGCGTCGACTGTTTCTGACAGGTTTCTACTAGGTGGTCCATTGTCTGTCCGTGGTTTTAAAACTGCCGGTATTGGTCCGCGTGATGGCAGTAAGTGAAAAAAAAAAAAGAATAGGGAAGGTGGGGGGGGTGCGTATATATATATATATATAGATAGATATATATGAAGGGAAAGCAAAATAAATGGAAGATGGGTTCTGATATTAATTCTATTTTATTTATATGTGTATGTAGAGGATGCTTTGGGCGGTGACATATATTGGGCTGGTGGAATTAGCGCTATGGCACCTTTGCCGACATTAGAAAGCAGGCCCGTACGAGCTCATGCCTTTATCAATGCTGGATCTGCCATCCCTTGTTCAAATGGAACAAGTGCACAAGATACTGCTCACTCCTTGATGCGTTCACCAAGTGTGACCGTTGGTGTGGGTCTTATTTACCGCCATAGCATTGCTCGTTTGGAACTGAATTATTGTATCCCATTGACAGCGGCAAGAGGGGACCATCCCCAGCGTGGTTTACAATTTGGTATTGGAATGAACTTTTTATAGTGCTTAGATGGTTATTTTTAACTTTGTAATTTATCATTCCCCGTTTTATTATTACTATTAGTTTGTCTTATATATATACATATATATATAAAATTATTCTCATTCATATGATACACATCTATTTATTTAATAAAATTCATATAAATTGTCTTGGCTATATTTACTTTTTTGTCTCTCTGTCATATGTATGTATGTTTGGGTGTCTTGTGTATCTTGTGTCACTGGAAGGGATAGTGGTTTCTAAACAAAAAGGAAGAAACATTAGAAAATCAGACGCAAAAAATATATGGAGGGAATGAATCGACCAGGCGGGACTGGTGCTGATTTGGCAGAAAAAAAAAGGTCATGAAGGGGGGGGGGTGACGATAAGATTACAGTAATGCAGTATCAACCCATTTTTAATCCTTGTATAGTATACTGGCAACCTTAACAATCATCGAAGAGTAAAAATACATACTGGTAACATGATAAGATAAAAAGGAGATACCCAATGATGATATCAAAGTTTTTAGATCTGTATTGTACGTATTTTAAACTTTTTTTTTTTTTTTGAATTACTTCGTTGGCCATTAGCATTTTTTTAAACGGAGCTGTTAAGGAAGTTTGATTGCCAAATCGGTCCGATTGTATCAGGGAACCGGTATCCCTGAAAACATGCGTAACTTTTTCTTATTTTTTAAATGAAATCATTGTAGCATGATAATGACAGTTCTTTCATAACTCCGAACGAATGAATCATTATACATGATACTGCATACGGATTATAATGTAGTTAGAGCAAAGGAAACTTTATCTAGTAGATGAAAATAAATTCTACTCAAACAAGTGGAATATTTCTATAAATGATGTTTAAAAAAAAAGAAAAAAAGAAAAAGAGTAGAAAATAGAATAATAGGATGGATGGGGGGGGAGAAAATATAGGTAACACAAGGGGTCATGATTGACTGGTAAAGGCAACTCAGTCATATAATTATATCATTCCAAGAAGGCACAATGGGTGTAAAAAGTTGACCAAATCAAGATCAAGGGATTAAATTTCTATTTTTTGTAAACAAATGATGAAACAAAACCTGCAATGGAGGACGAATGAAATGTACAAATATATTTGATAGGTACCTTTTGGAAGGACAAGCCATTCAGACGGCGTTTTAAAGAATCGGTAAAAAAAAAGCCCTTTTTTTTTCTACCACTCCTTTTCCATTTTCCTTTTTCTTTATTCTTCTTTTACTTTATTTTTCCTCCCTTTTATTCCCACCTTCCTACACGCATATGTATTATGGACCCATATCACCACATAATCCATACCAGCACTACCGCAAAAAGTCACCTACTTCTTACGAAGATATTATTGATCCATATCGAAGACATAAATCTCAACCTTGTAAGTATGAAATCAGTTCTCGTTCAATCATAGATCCTTGTTCTTATTGTTTACTCTTATTTTTAGCTGATACAACCACATCGGACCAAGAGGCCATTCATTCTAGAACAGTCTCTGATACCAGTACAAGTAGGTTGGCTGCTAATGGGGTTCCGTACATTCACCATTTTCCTTCCTCCTCCGGTGAACTCGATGATGATCCTTTTGCCATGTCAAGGGCTCCGAATCATACATTTAGCGGCACCACTGACAACAGCAATGATATCAGTCATAAAACTATACCACAATTGACACCCTTAGAATCATATCAACGTGCCAACTCGTATTTACCCTATTCACACCATCAACGGAATCCAGCACAGTCTATGACGCCCATTTATATTGAAGACGACAAGCAAAATACGATGCAAGGTGTAGGATCAATGTTACAAGACAACCTCAACGTAGATATGGCGCAAAACGAACCACGGAGATCTGCAAGAAACGTTCCCAAACCATATTCAGAAAAGATGACATGGAAACACAACAGCATAAGCAACAGCAACAACGACGGCGGTATTGTGGACTTACATTACGGATGTGGTTGATTTTAGTGGTGTCATTCTCAGTTGTGTTTTTTCTATTGATGTTTTTCCTGATTCCGCGTATGCCGACGGTATCCTTCTCATCAGCCGATACGAAACAAAACCAAGTATGGTCACCTGACAAAACTGCATTGACGGCTCAGTGGTACGTTAGCATGACGGTCGACAATCCCAACTGGATCCCTACTCGGCTGCAAAAGATGATGGTGTCAATAGAGGATACAGATACGCACAAACAAATCGGGACGGGCATGGCTTCACCTCAATGGCTATCTCGTCGGAACAAGGAACTCATCCGGTTACCGATCAATATTGCTTATTCCTCTGCGGTCAATACCACCGACGAAACCATCACTGACCTCTTTGTTATCTGTGGCCCTCGGCGTCAAAGTTCAGGACCTGCTTTGGTTCAACCGGAACTCTTCAACATTACTCTACAAATCGATCTTTCCGTACAAGGCGTGCCTTGGTCTACTCATACTACTCTTGTCCCTCCTCATGGTATTCAATGTCCGGATTATTGATTGATTCCTCTTAGGTTACCCCCCCCCTCTCCCTTTCTTTTCCTTCATTCATGTTTAATTAATTTTACCACTTTTTTTATTTTTTATTTCACTGCATTTATTCTCATTCTTTTTATTATTTATTTACACAATTCTTATACATATATCACCTCATCTACCTTAATAAAATCACCCACCATGTCCTGTTTTTTTAACTTCCGATCATTGTTTCCCCCATTTTTGTTCCCACTTTTTTTTTTTTTTTTTTTTGACTTGCTTCCTTTTTTATTCCACATGTCAAAAACGATAGCATCACGATCCAAAAAATTGTTTGTAGAACTGCCACAATGGAAAGTATTATCGAGACCTGCTGATCATCGCTCTGAAGTCACTGTTTATGTAAAAGGTTTATTAAATTGAATATGGAGAATAGCCTAAATTCAAAAAACCTGAACTGTTTTATTCTAACACGTCTATTATTCTCTTTTTCTTTTCTTCTTAGGTTTCTTGGCTGAATCGGAATCTCCTGAAAATTTTGATGACTGGATACACTCACACAAGCTATTGGCATTAAGTCCGAAGCATCGATGGGGTTCATCAGCGCTTGGGTAAGTTTTTTCTATTTTTTTTTTTTTTTTTTTTTTTAAATCAGTGACAACTTTTGGCTGATGACTGACTTGATTCAATCTTTGTGTGTAGCTACTCATGGCCGTCTGGATCTTCTCTTCATCATATACCTGTGCCATTGGCCAGCCTAGGCTCAGTGGCATACTTAGTTGGACGGAACTTACAACAGCTCAAGCACCTTCGTATCCCGTCTCCAATGTCCATTATGGGTGCTTTAGCCATTGACGCTGGTCTTCATGCAGGGCGACTGGCCTATCAATTCAATGTAGCAACAAAGGAAAGCGAAGAAAGGGCGGAAACATTAGCATGGCGATTACTGGATTTGCGAAGGAAACATGATTATCTACGTGTAGTGGGACACTCACTTGGTTGTCGGCATATTGTGGAAGCATGTGGATTAATGCAACAAAATGAAAGGTAAACCGTTCTCCATAACAAAAAAAGGCCATTGTATACTAAAGACTGATCCATATGTTGAAATAATAGACCGGATTCGATCCATCTTTGTGCCCCGGCGTTTATCAAGGACGATATTTTACCATGGGTGGAAAAAGGCTCTGGCGGTTTAGGCAAGGAACAAACAGTGATTTATTATTCTCACAAGGATCTTACCCTGGGTATACTATTACGGACATTGTTGGGTGGTACGCAAGCTGTGGGTGAAATCGGTCTTCTGGACGGTCCTGCTGCTCCAAGTTTAGACCCCTCTGTCAAGCTAGTGGATGCCAGTCGATCTCTGGGTGGCTATTATATTGGTGCACATACTGACTACGCCGACAAGTTCCATTACTTTTGCCATCCTTCTTTACCATCCCCTCTAATTCCACCCCCCTTAGAACCTTAGAATATCCCCTTAGTTTACCTTGATTATTATATTATTGCTACCATCATCTTCAATAAAAAGTAAAAATTTGATTCTATGTATATACTGAATTTGTCTCCTATTCTTTTTTTTTTTTTTTTTTTGTCTTTCACAACACTTGATTTAAGTTTGAAGCAGTTATGCCCGGTGTTTTCATGTACAGAATTCCACACAGTTTTTTTTTTTTTTTTTTTTTTTTCCTTCCAAACCACTGCCAGTCATGAATACTATCATACCGAATACCTTCCACGTTATAAACATGTAGCAAACAGATACTTTTAAGAGCATTATCAAACAATTACCATACACGACAGTATACACATACAGTATATATGCATTTCATTTAATATTGATTCAACCAACGGAAAAATGAAGCATCATAATGCAGTCAATATACAACAACACACGCACTAAACAAATACGCCAAAAGAAAAGCAACCAATCAAACCAAATACAAATAGCACAAAACAGATAATACACAAAAAGGACAGAGAATGAGTCCAATTTTTTATTGAAACGTATAACTATAAAGTAAGAACTAAACTAAACTAGAAGTCATAAAACCCAACCATAGAGTAAAGATGACATATGCACTGTACAAAAGATGAAGGAGAAGAGACCAAAAGAAGCAAATCTAAAAGATTTATTTCTTACCAGCCTTGGCAGCAGCCTTGGTAACCTTACCAGCCTTGTCAACCTTTTCAACGGCCTTGATGACACCGACAGCAACGGTTTGACGCATATCACGGACAGCGAAACGACCAAGAGGAGGGTAGTCAGTGTAAGCTTCAACACACATGGGCTTGGAGGGGATCATCTTAACGATAGCAGAGTCACCGCTCTTGACAAACTAGTTTTTGGTGCAGGGAAAGATACAGTAAAAGAGGTGAGAAATAGGCACAAAATGATATAGAAAATAAATTCAGACTTACCTTGGGAGCATCTTCGAGCTTCTTACCGGAACGACGATCGATCTTTTCCAACAATTCGGCGAACTTACAGGCAATGTGAGCAGTGTGACAATCCAAGACAGGAGCGTAACCAGCACCGATTTGACCAGGGTGGTTAAGGACAATGACTTGGGCAGTGAAGGAACCGGATTCCTTGGCGGGGTCGTTCTTGGAGTCGGAACAGACGTTACCACGACGGATATCCTTGACGGAAACGTTCTTGACGTTGAAACCGACGTTGTCACCGGGGAGACCTTCAACCAATTGTTCGTGATGCATTTCGACGGACTTGACTTCAGTGGTCACGTTAGCAGGAGCGAAGGTGACGACCATACCAGCCTTGATAACACCAGTTTCGACACGACCGACGGGCACAGTACCGATACCACCGATCTTGTACACATCTTGAAGAGGGAGACGGAGGGGCTTGTCGGAGGGACGTTGAGGGGGGTCAATGGCATCAATGGCATCCAAGAGAGTCTTACCAGACTTGGCACCAGCCTTGGTTTCCTTGTTCCATCCCTTGTACCAGGGCATGTTGGTAGATTCGTCCAACATGTTGTCACCGTGCCAACCAGAGATGGGGACGAAGGGGACAGACTTGGGGTTGAAACCGATCTTCTTGATGAAACCGGAGACTTCCTTGATGATTTCGTTGAAACGTTGTTCGGACCACTTGGTAGAATCCATCTTGTTAATGGCAACAATCAATTGACGGACACCGAGGGTGAAGGCCAACAAAGCGTGTTCACGGGTTTGACCATCCTTGGAGATACCAGCCTGATTGTAAGAGAGAAAAAAAAATTAGTAAACCTGTTTATTTATCACTTGGCATAGAGCTCCACCATCCCTCCCCCCTTCATTCTCCTCCTCTCGCTCAATCACTTACTTCGAATTCACCAGTACCGGCAGCAATGATAAGAATACCACAATCAGCTTGGGAAGTACCAGTAATCATGTTCTTGATGAAATCACGATGGCCAGGGGCGTCAATGACGGTGACGTGGTACTTGGGGGTTTCGAATTTCCAGAGAGCAATATCAATGGTGATACCACGTTCACGTTCAGCCTTAAGCTTGTCCAAAACCCAGGCGTACTTGAAGGAACCCTTACCGAGTTCAGCAGCTTCCTTTTCGAACTTTTCGATGGTACGCTTGTCAATACCACCACACTTGTAGATCAAGTGACCAGTGGTGGTAGATTTACCCTACATAAAGAGAAAAACACGGGTGAGTTCATTAGTCCTCAACCAAAAAAAAAATAAAAAAGCAGAGGCAAAAAGCCGTGGGAATTCATGGATTGCAGGTAAGGGGAAAGGAGTAATACTTACGGAATCGACGTGACCAATAACAACGACGTTGACGTGAGTCTTTTCTTTACCCATGACTAATACCAAGAAGAAAAGAGAACTTTAGTATATCATATAATATTATCTCTATAAGAATGCCATAATTACCTGTAAGATTAGTAGTTTGAAGGAAAAAAGAAAGAAAAACAAAAAAAAGAAAAAACCAAAAAAGAAATTGTTCTATACCCGCTCAGAAAAAAAAAAGCCACCTTTGTATGCGCCAATCAAACACCTCCTTGCAAGCACCGACATGACCCCGTTTTTTTAGTGCCAAAAAAAAAATAACCTGACTTGTTCACCATAGAACTTTCTCGTTTCTCACAATCACTCTGTGCAGAACGTATATCCATTCTTCTACTATATATAGTACCGTTTTGATACGGTTTGTATAGAATGGATTATTTCACTGCTTTTTTGTTTTTTACTTTTGTCACGGGCGATTCAAGGAAAAATTATTGTTTGCGTTTGAATGTCCGACACCTGGGCTTTGTTGCCAACGTTTCTTTTCTTTAAAAAAATAAATAAACGTTGACTCAAGTTTTTCTTATGTTTCTATTCGCCAAGTGACACTGTTTGCATGTATGTAAGGAAGAGTGCATCCGTACTTTATGATCATAGGTATGAAACCTGTGCATATCAAAGACGTAAAATAAATATATATAGAGCGGGCGATCAAAATGATTCAGGTACAATTTTTTTTTTTTTTTTTTTTTTTTTTTGAAAGAGTGTTTTTGTTTTGCCAGGATGTTGTAGTAAAAACCCATCTTTTGTCAAAAAAAATAAAAAAATAAAAATAAAAAAAAACTTCAAAATGCAGTACTAGCATATGAGATATGCAGTGACTTTTGTACAAGTGGGGACAGCGTCACACCAATATGACAATGTGAGGAGAGGCGTCCATAATAGGACAACATTTAATGTCCAGTAGCTTTGGATCCTCTGTGCGTGGTTGATAAGCCAGTGTCAAAAAAAAAAAAAAAAAAAAAAAGACATTTTTTATGAAGAAGGGCGGTACATTAGCCTCGAAAACAGGATTCTTAATAAATTTATAAATTTATAGCATTCATATGTACGGGATTTATAATACGGTTGAGAAAAAAAAAAAAAAGGTCTACAAAGCCAAGTGGGAGGTTGTTGAAGTGTGGCTTTTGATAAATTAAGAGCCTCCCCCTTGTCATTTCGCACCGTAATAAGCAGCTTATTGAGCTCAAACTAACTCTGGTTAATTTTCACTTCCATTATCTTATTATGCCACATGCTGAAATAAATAAACGAGCTGCACATATCCAATATGGCCAGTCTATCGGAAGATATGCTTGTGGCACGGCCTAGGTTGAAAGATAGGAATGGTAGCGCGGGAATAGGGCCACGTTTCATATTAATTGGCCTAGATCGGGCACCCAAGTCGGTAAGCCTCTGTTTTGGGTGGGTCGTAGATAAGCTCCAAAGCTGGACAATATTCTCTATAACCACGGCTACATGCACAGCATGACCTACAATTACCTATATGATTGGTCAAGCAAGAATATAGTTATCTTTGATAGTAAGTGATCTAAAACTGCCAACCCTGTTTCTGAGTCTTTAGGAGGAAAGTAGTCATAGTCGTTGAACGAGAAAACAAGTATTTGGTAGAATACTCACAAAAATAAAAAAATAAAAATACAATAGTGATATTGCCTACTACCGGATGAGTCAGAGTATGGTTAATAAAAAGGCACATTTTATTGAAGCATATTGGTAAACTATTAAAACTAAAGGAGAAAGGTTCATTGTAATAGGTGATTCAATGGGGGGGGGATCTATTAGTTGAAGCATAAACGGGAAATAGAATGAGACTTGAAGAATTGTCAACACAAATATAAAGGCGCAATTGAAAAGTGGGAAGCTAATATACTGTACAAGACACGAGAAAGACGAAAGAGGTATTTTTTTTGAAAACAACTGTCAAAATTAATTTAAACGCGCGATGGTAAAAGGGATTCATTGTACAAGACATGACAGAGACTACTGGGACATTTTTCATTGGAGCAAGTTAAAAAAAAAAGACATGTTTTATTGAGTTGTAGATAAAGTATGAACAAAATAACACTAAACTAAGCTAATGGAGGTTCAACAAGCCAACAATGGTGGTTCTAAATTCTAAATCCAAAATGAGAGGGTTTCCCCATGCATCTTGTAATCCCTGAGCTGAAAACCCTTCTAAACTAGTCCTGATACTAATCTAAGGCCACCATAACGTCAAAAAAGTTAAATGGTGAAGAAAAAAAAAAAGAAACGAAAGAAGAAAAAAGAAAAGGGAAAGAAAAGGAGGCCAAAAAAAAGGGCGGGGGGAGACAAAATAAAAATTCGACGGGATTTCAATTTTAAAAATTGCAATGGTGGCTCCATTTGAATTGTACTGACTATGCTAGAATGGTTTAAATAAAGCGCCAATATGTATTATATACCATTACAAAAATAAAAATAACTATGATATGAAGAAGATTATAATAAATAAGTTCAAATGATTACTGTATTTTTAAATATATGAATACAGCAGTAGATAATATCAAGGCGGGGGTGCCACCGCAACAGCAGCGGGAGGTCCAAACGGATTCCACCGTTCACGCATACCATACTTGAAAGATCTTAGGTAAACAGGTGGATGATCGAAGTGGCTCTGAATAGTGAGCAAGCTCTACCATAACCAGAAATCTGTAAGTTCATCATTCCTATCGCTTTCACCACTTTTTGTATATTACCCTTTGTATAATTTGGGATATGAATCCCACGATGAATGCTAAAATAATAATGCCTTGCATGATATATGTCTCGCGATAGACCACATAGGTATGAGCTAGATAAAATTCAATAATATCCAATTGACATGTTAAAAGGAAGAAATAATTAAGTAAATGGTGTAAATTTTGGCGTAACCAATTATCATCATCTTCCTTTTACCGTGAGCAGGGTTTGCATCCAAAACAGTGGTGGCGCAATATGTGAATCCAGTATGAAAATAAACATCTAAACCAAGCATGAGAACATATGATCCAGCAAAAGCGGAGCCTAAAATACTGGCATTAACACTGTAGGCGGCCCAAAGAAACCCCACCAACGCAAGGAGGCAGAGTAATACGGCACGACCCCAAGCCGATGTGATGGACAAGTTATCTCTCCAACCAAGCACCCACAAACCAATCGCTAATCCACCTAACCCACCCAACATGGCAGCATACACAGCAATCAGGTCACAGAGACAAAAAAGTAACCCGCCAACAAGGCCCAAAGCCACCACGACAGCTAAATACAGGCTCCATCGATTCACACCGTACGTGGACGCTGGTTCGAAATTGGCAAGCATCACCCAGGCAATAAAAGCAAAGGAAAGAAACCCGACAAAAAAGCGAGTGAGGATCCCCGTCGAGTCAATAAACCCTCGAAGCCAAAGCCCCATGCCAAGTACCAATAGGACGATCCCTGCAAGCACACCTTGAATTGATAGCTCATAGCCATCATCTATTTACGAGTGTGTCAATCATTTTTTTGTATCTGGAACGGCTGTATGCCCCCCGTCTCTCTTGTTTTGTTTTTTTTATACTTACTTAGAGCAATGGCTTTATCGTATAAATAAAGAACCCCTGATTCATACCGAGGATAATCTGTGGGATTACCGGCAGGTGCTGCTACCACAAGAGAAGAGGTCAAAATAAGATAAAAACATAGGTGCCACATGGTGATGACATTTCTCGCTATATTTACTGGCCGATGATACTGTGGAAGGAATATAAGAGGCATCGTTTTAATAAAGCAAAAAAAAAAAAAAAAAAAAAAAAAAAAAAAGGGGGGGGAAAGGATGGCTACGCAATTCCGATACTTTATAGATATCCATTTCCCTGATCCCATTGTTTGTATGGCAAAACGAGTGAAATAAAGTTAAGTGAACGAAAAAGAAACAATGATAAAATAACAAGCTTTTTTTTTTATTGATATTGAATGTATCAAGACGATGGTTTTTATTCAAAGCAATAAGGTAGCAAGGTGAATGATATATTGGGGAGAAGAATGTAAAAAAAAAAAAAAAAAATGAAGGGGATGAATGAATGAATGATTTTCTATCCGAAAAGTATGAGCAAATCCAGTGAATGGGAAGAGGTGACGAAGGGATGTAAAAAAAAAAAAAAAAAAAAAAAAAAATGAAGGCTTTTTCTAATAAAAACAAACTATCGTATCACAAGGCCAAACACATTTGAATATAAACAGTAAAAGCCCTAGAATGTCCAAATACATACACACTATATACATATATGCCACTAGTTGTCCCATTCTTCCTGTTCATTGCTATTGTTCGTGATGCTGATTTTCAAATAAATGCGAAGGAGATATCTTGTTGTCAATTGTTGTTCCTACTGATGTCGTTGAATCCAAATCATAGGAGGACGAGGGATTTTTCTTTTGTGATCCAATTTCACCACCATTATCACTGCTGATCATTTTTTGTGCTACCTTGTCGTCGCTGTCGGTCATATTTCCAAAGAAATCAACTTGGCTGCATTGTTGAGTCGTCGTGGGTCTATATACATCGTTTGTTGTACAATGATTCTTCTTCTCCTTGTCGTTGTTGTTGCTGCTGTTGCCGTTGTTGATTTTACGTCCCAAAGGCGCGGCCTTGAAGGTGATGGGTATGGCGATGGGTTTTGGTTGCTTTTTTTCCTTCTTTTCCAATGAACTGATGTTCTGCGGTGCGGCGCTGGCAACCGTAGAGGAAGCAATTTTCGGACATGTTTCGAGCGAGTACGGAAAGTGGGTAAGCAGCTGAACAGGACCGCATGGCGATGGAGATGGAGTGCGTTGATTTGTTGATGATGGTGATTCTTGCTTTTCTTCTGTAGAGCTGGTTTGAGGTACGCTGCTGGTGGTAGGAGCAGTTGGCGGACGTGTTTCGAGGGAGTAAAGAAAATGGGTGGGTAGCCCAATGGGAGGTCTTGGCGGCGAAGACGGATGGTGATGAGTTGCGGATGATGATGATGGCACGTTTTCTGTTTCTGTGATGGTTGGTTTTTCTGGTGCATGGACCTCAGTAATAGAATCAATCATCAAATGGGTTGTACTGGTAGGCGGTGAATATTCGTTTCCATTGTTATAGATTGGTAAAGTGACACGAGTGGATGTCGGTGGCGCCTCATGTTTGTCGAGTATATCACTGATAGATTCTTCGTCTTCCACATCAATGTACGAATGGTCGCTCGGTAGTGATTGAGAAGTGGATATCGGCGGTGTTGCATCTTTGTCGAATATATCGCTAGCATGCTCTTCTTCTTCTACATCAACATTCATAACGTCGATCGGTAGCGTTGGAGGAGGAGTAGATATCGGCGGTGTTTCATCTTCGTCAAATATATTACTAATAGGTTCGTCGTCTTCTATATCAACGTTCGTAAGGTCGATCGGTAGCGTTGAAGGAGGAATAAATGTCGTCGGTGCTGCACTTTTGTCAAGTATACTGCTGATAGGACCGTTGTTTTCTACATCAATGTCGGTATTGTCGAGCGGTAGCGTTGGAGGAGTGGATATCGATCGTGTTGTATTATCATCAAATTCATTGCTGAGGAACGGTGGGGTCCTCAATGTTGCTTTCGTGCCTGAAACAGGATCGTCTTCGTTGGTATTAGTGAGTGGGTGGGTGGATGATTTTTGGTCGCCATTACTCTGATTATCCACTCTTTGAGGCGTCGTCGAGGTCGTCATCGTCGTGATAGCTTCACTTCTGGTGATCGCTGGTGTCCGTTGGACTCTATTGTTGTAGTTGATTTGATGAGATTTCGCCAGGGGTAAGACTGTGGATGATATAAAATTTTCATTGGCCTGATAATCCATGTGTTTCGTTGTCATCATTTCCTTGTTGCTGTTACTGCTGCTATCCAGAACGGGTACCATAATCGCTTTCTTTTTGCCCTTTCGGTCGGTTGGACAAGGATCTACCATTCGCAAAGCTGTCGAATATTCTGTTCTAAAATCAATGCTGTCATCCTCTTGTTGTGCGAGTGGCGCTCCGCCATCGTCCGCTGCTTTCCCATTTCTTAGAGTTGATGATAAAACTTTTCTGGTACTGCTGCTGCTACTAGTGCCGTTGCTGCTTGCGGCTGAGGACGTCGAAGCGGATGATACTGCATTGACTGCTGGCAGTGGTGATACTATTGTTTTCGCTTTGGTGGGTGACTGACGTGGAGGGTATTCAGATAAATCGAGTAAAGTTGTTGCCCATGTTTTCAGTATCCTGAGACATCGTTCTTGAAGGTTGCAATCGTAGTTGAGATCGAATCGATAAGTGCATCCAAAACGTACAATCTTCCCGATTTGTGTTTCCTAGAAAAAAAAATACGTTAGCTTTTCAGTTTCTTATTCCCTTTCTCGGTATGGTTACCTTCAACAATTCCTTAGTCATGTCATATTTTTCAATGTCTGTAAGAATGGCATCGATTGCTGGGTAGTCAGAGAGTGGAATTTCGCCCTACAATTATGCATAAGATACCTGTCAATATTCTGTTGATGAGCGCTATGTGAATTTTTTTTTCTTACCGGTTTCTTCTGATAGGTTAGATTTTGAAGTTTGTGACGCATAACATAGAGACGTTTAAATGCGCGTTCATATTCAACAGACTTTTGACAAGCAGCTTCAAGAGCTTTAGAAGTATACGAGAAAGGGCGCGTTTGGTTATTAGCCGTTGGTTGACCTTTTGTTGCATTTACTGAGTCCGAAGGAGACTTGTGCTAAATTAGAGATGAAGAAAGCGGAAAGGGAAGAGATGAGTTTATTTTGTTCCCATCATGCATTCGTTTTTTTTTTTTTACTGACTTACACGCTTTTTCTTGTTGCTACTATCATCAGAATCTATATCCAATGGACGTTTCAGTGCGTTTATTTTTGTTGGCATTTCCTGTTGACTTGATGGCGTGGAGGCATTGGTATCGGTACTCGTTGCCGCTGTTGCTGCCGCTGTTGCTGTTGCTGTTGCTGTTATTGTTGCTGTTTCTGCTGTTTCTGTTGCTTCCGCTACTGCTGCTGCTTCTGTTGCTTCTGTTGCGGTTGCCGTTGATACTGTTGTGGTATTGTTGGTAGCATCAGGCTGCTGCTTCCTTTTTTTGCCCTTGGCTTCTAGTTTCTGAGGCTTGAAGAAAAAATCCAATCCGTTGGGATCCAAAGCTTGTTCCAGGGCTAGTACCAGATCCTTGTTCTTAAATTTGCCATTGGGTATACCTTTTCGTACAGCATCATGATCAAAGGGGCGAATCAACTTTTCACTAATAAACGCGCTAATAAACAACCATGAAATTTAATGTCAAACCCTTCACCCACCTCTCACATATTTAATGCGTTGTAACTTACTAATCCAGTGATCCAAAGAAAAACACCGTAACTGCATCAAAACAGACCTTCTTTTTTCTCTTTGTTTCCATAACATTCTTGGGTACCTTGGTTTCGTCTTGGACCTGGTTAACCATGCAGTAAAAGAAAAATGAAATGTACAAAATCAATATCAGTAAGTAGTTATTATTTTTGGGGCTTTTTTCTAGACAATACTTACCTTTGCTGGCCACCAAGGGTATCCTTTCAATTTAGCAAATACTATATCACCAGGCGCGTGTTGTGTTTTTTTCAATTGAGTCCTTCTTGCTGGCATATCTGAGACAGTGTGAGTGTGAGGGTCGTTCCAATGCAAAAGAGGAATGGAGGGCAGTGAAAACAGTATAAAAGGACGTTAGATATATATAAATGTAGAGATATGTCTGTTGCAAAGATGTATCAAATAAAAAGGGAAACCAACAAAAAATTAGAATTCAAAAAAAAAAAAAAAAAAAAAGCAGAAGTGTGGAGATTTTTTTTTTTTTACTATCAAGCTGGGTTTCAACTTGGAGGCGTACACTGATTGCCGGAAGAAACACATCACCGAAAAAACAATTTTCAAAATGTATAATTCTGCAATCGCTGTCAAAGTATACGTCGGTAAAGCAACAAAAGTAAGCCTTACCATATTGACGGAACAATTTTTATTCAGATCATCAGAAGACAGTGTAAAAACAGTAAAATGAGTGTATGAGGGGGGGGACGAAACATGTTTGCAAGTACGGTAAATAATAATAAGCGAGGGAGATGTCAAATGAATGTAATCTATGATATACACATATGAAGGGGGACGAGGGAGGGGAGAGAATCAAAGCCACCGGGGCATTCGACACATACGTTGGTTCAAACTAGGAAGTAAACTGGATAGAATGCGTTAGTGGACAGATAATTTTTAAATTACAGTCATTATATACGTACATAATTTGAAGGAACAATACCAATGGTTTGATCTTGTTTCCGAGCTTGCCACCAATTTCCTCGTCGATCAAGAATTTCCAAAACTTCACCTTTGTAAAATGATATTTCATTTGGATCTTCAGGATTGGCCGTATCTAAAATAAAATACAAAATCAGTGCCATATCATATTTATTCAATAGTCATTTCCTAAATCTTACAAGGATGAAGAGCAATGGCATTGTTTCCGGGATCATTCGTTGTCATTGCAGGTGAAGAAGATGTGTAGACTTGATATTGCTGTTGGTGTTGCGCAGCTGGATAAGGAACGGCATGAACTATTGGAGCGCCATGGCTGTGAACCGATTCGTTGTGGGAAATCGAATAATTCGTGGGAGCTGATAATGGTACGTTGCCATCCCCATGTTTATAATCCGTCGATGATGGAGGACCATAAACAGCTGAATGACACCATGACTCTGGTGTACTTCCAAAAACTATCACCCAGAAAAACTAAGAACAATAGAAATACTATGATGAATTGGGAGTTATTTCCCACCACCCCCCTTCAAACTCTAATTACCTGCATAAGAATCATCAAAATACCGCCAGCCGCTGAGGCTTTCGCGCTACCAAGGCCAATGTGTAATTGATTATCAATTGTTTGAGTAAGTAGTGTGATACTAATAGCTAGACAGGCCATCACCTACAAAAATAGAAATTAGAAAACAAACAAAAAAGGTAAAAATGATGATGAATGAACTTACTAGTAATCGATAATCAGCGAAGGAAGCTGACATAAGGACATATAGGAGACCGAGCACTAAAAGCAATTCGTAGATGATAATCCACCAAACCACTCCAGAGAATCTAGAAGCGCAGGCTCCGATAAATAGAATAAGCCAGCCAACCTAAGTGTAATAAAAAAGAAACGTTTAGCCATATGTTCAGGGAGAAGAAAACAATAAGGAGTTGAATGAGAAAATTACAGCCACGCCCCAATCCCATTTTTTTCATATAAGGAGGTTACAAAACACAAACCACGCTCTCCGCCCTCCCCCTCATTGCCACCCATCTTTGAGCCAAGCCAGCCAGTTACTTACAGAAGCAATGATCGTAGAACTAAAAATAGCAGTGTTTTTCGTGACAAGTGTGGTATCTAATGTCATTGGTTTTGTAAAAGTAGCAAGGAATGTAAGGGGTGTGTATAACGAAAAGAAAAAGAAAGGAAGGGGATAAATAGATCACAACGGTAAAAAAAAAAAAAGAATGAGTGAGAAGAGAAAAAGAGAAAAAAGAGAAGTTGTTTATACTAAAAAAAGTCCACTGCACAATTTTTTTGAGACCCCTTTTTTCATGTCGTTTTGTGTGACCTTACTGCTAACGTTCAAAGGTACGATTTTCTTCACTTTCGACATCTCTCCTATGAAAATTTATAAATAGGCTCCCCTTCCTCTTGGCATAATTAGCGATATCAAGTTTTAAATGATTTCATGACCAGCTTCAGGTGGAAAGGTATATACCGCATTATATTCGACAACAAGTGTTGTAATTGCGTATATAATAATCATTCCCGGTATTCATTCTCCTTTAATATTCAGTTGGATTTCCGTAAAAGTACAAATAATTCTAGTCCCTAGTACCATGAACACTGTGGGACAAATCCGAGCTACCAAGAATTTCAGGGACACCTCTTGAATATTAGTCTGTGGTCCGATTTATCTTAGTGCGAAAAATTTCTTTTGAATTGAAATTGGGTAGGAGCGGCATTTGAATTGCCCGTGTTCATCAGGTACCGCAAGGTGAAATCCTCTCCTTCAATGTCATTAGCATTATTAATATGTATTGACTCGACAATTTTATCAATATAGGCCCAAAATATAATTATTCATTTTATCCCTATGCAGATGCAATCATGAATGTCAAATGGTGTCGAGATGATACCATGCTGTTACCCTCGAGTACTGATGGCAAACTACGGATCATGGATGCGGAATCTCAGGAATGTCTTGAGACTTTTATTGGCCATAAATCATTGGTAAAATCAGAGAATTTGCATTCAACACTGAAGGTAATACACCGTGACAACAATCACCCGACGTGGATGTAGAAGCAAAAAAAAAAAAAAAAAAAAAAGCAATCGTCATTTCTCATTGTTTCCTTTTCCTATATATAGAAAGATATGCTAGTGGAGAATATATTGAAGGCATAATACTAGTTACGTGAAGAAAAATACAAATTGAGTGAACCCTCTCATTTTTACTAGAACTGTCAAATTATGGATTGTCGCGCCGGCCGTACACCGTCTTCTTTACAAACAGCAAGTTTTCAACAAAATGGACGCCAGCGAAGGCATTTCTGATATGAAGATTGATCACTCGGGAACTCGACTATTTGCCCTATGTACAGATAACAGGTAAACTTCCCACTTCCGAAGAAAAAGAAAAATTAGTCTGTTTGATTTCTGATAAATCTGGTCTTTTCTCAATAGTGTACATATCCGATACATACTTGACTTGACCGCGACAGCACGGAGGTACACTGATCCAGGATTCAATGCGTCTTCCTTTACATTCAAAATATCCATTTCTTATGACGATCAATTTTTGCTCACTGGGTCCAATGACAACCACGTTTATGCTTGGGATATTGATGGCGACACAACAAATGCACACATATTTCAAGGCCATCCAAACACAGTAACCAGCGTATCATGGCATAAATCAAGAAATGATCAGGTAAACTTAAAAAAAAAAGTGGGACAAGATAAGATCGGCGATAGATTAAATCTCTTTAATCTTAATTTTATTTGTACTTTTCAATTAGTTTGCCTCTCGTAAAATGATGATTTCAATATTAGGATATGGAAAACTGGATAAAATCAACACTGATTATCTTTACTAGTCTGCCCTAACTTTGCTCCACCGTAGACCCTCTTCCATGTAAATATCACACTCAAACACACATACACATACATCCTTATTTGTTAGTATATATTACTTGTTTTATTATATCCTTTTTTTTTTTTTTTTTTCTCTGTTACATAATAAAACTAGTACCTGTTTTTTTTTTTTCCCGACTCCTTCTCTGACTTCCATTTACATCTAAAGCGGCGTTTTTTGTTTAAAAGTTTTTTTTTTTTTTTTTTTCAGCAAACACCCGACTTTCCCCCTCCTGTCATTTAAGCATTCTTCTCTTTCTTTCTCTCCACCAGGCCATGAAGGACGATTGTTACGATCACAGCAAAGACGATGAATCAGGCCTTCCCAAACATGCCACTGAAGAGGAAATCATGGCTTCTTTTGGTTACAAGCAGGTAAACTACCATCATATGTTAAATTCTTTACCCTGTTACTAACACCTTGTTCTCTTTTTTTTCTTCTTTAGGAAATGAACAAAACCATGTCAACCATAAGTAACTTCTCCATTGCTTTTGGCTGCTGCTCTATCCTCTCTGGTCTTACACCTGTAAGCGACATCAACACCGCCATTTGCAGGAAACACCTAAATTGATCTTTTACCATTTTTGCTTCTTCCGTTCTTTAGATGTGGGGCGATATCATGATGATGGGTGGGTCCATTGCAGTAGTTTGGGGCTGGGTGCTTGTCTCCTTTTTCACATTTGGTGTTGGTTTGTCGCTTGCCGAGATCTGTAGTGCTTATCCAGTGACGGGTGGTCTCTATATTTGGGTAGCGCGTCTGGCACCTACGGAATATGTTCCGCTTGCTTGTTGGATTACAGGGTACTGCAATTGGCTTGGCTTGACGGTGGCCATCACTAGTGCTAATTTGGGATTAGCGCAATTCCTCGCGTCTGTCATAAGCATTCATAATCCCGACTACAACGTCGATATTTACTGGCAATACGGCATCTTTTTGGTGATTTCCTTTGTCCATGGATTGATCAATTCTGTCAGCGTCAAATACAATGGCTTCTTCAATCAGACGTCGCTCTATTGGCATGTTTTTGGAACTTTGCTTATTATCATCGTCTCCTTGGCACTGACGCCGAACAAAGCAAGTGCTGAATGGGTGGTAAGTTTTTTGCACTGGGATATGCCGAGGAATGTGCATACTCAATTCACCGAATTTATATTTTTCTATAGTTTACCTATTTTGAAAACGATACAGGATTCTCTTCCAATGGATATGCGTTTTTGCTTGGTCTACTTCAATCTCAATATACTCTCTCAGGTTTCGATAGTGCCGCACAAATGTCCGAAGAAACAGTGAATGCTGCCAAGAATGCTCCCAAAGGAATCCTATATGCTATTGGTGCTGCTGCTATTACTGGTTTAGCTTTTATGCTCTCTATCAACTTCTGTGTCCAAGACTTCCAACGCCAAATTGTTAGCGAAACCGCGGCAAGCCCGCAAATGACACAAGTTTTCTTGGATGGTGTTGGGTATTCCTGGACCATTGTCTTTACTGTCATCATTATGATGGCCATGTTCTTCAGTGGATCTGCTTTGACACTTGGTTCGTCTCGCATGGTGTTTGCTTTCGCCCGTGATGGTGCTACCCCTTTCAGTGATTACCTCAGCCGGATCAACTCCATTACCCAAACACCTATTTATGCCGTCTGGGCCAACATTATCTTTGCTATGGTGATCGGATTACTGGTAATATATATTTTATTTTACTTTTTAACCTATATTATTTTGTCCACTTATTCACGTCTTCTCTTTATCCCTATAGTACATTGTGAATACAACAGCCTTCAATGCCATTGTTTCCGTCAACACCATTGCATCTTCACTCGCTTACTTTATCCCAATCGCTCTTCGCTTGACCGTTGCACGTAAATCGTTCAAACGGGGTCCTTTCCATCTTGGTAGTTTTTCCAACATTATCAATTTCACAAGCTGCTGCTGGATTATCTTCACCTCGGCGTTGTTTGTGTGTCCTACGGAAGCCCCTGTCACGGCATTGAACATGAATTATGCCAGTGTGATCTTTGTGTTTGTCATTGGTGCATCTGTCCTTTATTATCAATTCCGTGCCAAGCATTGGTTTACCGGACCGGGACGAAGCATCGAACTGCCTGCTGATTCGTATACTGTGGACCCCCACACCATCGATGAAAAAATACACCAACATTCATTTGGTCACAAGCACGATGCTCATGATGACGATAACGACTTTATCTATGATGTTGGAGCGATAGGAACAAAGGAACTGGATCGTACTGACCTTTCGTCTTCATCATCTACTGTTGACATCACAGATGAACAAGGTAAGAGTTAAAGCATGAAGAAAAAAATTTATATAGAAGTGATTTGTTTCATACTTACCCCTCCCTCTTTTTTTCTTGACATCAGGTTACTCTAATTTACGAACTCGACCCCATTTCCGATAGATCATTAGATTGATAACCCCTTTGATCTCTTTCTTTTCTTTTCTTCCGTGTTTATATATCCCCCCCCCCTCTCTCTCTCCTTTTATTTGATGTCCTTTCCTTTTCCCCCACCTCTTTTTTATTATTTACATATAGTATAGCATAGTTGATAGACGTTTTTTTTTTATACTTACATCCTTTTATTCTCTTGTATATATTACTCTTTGCAATGCATTTTTTTTTCCAATTACATCAATAAAAATTTATTTTACATTATGAAAATCATTGATTTACTGGATCCTTACATTTGAGATGAATGGTGTAAATTTGAAGGTCATCATATCTCTTATAAGCGGGATGTGTTCAGGATGTGTATGGTATGATATATGTATTTCAATCTTCAAGCAAAACCAAGTTGCCGGTCAAAATATGATGAGTTCGGCAAGAAGAGCAAAAATTGAGTCTTGCAAATTATGATATGCCAAGGATGATTATTTATCCCCTCCATTATATATAATTATTAATTTATTGGCCACCGCTCATTTGACGTGAGTCCAAGTCTATTCAATAAACGACATGGCAAAAAAAAAAAAAAAAAAAAAAAAGATTTTAAATCCCGCCCACGTGGATTTTATTTACTCCCCAATTTTTCTCGCTCTCTTTCTTTTCTTTTTTTCTTCACAATTGTGGCGCCTGCGGCGTTCTGGTGGACTTAGATTAGTATCAGGACTAGGTTAGAAGGGGTTTCAGCTCAGGGATCACAAGATGCATAGGGAAACCCTTTCATTTTGGAATCAGGATTTGGGATCACCATTAGTTGGTCTTTTGGAGCCTTCATCAGCTCAATTTAGTGTTAGTTTGTCCGTAGTATGCAACTACATTTGAATAAAATATGCCTTTTTTTACTTACTTTAATGAGAATGTCCCATTAGTTTCTCTCATGTCCTGCACGTTTGAATAGATGCTATTTTACCATCAACTTGTTACATTAGTGATGACAAATGCTATGTTTCAATAAAAGATCTCCATTCCCAGCTCCTTTCATGTCTTGCATAGTTTATTAGTACTTATTTCCCAATTGCCCCTTTATATCAGTGTTGAGTTTAGTCTCCCACATAGTACCTTCAATAGATCTTTCCATCAAATCACTTGTTACAATGAACCCTTCACATTTACTTTTAGTACCTACCAATATGATTCAATAAAATACGTCATTTTATTAGCCATGCCCTGACCAATTGAAAGCAAACAATGCCTCTATTGTAGTTGTTTTATGAGTGGCTAACAAAAACACTTTATTTCTATTTCACCCACTATGCGCTTTCCCATCCCCGGATCCAGTTCTAGGTTACTTGATATGATACAGTCAGCTAGCCCATACCTTTGGCGTAGCCTCCGTCAGACTAGACATGTTGTATATATGTCCAGCTCATTATTTTTATTTTTATTTTTATTTGTTTCTGTATGTGATATATATATACATATAATGCCCATACTGAAGCCAGTTGCGCGTCAAGGAGCCATTTATTAAAATGCAAAATAGCATTTCATGAAAAACTGTAGCTCAACCATCTCTCTTTGTCCTGTTACTCTGTAGATCGATAATACACCTGAACTTTAATAACCTTCCTCACAAATTTATCACACAGAAATGAATCACATAATCCCTCATATATAGTTTATGTCAATAGTTTTGTCTTTCACGAAGCGCCTACATACAAAATACTTCAATCAGTATCGCGGGCGAACAAAAACATTTGAAATTCCCCGCCTTCCTTGAAAAATTGTCTTCTACATGACGGTGCCCATATGTATGACAGTATGATAATTCAAGGCGATATCAACAAAATAATAAGTAAAAAAAGGTAGTTTTATTTTTTTGTAAAAAAAAGTATTCAAGAGTCTAATGTAAGTATATAATTGAAAGTGGATTGTGTAGCAAGTAATATAGAGTGAAAATAAAATAAAATACAATGGCTAATCTAAAAGATGATGAGAGGGGAGGGTAATAATACAAGATAAAAAGAATATATATATAATAATAATAGTAATACTAAGAAGGAGCTATCCTACATCCAAGACAATCAGCGGTTGGTTATTCATTCCGTGTCATCATTGTTGTCTTCTGTGAGGATATCGTTCCAGACGTTGTTTGCTTGGTCTTTGCTGATGGTGTCAAAACAGATCTTGAATACATCGTCATAATAGTCCACCGGAATACCAGTCATGCCTTCCTTAATATGGTCCGGAAGCTCCTCCCAGTCAGCCTTGTTATCCTTGGGGAATAAAATGGTGTTCACATTGGATCGTTTGGCTGCAATTGTCTTTTCTTTCAGTCCACCAATTTGAAGAACCTTGCCCGTCACTGTCAATTCACCTGTCATTGCAATGTTGGGTTTCACCGGTTGATTGAGCGCCAATGAGATCAAAGAGGTTGCCATTGTAATACCAGCAGATGGACCTGACAAAATGGTTGGGAAAAGAAGAAGGACTTATTATTTCTAGAAACTCAACATGATGTGTGCTTATTCTTACCATCTTTCGATATCGCACCAGCAGGGAAGTGTGTATGGATTTTCGCCTTTTCAAAGAATTTGTTGTTGGGATAATGAGTAGCCATCAGTGATTTGGCAAATGTGTAAGCAATGGTTGTTGATTCTTTCATGACATCACCGAGCTGACCGGTCTTGGATAAGCTTGGAGTTGACTTCGAGGACAGAGATGATTCCAATACAGATTCTACATATAATGAGCTTCCACCTATGATGAGAGACAAAAAAAAAAAAAAAAAAAAAAAAAAAAAAAAAAAAAAAAAAAAAAAAAAAAAAAAAAAAAAAAAAACATGGTGTCAGTCAATCAAATCAGTTTTACTATGAAACGTCTTTTTTTTCATTGTCGTTACCCATGCTTGTCCAAGCTAAGCCCATGATCACACCAGGTGGGGTCATTTCATACAGTCGGTCAGATTGGAATACAGCAGGACCAACGTAATCACGTAAATTTTCGGTGCAGATGTCAACATGGATATCGCCAGGAATTTCCATCGGTTGTCGTTCATTGTCTTTTTCGTCGGCCTGTTGAGTTGAAGGTGCTGTTGTTGCTGCAGAATCTGTTTCCAGAGTAGTAGTTGTATCATCGTTCTTCTTGACTTGATTCGTTGCATTATCGCCGACTTGTTCCACCACATTGAGAGCAGCCTTCCGGAATACTTTGTCGATTTGTTTCTTGAGATTTCGTACACCACTTTCACGACAGTAATTCTTGATAAGAGCATCCACCGCTTCTTTGGTCAGGTTCACGTTGACATGCTCCAAACCAGATGCCTTCTTTGCAGCAGGGGCCAAATATTTTTCAGCAATGGCAGCCTTTTCTTCCGCAACATAACCAGAGAGCTGGATCACTTCCATACGGTCCAAGAGAGGTCCAGGAATTGTATCCAACACATTGGCAGTACACACAAACAATACCTTTGAGAGGTCCACTGGCGCATCGATATAGTGATCCAAAAAGCTTGAGTTCTGTTCAGGATCCAAAAGTTCCAATAATGCAGATGAAGGATCGCCTTGGTGACCACGACCAACCTTATCAATTTCGTCGATCAGAATCAATGGGTTTTCCGTTTGTACCTTTTTGAGAGCTTGAATGACCTTGCCAGGCATAGCACCAACATACGTTCGACGATGTCCCTTGATTTCAGCCACATCCGTCAAACCACCCACAGAGAATCGATAGAATTCACGGTCCAAAGCACGAGCAATGCTTGCAGCCACAGAAGTTTTCCCAACACCAGGTGGACCCGAGAGACAGAGAATTTTACCTTCCACAGATCCACGTAATTTACCAACAGCAATGAATTCCATGATACGATCCTTTACGTCCTTCAATCCATAATGGTCTTCGTCTAATACAGTTTTGGCGTGGAGCATGTTGTAGTTTTCACGAGACCGGAAGCCCCAAGGGATTTGTGTCAGCCAGTCCAAATAATTTCTTGTCACATTGAATTCAGATGCTGCAGGTTCTAAATGGGCCAGTTTGCTGATTTCCTAAGTATAATATAAAAAAAACCCCACTAGTTGATTTCCTGTCCTTTCTTTTTTGGTGCTCTCTCTCCATTTGTTAACTTACCTCATCAAACACCTTCTTGATCCCTTTGGGCATATTCAATTTCTCAGCCTTTTCTTTGAATCCTTCCAGCAGCTTATCCTTGCCATCGCTTTCCAGTCCAAGTTCCTTCTTGATCCCCTTGAGTTGTTCCATCAAATAGTATTCACGCTGACGTTTTGCAATTTTGCTATCCACTTCCTTGGAGATCTTCTTTTGTAGCTGTGCACTCATCAGTTCCTTCTTGAGCACCAACAGTGATTGTTGCAAACGATCATCTACAGAGAGCGTTTCCAGGACTTGTTGCAATTCCAAAGGTTCCCCTGATGAGACGGCGGCGGCAAAATCGGCCAATTTCGCAGGTTCGTCAAACACATTACCGGCTGATTGGGACATGGAGAAGCTGGCAATTTGATCACGGAAGAGAGGGTTCAATGAGGCAATATCCTTGAATACAGACACTAGTTCGGAGGTCACCGCTCGCACCAATGGGCTTTTCTTGGAGAAGGGCAGATCATCGAGGTTGTCCACATTGACCAAAGACACTTGGGAGTCGCTTGCCAAAATGGAGGACGCATATTGTTGGCTGTTTTCCTGAATAGCTTCGGTACCTTCTTCTGCTGTTGTTGTCGATTTGGTAGTTGCTGACAATAATTCCGATTCTTCCATTGCCGCTTTGTTTCCAAGAGTATCTAATACAAATAATAACAATTGGTGGTTTAATATCACTTCGATATATATATAAAAAAAAAAAAGAAGCGCATTCTTCAAAAAAGCAAGCTTACCTGCCATGAGTTCTTCGCCAGGCACCACATTCTTCCGGTTGGGATCAGCTTTTATTTCTAAGGCTTCACCACCGAGTTCATGCACCGCACCTTCTCCATCCATTTCAATCTTGACATGTGTTACTTGCTGCTGAGATGGTGATTTTGTTCCAAGTGGTAGGAGTTCATTGATCTTAATACGCCGATGAGGGTACAGCACGGCCGTCAATCCAGCATCTTCGTCCTTGCCATCCTTGCCAGCGCTCGCAGGGAAGACACTAGTGATTTGAGCAAACACGCCAACGCGATGGACTTGATCAATGTTTTGAATGGTATCGACATCCAAATTCTCATCCTTCAGTAAAAATGCACCGACATATGGTTGGCCACTTTTCATCAACTTCTTGATAGCAGCCGTCACATTGGGATCCTTCACCACCACCGCCTTGTAAAATCCAGGAAAGAGAGGACGTCGGGTAATCGGGATGGCCAATACTTGAGGGTAGACGTCTGGGATCGAAGGTTTTTGTTGTAGTTGACTATCAATCACCGCACCGCTACCATGTTTGCCGTCATCACCACCACCACCATTGTTATGGCCATGATCACTGCCGCCACCATTTTGTTCACCATTACCACCGCTACCACCGCTACCACCAACACCATTGCTCCGGCCGATGGCATCATCATTGGGATCATTTTTGTCTAATTGTAAACCAGATTGTGTTGACGCCGAACGAATAAACTGTCGTTTTACAGAAGCCGCGGTTCGAAGAGGTTGGAGCATCACCGTGACGGAGCGTGAAGGACTTGATTGCAAAGAGTGTTTCAAAATGTCACCACCCCATAAACTGACACCTGAGTTGGCCTGTGTCGCTGTCGCCGAGAAAGTTCGTTTCGCCTGCTGCTGGGCTGCAGCTCCTTGGAATGGTGAGACAAGGGCATGGTTGAGCTTTGATTTGGATATCGTTTTGGAGACATGGACCAAAAAGGAATGGTTCATAATTTTATAATGGATACTAGGTAGATTCCCTTTGTAAAAGAGAATGGATACCAAAGCAGAAAAAAAAAGAAAAAGAAAAAGGGGAGGAAAAAGAACAAGGTTGAAGTGTGGGACAGGGGAGCGACATTTTTGTTCGTTTCAAAACCCGCTCTTTGCCTGGCCCGACTGCTTTTCGTGCCGGTCAAAAAAAAAAAAAAAGTTTCTTTTTTCTTTCCTCTTGCTCTACTTTTTTTTTTTTTTTTTTATCTTTCCCCTTTAACAAATTTTTCAACATGGGCCTTCCTAAAAAGAAAAATCATGGTACTCTTGGTCGTGCTATGATTAAAAATCGTTTCCAAGGTCAACGTGCATTTGGTGTCGATGAAGGAAAATTGGTAAGATCTCTCTATTAACACATCCTGGAAATAGATCCGCTGATTAGTCTTTACCTTTTATTTACTATTAGCATACAACCGAAGTTGAAGGTGAAGGTGACAGTTGGATGAAAATGCGTAGTATCACTCAAGAAAATGATCTGGATGCGTTTTTGAGCACTGCTGAACTCGCTGGAACCGATTTTGCTGCTGGTAAGTATTTGGGACGCTGCTCGGGATCTACCGAAATTATACTGATCTTGGCCGCTCAAAATTTTTTTACTGCTGTATAGAACGTCTCAATGTCAAGGTGGTACAGGATTCGTACAGCAATCCCTTTTTACTATCTGATAAGGAAGAAAAGGAACGTATCGAAAAGCAACATGCCAACGTCGAAAAACTCTCTGTACCAAGACGACCTCATTGGGAAAAATCTATGACTGCGGAACAAGTGCAACGAAATGAACGTGAAAGCTTTTTGAACTGGCGTCGTGGCATGGCACAGTAAGTAGTAGTAATACGTTATATTGTATTTTGACCCCGGGAAATAACAATGGTTATGTTTTTACCTTTCAGACTTGAAGAAGAAGAAGGATTATTGTTGACACCTTATGAAAAGAATTTGGAAGTGTGGAGACAACTTTGGCGTGTGATTGAAAGATCAAGACTGGTGGTGCAAATTGTGGATGCTCGTAACCCACTTCTCTTCCGCAGTGCTGATTTAGATACATATGTCAAGGAAGTGGATCCTAGAAAGAACAACTTGCTTTTGATCAACAAGGCAGATTTCCTGACTCGACAACAACGGTAAGTCAAGAAGAAGAAACAAGAGCTCTTTTAACTATTGAAAATAGCGCCTCATTTATATATCCTTGTCGTTTATTCACATTAGAGTACAATGGGCTGATTACTTTGATTCCAAAAACATTCGGTACACTTTCTTCTCGGCAAAAGCAGCAACCACCGCGCAAGAAGAAGCGAAATTGGCTCAACAGCAACGAGAAGAATTGGAAGAGGCTTTGAAAACTGCCAAGAGTGACAACACTGATGACGAAAGCGACGATGACAATGACGATGACGACGTTGCCGCAGCTCAATCTGATTCTGATTCTGAAAACCAAGTTGCGGAAGATTTGGCTAACACACATTTGGACAAGGACGACGTGGACAACAACGAAGCAGCAATCGACGAAGAAGAAGAAGAACATGAAGAAGAAGAAAGCGACAAACGTATTATCATTCGCACCACAGCCAACTTATTGGATTTGCTCGTATCTGAAACACCTGTGATGGAAGAAGGCGTCGATGGGCAGAAGATTGTGATCGGTTTGGTCGGTTATCCTAATGTTGGTAAATCCAGTACTATCAATGCTCTTATTGGTGAAAAGTGTGTCTCTGTGTCTTCCACTCCTGGTAAAACCAAGCATTTCCAAACCATTCATTTGTCCGACTCTCTCGTTCTTTGTGATTGTCCTGGTCTCGTATTCCCAACCTTCTCTACAACCAAGGCCGATCAAGTTTGTAACGGTGTCTTGCCTATTGATCAACTTCGTGAACACACCGGTCCTACCTCTTTGGTTGCAAGACGTATTCCTCAAGCCGTATTGGAAGCTACATATGGTATCAAGATTAGAACCATGCCCATTGAAGATGGTGGTACCGGTATTCCTACCAGTGCTGAATTCTGCTCCACTTATGCCAGTAAGTTCACAGAACAACAAAAATTGAGAAGAATGTGATGATTGACTTTTTCTTTTTTTTTAATAGTTGCTAGAGGTTACTTCCGATCAAGTCAAGGTAACCCTGATGAATCCCGTGCAGCAAGATATATTCTGAAGGATTATGTCAACGTAAGTTTGATTTACCCAGAAGAGTATTACTAATATTTAGAAGAAAGACAATGCTCATCTCTGTTTTTTATTTCTTTCTCTCTTTGTAGGGTAAACTTCTCTTCTGTCATGCTCCTCCTGGCATCGATGACGATGAATTCAACGAAGAAAATAACGAAGAAGCTCTCAAGATACAAAAGAAATTGGCGCCTACCACTCGTGTCCCAGCAACAGCACTCAACTATGTCACACCTGCCGATGGAACAAAAGTACAAACAGGATCCAAAACCGAAGCCGTTGACAAAGCATTTTTCCAAAGACATCTTGGTGCACCAAGTATTCGTGGAAAGTATGCCGGTAGTATGCGTGGTGGATTCTCCCGTGTCAACTTATATCCTCATCAACAACGTACTGCAGCAGATGGCACCGTGATGCCTCAAAGCCGACGTGAGCGTTTGGCTATGGTACAACAGAATATGGCCGATGCAGGTGCGGGTGCTACAGGAAAGAAACACAAAAAGGGCAAGAAACATGTCAAGGTCCGAAGTGGTGCTGGCTATGATTATATGTAGTATAGATATTTAGATGTTTTAGTGTTTTATCTCTCTTTCTTTTTTACTTTTTTCTTCATTTTTATTTCCATGTACATTTTGCCCCTCATCATTTTTTATTTTTTTACTTTATTATTTATAGTTTTAGTTTATTATATTCCTCATCCAGTATTCATCTTTTTATTATTATTATGTCAAAATAAAAAACAAGGAGTGTGCACTATTGACTTTTTATTGGACTCATTTGGTTGATATTATTGAATGTAAGGGATGTTTATTTGTTTTCTTTGTATCATGTCTTTGTTGTGATAATGATTTGATGGGAGGTGACTGATGAAACGGAATTAAAGAGATCTTTCTTGACTGATTGAACATGTTGTGGAGCTGGGATCTGTTTGCATGACCAAAATAGACAACTGTAATATCATATGTAGCGTAAAAAGTTGTTTCATCGACCAATTATGTAACCATATTACCAGGAAAGTGACAATTTTTCTGTCACTTTAATAAAAGTATACTTAATCCGGTATGGGATAAGGGAATACCATAGGCAAAGTTAGTGCTGGAAACGAGCGTTGCATGAAAATGGTCCTTTTTTAGATGTATGTGTGATCTTTGAACAAACAAGGAGAGGTACCCTATGGTATCTCAGTAAAATAAACAAGGAATAAATTAAAAACTACTAATAATTGTACACATTATAATGTAAAGAATATGATATTTTTTGTGGTCAGGTATATTGGTGCCTTCGAGTCTGTACACCGGGCATGGATGAGAATTTAGCACTACAAAAATTTAAGCCTTGTCGGTGTTTGGAAAACATTATGGCCTATTTTTTTTGCTCCCGTTGTTGTAACCCCTTCTTTCTTTTATTTTTATTTTTTTAATTTTTTTCATGTCAACCACTTCGGCAATACAACAACCAATTCCCTCAATAAGGAACTTTTATGCATATGTTGGGCTTGGAATCACGCTCACAGCTACCACAGCTTATGTCATATACCAACTCATCGAAGATGATCGTCAAGTCAAACAAAAAAAGCAAACGAAACGGGCCGAGCGACAAATATTGCAACTTATTCATCAAATCCAAGTGGATCGACAAACCATTAACAAAGATATCGAAGGACTGACCGGAACACTACTACATAAAGCAGAAGAACACAACAATAAAGTCAAAAGCCAAGCCAGCGACTGTGATCTTAAGAAGAACCTGGAAGATAGTGATGGGGCTGCCTTAACGACAGTTGATACCTTGACAACACAGGGCACCAACAGTGGGAAAGACAACGACAGCAACAATAACACCATGGATGATAAGGAATGGAAGCGACATGAATTTGTATTGGCTGAATGCAACGAATTATTATTACGGCTTATGGAGCGTTTGGATGCGATACGACCCAAATCAGCGATTATTGGTGAAGACGTTGATGGCCAGGTACTCAAAGAACCCAATGATCTCGAAGAAGCTGCTATCTTGGATATTAGAAATAGAAAAAAGAAGGTGATTCGCCAAATTGAACGAAATTTTAGACAATTAGACCAATGCAAGGATTTGATGAATAGACTGCTGGGTGGTTATCAATAAAAGCCTTTTTTTTTTTTTTTTTTGCTCTCACACACATACACAAGCTGGCGTCTTTTTAATAATACCTTACACTTTTTTTATTATTTTGTCTTTCTTTCCTTTATTTTATTTTTTGCTCTCTCTCTCTCTCACTTATTTTGCAACCCACTTTATTTTTTATTCTGTTATTCTGTTATACCGTTATATTATACCTTATCCAATACCTTTTGTGTATTAAAGACGACACTACACTATATATCTATTTGGTTTTGGCTTTCTGTTGAAGATTCAGGTGTTTTGGATTCCCTTTTATTCACGCCACAATAAACAACAAAACTCCTGGTGAAACTTTTTGACTTGGTTTATTTATCTTTATTAAAGATTTGTTTGAAGGTACATAATAGGATATATATCATACTTGCCATATGAGCTCTCGTTATGCATTCACTAATGTCATTATATTTTGTCTTCTGAAAAAAAAAATTTTTTTTATAGAACCTCTGAATACAGCAACTTGACGCGGTGGTTTGCTTCGTCTATATTATTATTCCACAGCTAAATAGTATTATATCATGGTAGAAGTAAGTCAAAACTATATACATAGGAACTGTGATATATGGTATTTATGTTGGTTTGCTTTTTACTCACGCCATATTCTTGTTGTTTCGTTTTTTTTTTTTTTTTTTTACTTTTTCTTTTTTTGTGCTCTTCTCATTGGAACCCAAATTGGCAGGAGGTAACTCAAAATAGGCGGCGGCATTAAAAATATACCTGTCCTAGTCTCTCACGATCTTGTTTTTTTTTTTTTGCGTAATAGAATACAAACTATCCTCAACAATCAGTATCAACCCTCGGCGATGACTTTGATCCAACGCAGCCAGCATCCTCATCTTCCTATGCTAGCAACCTCAGTAACGCAGGTTCTTCAACAAATTTCGGCAACATCAACAACAACAACGGCGGCAGCAGCAGCGGTACTCATATGATGACTGGTCTACCCCGACATACATCTAGATCATCTGATAATCCTCAAGATTTCAGCAACCAAACGGTGCATTGGGATTCTTTTGTAGGCTTCCATTGGGGTGTTTCGCCAACCGGTCCTGAAGAAGACTCAAGTAAAAACTTTGGAACCTCCACCACCACCACAATCAAACCTTCTGAAATGGCACTGAATACCACAGCATCTTCTACGTTTAATAGTGTTTTATCTGTACCAATGTTGCCTGGTGTACCGACAGAACCAATGTATCGCCAACATCGAAGTCTCTCTTTCTCTACTGGTCAAGACCCCTCCTTTTTCGGCTATGATGACTATGATGATCCTACTGACGGGAATTTGAACGGTCCAAATGGCAGTCGTCATGGTTATAAATCTTCATTGGAAACGATGGCTGAAGAAGATGACGAACAAGGCGTTGATTTTTGGAATTGGTATACAGGATTGGAATCGTCAAATGTGAATCAACCTCGACAACGGCAGATGTCTTTCGATACAGGGTCAAATGGGTATTCTAGGCGTGTACGCTCTCAATCCTCTGGTGCTGTTTTTGGTTTTGCCTCTGCTGGGGTACCCGGGAATGAAAAATCTGGCTTGGAAAATCATCGACAACTCCTGGCATCTCACAATCTTCAACAACAACCACAACCTCTATCGTCCTCTGCATCATTTTTACAACTATCGTCAGAACAGTGGCAAAATGCACCGCAGAATGCAAGACGTCGAAGATCTTCAATAGCTAGTTTATGGAACCAGGATAACGACTTGTTTAGCAATGGTGGTACAATTTCGACATCCGAGACGCACTACGTTCCTCCTTCACCAAATACACCCACGACGCCTTATCCACTAACATCACCACTCTACGCTAAAGACGCCACCTCCCCGACAGATCAACACGATTCATCCTTCCATAGAAGACTTTCTCAGCAGCTGGATTACTCCTTCCCGGAAAACAACAACCAAAGGTAATGATGGGGGGGGATATACAGGTATCATGTGCTACTGGTGGAACCTTCCGAATTTTAATGCGCTGGGGTTTTATTTTATTCTATATATTTTATGTGTGTAGTCTTCCATCGATGGATCATCAACGACGGAAATCATGCACCAACGCTCAAGTACAACCTACCCTTCATCAAGGATACTCGACGGGTCTGCGTGGCGTTACAGGTCAATTAGAAAATATTCATTTACAGGCTGAACCACCTTCTCCGTTACCTTATTCAAGCTTTTCTACGCCCTTCATGCGACCACATGATCAAAATCCTTATTCTCATCAGCACCAACAACAACAACAACAACAACACCAGCAGCAGCAATATGGCCAATCTTCTGAAATAGGACATGTACAGCAACAACAACAATATCCAACTCACCGGATAATTTATCATCAACAGTCACCTCAATCCATCCCATCCTCCCATCATCTTGTTCCTTTTCCCATGCACCCATATCAGCAGATTCAGGATAACCCGGGTGTTCCATTTCATTATGGACCATCATCAGCAATCATGCCGCAACAAAAATCAACGGACAATCAGCATCATTTATATCCGGAGGAACAACAACAACAGCAGCAGCAGAGACAGCTACAGCAACATCAACAGCAACAGCAGCAACAACCTCAGCATCAGCAACCTATGTCAATGAACTACCGATGTTATCCGGCATACTCTGATCAGCAACAAAATCAAACGGCGGATTCATCAATTGTGCCTACGGTGTCCACAATGGCGCCCCCGACTTACAGCAGCATTGTGGCATCGAATACCAGTCATCCAGTTACCACCAACGCTGTTACCAATACAAATAGCAGTACCAACAACAACAATTATACCGATCCTCGTATATACCACGAAAACGGAAAAGGTGTGCCGTTACACAAATTCCCGGCCGAGGGACCCTTATATATGGTGGAATTCAAGGCTGGACGAATTGACTTTTTTTACATTTCAACAAGCGAGTCGCCGAGCAGTAACAGCAATTGTGGAACGATACAGCCAATGGTTGGTGATTTGGTGATTGTGGAAGCCGACCGTGGCAAGGATTTGGGTAAAGTGGCTATTGTAGCGCTGACCTGTGAAAAGGCAATGGAGATACACCAACATCAACGGGCAACGACATCGATGGCGGTAGCAACAGCAGCAACGGCAGCAACAAATAAACATGAAAACAACAATGAAAATGAGGATGAAACCCCCACACTAGAACACCAGGAGACACAGAAATCGAGTGAATCCATGCCGGCTTTGTCATCGTCATTGAAATCATCGCCATCCTCGACTGATGAAAAACAGTCAACATCTCTTGACTCTCCTTCGCCGGAGAAAGAACAGCAGCAACCAACAACAACATCATCTGTGGATTCCATGTATGTGAATCGAATTTACCGACTTGCCGCTCCAGATGAAATTAACATGCTCTTGATCAAAAACCAGGATGAACAACGTGCTCTTGTGATCTGTCAACAAAAAATCAAACAACGAAAATTACAAATGGAAGTCGTGGACGCCGAATATCAATGGTAACACTATAAAAAGAAAAATTAAGTATATATATATGAAGCTGACTTGTGACTGATTATTACGTTTGATATTATGAATACATAGGGACAGGCGCAAGCTGACGTTTTATTTTAGTGCTGACAAGCGGATTGACTTTAGAGAATTGGTCCGTGAAATGTTTAAGATATACAAGACTCGTATCTGGATGTAAGTATTTATTTAAAAAAAAAAAAAAAAGGCATATGTAATTCAATTCTGATGATACTGTATAATAGGTGTGCAGTTGCAAACAAGAAAAAAGCAATCGGTGTCAGCACCTGAACATCGATATGATTTCCTCATTTTATACAAATTACATATAGTTATTTAGTTATTTTTTTATCCCTATTATATCCCTATTATATCGTTTTCCTTATATATCATATTATCCTTCATCTTGATTTACATTGTGTTGATATATGAAAATTATACATTTATCAGACGTTTTTTATTATTACTTATCGTCATCATTTTATATCTCCAGACGTTTGTTCTTCAATAAAAATATAGTAGTCTTATCTTTTTACCCCTTTATCAAACTTGTTTCCAACAATTGATTAGTCTTGTATTGCATATTATATATATTTCTTTTAGGGGCGGGGGAGAAGGTTATATGAAAAAGCGCCTTGATCATTTTATGTTGACAGTTCTTAATTAAAAGGGTTGAGAAATTGCGACACCAAGACGTTTAATAAATAAAAAATAAAAAAATAAAAAAAAAGGTTTATGCGGGCAAACTTAATATGTACATTCCAGTGCGCTTCAACCATCATATTTTTTTGAACTCATCTCTGCTTGTTAGTTTCTTTTTTTTTTATACGGCCTCTAACCACGGCCATTTTCTAAACCCATTCGTGACGTTTCTCTAACCACAATTTTTTGAAGCCCCGTGTATGTACATACAGTAAACATATAATGTAGAAGGAAAAAGGTAGAGCAAGTTTTATTGAGATGCAGATATAAGCTATAACAATTAAACTAAACTACAGTCTGATGATAGTACCATAAGACGTCTCTGAAGGTGAAGTGATTAGGGTTGTGTGTGAGTGCGTGTGTATATGTGTGTGCGAGGGTGGGATGCCCTGTTGTAGAATAAAAATAGCATCAAATAAACTATTCCAATTAAGGATTGTGAGCTATCCTACAGTTGAGCGATAAACTATTCTACAGAGAAGGGGGTGTGTTAAATTAAAATAAGCCGAATTGTCCCGACTTGACTGCAAATGCTTAAAGAGAAAACAACGGGCATGCTGCCGACGTTTGAAAGGTGGAGGCAGCTCTTATGAGAAGAAAACCAGTAAGATAATAATATTGCATGGTGATGGTGATTGTAAAAAAGAAGAGAAGTGCAAAGAAGTCTTTTTTTTTTTGGCTTTTTGTATCCACCAAAAAAAATAATCGCACGGCAAATCCAGGCGAAAGTCAAAAAATATATATTTCAAATCCCGCACACGTGAGTATTTATTTTAGTTTTTTGCGCTCTCTTTTTTTCTCTCTTTCTTTCTTTCTTTCTTTCTTTCTTCCTTCAACATTTTAACTTCTATGAGGTTATTTTGGACTTAGAATAGCGTCAGGACTAGTTTAGAAGAGTTTCAGCTCAGGGATTACAAGATGCAAGAGGAATCCCTTTCATTTTGGATTCAGGATTTGGGACAACCATTAGCTAGCTTTTTGTAGCCTTCATTATCTTAGTTTAGTCTTAGTTTGTCCATAATTTGAATTATATTTGAATAAAATATGTCTCTTTTACTTACCTTAACGAAAAATGAAACATTAGTCTCTCTCATGTCGTTGTACAATAGATCCCCTTTTTACTACCCTCACTCCTTTTGATTAGTGTTGAATGCCGATGTGTTCCAATAACAGATCTCCATTTAGTTCTTCTCATGCCTCGTACAGTTTATTAGCTCCCCATTTCATAATCGCACCCTTAGTTTGGTGCTGAATACTCTTTAAGACTCACACTAATCTTTACCGTGCTACTTCCACTAGATCCCTTTTTACAGGGAATTTCAAGATCTAGTTTAATATCTCTAATAAAGTATGCATCTTTTTGATAATAACCATCCTCTGACCCATTACACATTAAGAAAAGTCCTTGTAGTTGTTATTTTTGTGAGTGTTCTGTCAAATCCATGCCTTCTAGCTCACTCACTATATGTTCTCCTTCCTTAACAAACCATCTTCCCTTTCACTCAGCCTTTTTTTTTTTCTGGAATTTGTGAAATATGGTTGTCACGAATCTTCCTGCCATTTGCAATTGAAGCTGATCTGTCTTGAAATGTTTCCACTCAAACTCCAGTGCCAGATTATACACCCCATGATTCTAACACAATGATCTTCCGACCAACTCTAGCTTACATGATTTATCTGAAGACTATGTTCAAAATATCATACAAAAAATAAATAAATGTTGATTTCCGCTATTCATTCTACACTAAACCCCATATATATTATAAATTTGGTATATATGTATATATTTGAGTCTCTTTTTCTAGATATCTATTACATTTTTTTTTGCCACGTAGAATCTACATCTAATACTGCTGGCGCCTTTGGCAAAGCGAACAGAAGTATACTCAGTTATTATGTAGCCCAAAATCATGACAAGTGCCTATTCACCACACACACCCCGCTCACAATAGTTAGTATATTTCCGCTCAACATTACATACGTTACATCAACCATTTCTATGTAAAGTAAAAATAAATAAATCTTTATTGTAAAGCAGTCAAAGAAATAAATAAATAAAACGTATATACATAATCTATTCTAACAGTAAAATAACCCTCATCCTCGCATCATGACACATCTAAACTACAATAAAAAAACAAAAAACAAAAAGAAACTAATATACGCAAAATAAAAACAAAAAAAAAAGGAATTCAATGTTTTCTAAATCTAGCCAAGAAAAATCCACTAGTACGACTGATCAGAGGATCAAATCGAATACAGTACTTTTTCATCAAATTTTGAATATCGTCCTGATCAGTAGCACGTTTGATATCCGCCAGTTCAATCCCCAAATTATCCACCAAAGGTACCTTCTCCAAATGAGCTTCCGGATGTTGCTTCAAAAACCATGCCACGTTTTCTTCGTTTTGCTTAATTGTCAGCGAGCATGTGCTATACACCATATATCCATCGTTTCGGAGAAGTGACCAGCCTTGTTCCATCAAATCCCGCTAAAAAAAAATTACAATAATAAGAGGAAAAGCGGGGGGTCATTAGTTCCAGTTATTCTCTGTGCGTGTACTTTTTTTTTTTTCTTTTTCCCTCCAAATCTATTATTTGACTTACTTGTAATTGGCATATGGTGCTAAGCCTTGTGGTATCCATAAAGTTCTTTTCAAATGCATCCCAACCCCATTTTTCATACTAGACAAGATAAAAATGACAAACACAAAATCAATACATGGAGCGATTTTTTTTTTTTGATGGGTACGCTTTGGGTACTTCTAGTTTTACCTTCAAAATATGGCTGATGGAGCCATCATGCGTACATTCAGCATCCACTAAAACTTTGTCGTAGAGCCGTCCCATTGATGATGATGATGATGCAACGGTTTCATGGCGTAATGTTTTGGGTGCCCAGAATGGCTTCTTTGCTTTTGTGTCTAGTTTTCGTCTTTTCCGTAGTTCATCCTGATGGTTTTCGTCTTCTTTCGTCTTACGATGATGGTGATGATGATGATGATGATGAGGGTGATGGTTGCTGGTAGTTATATTTCCGTTTTCGTTGTCATGGCAGTGTTCCTTTTCTTTGGTGCAATGAAGATCAGATGGTGTTGCATCGTTGTTGTTATCAAAGACAATGGATCCAAGTCGAGAAGGAGCTGGTACATCAAACCTGGTCCCATCTGCTTCATACAGTCGAATGCGTGAGCCCACACGGTATTTCTTGACCAGCGAGCGACAAGTAGCCAATCGATGTGACGCAATATCCACCCCAGTGGCAGTGCCCGAACCTTCTACACCAATGATATTTGAAATCATACACAGTTTCGCACCAGGTGCACAGCAGAGATCCAAGACATGGTCATCAGGTTGAATGGCCAATGCTTCCACAGCAATCGCCGAACTTAGATCAATGCCGAAGATGGTATGTTGTTTATATCTATAGTACAGCAAAGAAAACCATTAGCATTGTGGCAAACAAGTAAGCAGCATAATACAAAGAAGAAAAAACTTACGCAGGTATATCCATCAATCTAGGTTGTTGTTGATCATTGAGCTGAACACCAAAAAAGCCTTTCAATCCCGGAATTTCCCAAACATGATCCGTTTTCAGTTGTGCTTTGAGCTGGTCCAATGACGGTAGTTGTTCCTTATCCATGTGTGTATTCCAACGTATATAGCGAGGAAGTTGATCGACGGTGTAAATCTTGGGATCGATGGCATTGGCGTCCAAGAAGGCTTGAAAAGAAGGAGGTAGCTGACTGATGTCAAACGTTGATGTTGACGCTATTTTTTCATCGTTACTGATATCGCTATCGTTGCTGTTATCAACACTCGCCATAAATCAATGTGTAGGAAAAAAAAAAAAAAAAAAAAAGTAAAAATGAATAAAACAAAAGAGGCAAAGACAGAAATAAGAATAAAAAAAAAACAATTCAAACAGCGCACGACAAGCATCTGAGACAGGCACACAATTTTTTTTATTTATTGTCCATCAAGTAAAATAGAGTTGCTTTGAGAGGGCACGTGGTAAATGATATATTCTACTTCTCGTTTCAAATCATCACAATAACGATTCAATGGCAAATCATTATAGTCATAACCAACTACACATAAAAAAAAACAGAAAGGCATGAGTTTATTATATACCGATGACCAACCCCCAAAAAAAAACTTACATGGATTTTCAATTTCATGACCAATAGCAAGAATACCGAATAAAGTAAAGGTAACCAAAGCGACGATAGGAATGACCAAAAGCCCAAGGGTTTCCACCAAAGAAAAGGGTAAAAAGAAGATATAAAGTACCACACCTTGTTTTCTATGAATGGTAAAATGGTAATAATATTAAAATAGAAATATTAGTCACCTTTTTTAAAAAAAATAAAAAAATATTAAGGATGAGGGACCGAGATCAACTTACAAATGGATATTATAGGCCTTGGGAATAGGAGTATGCACAATGCGTTCAAAGGCAGTCAAGGTATTTCCGAGGGTATCCAAAGAATTGGTGATAACAGACACAAAACTAGATTCGATCTTGTCAGCAGCCTTGGCAGCGTTGATATATAAAGCAATACGGTATAAGATTTCCAAGGGTAAAGACATATCGCCATCGCCTTGATCGGGTAAATCTTCTTCAGATGTGAAGGGAGCACGGTCACCATGTTCAGGAGGAGGAGAGGACAAGAGAGAACCAGAAGAGGAGCCAGAGGATGATGAATAAGAAATGGAGGAAGGAGAGTGTCGTAACAAAGGTTGAGACTCTAATGCAGAAGATGAGGTTGTCGCTGGTGTCTTCTTATGGTGTTGTTGTCTATTTCGTTGTTTTTCTTCATGCAAAGCCATTCGCACAGCACTTTTCTGAATAGCGGCTGCTGAGCTGTCAACAAAATCGGATTCAGGGAAAAATTGTTTCATCTTTGAGCGACGCATGTTGTGCACATCATTGCGGACGTCAGGTTCCATATTTTCATCTTGATGGTGAGTGGGCTTGACGGAATCATGAAGAGATACCACCAATGGCAGAGCCTTGATATCTTGCACCACATCGTGAGCCTTCTTTCTTAACGACAACTTTGAGACCGAGTGATGGGTGCCCCGAGTAGCTGTTGGTTTGGCACCATGAGTGACACTGACCGGTGTCCAGTCCTTTGGTAAAAGTTCTTGTACTATTTTTTTTTTTTTAAAAAAAAAAGATGGTCAGTTTATGTCTACTTTTCCCTATTTTATCACACACACATATTCCGCTTACAATCATAATAATCCGTGCCATATTCATGTCGCAAATGATGTTTGGTAGCAACAAAAAAGGCCAAAAGCAATTTGATACAGCGCATTTTTTGAATGTGATCTTGCTGAGTATTTTCAGGCACATTGATCCAGATTTGACGTGAGAGATTACGAATGGTTGCAGTAACTGTTTGAATCAAGCATCTTCCGTTGTTGTATCGTTCATAAGCAGTATTCACCCGGAAAGCTAATAAAAGACCCAAAGCCACACTGACAGATCCTACTATATCGAGTAATAAAAATGAAATCATTTTAAGGTAAGGTTTCCATGTCCGTTCGGGGCCCAATTTTTTTTTTTTTTTTTTTTTTTGATATATTTAATATTAACTTACAGACAGAAATGGGGATAGTGACTTCCAGGTCAAAGTATTCGTAGCAGACATAGATAATCAAGGTGAAAATGGACATACCAATCACTGGCACCAAGGTAGGAAGTAACACTGACCCTTTCCATCTCAAGACATCAGGCCATCCCAGTTGGCTGTCAGAATACCGTAAAAAGTCGCCAATAAATCCAGCCTGTTGGTTCCAAGGGATACCTATATATGCAATAGAGAGGAGGGGGAGAAACAAAAGTCAGTGCTATGCATAACATTAGGAGAATGAGTGTGCAGATCTCGAAACTTCCATACCGTTTGACGCGTTTTTTTGTTGCATGTCAAATATACTTCTGGAAAACGAAGACTGAAAAAAAAAAAAAATTGGACAGCAAAGAAAGAGAAAGAAGAAAGGCTAACTGCCTCGTGCAAAATTATAAAAGCAACCTAAAGCATTTTCGTCGCCCGCAGTATCGGATATTGAAAATTTCCTGAACCTGCAGACAGCCTTCCTTTTTTTTCCTTTTTTCCGTATGGCAGGCCTGTGCCCTCGGTCGCCCCGGTCCTTCCACTTTCTCCCCCAAAACCTCGCCAGCCACTTGCCGTATACCCGAGCCGAAAAGACCCCTGTTCCTCCTCTCTTTGTTCCCCATGTATAATTTATTGCCCTTTTTCGGTTTTATACCCTTTTTTTCATTTCATCGTTCTATTTTTTTTTTATTTTCATTTTCATTTAAATAGTAATTGTGTGATAATAGTAAAATAGATATTTGGCCAGTTCATGAAACCTCAACTGAACTGATATCAATCTCGGGGATTACACTGGCATCTATCATATTCCCAACTCTTTCATTGATAATAAAGAATCCCTTTCCTAGAATGTATTCTAGTAAGATGACGGTAGCAGGGTTAATGTAAAAAAAGATAAAAGAAAACAGATGTTGAACGCCCTTTTATCCTTTTTTTTTTTCTGGGGGCGTCTGTGACCACCAAAATTGGACTGCTACGACTGATCTTCCTAATAAATTTTTTTCCCAATTGGCTGTTTTTTTGATTCCCGACCACCCAAAAAAAGAAAGAATAATGTATTTCAATATAAATGAAATTTAAAACAATAAAACGTTTTATTCAACAAGAGTTAAAGATATATATATCTGTATATATAAAAATGAAGAAAGAAATGTCTAACAAAGGCTATAATAAAATCATTAAAAAATATAAACTACTACAGTCCAAAGATCAAGCTTCGGTGTCGGCCGGGAGTTTAATCTGTTCCATCCTATGTCTAAGATCGTCAAGAGCGGGTTTCCTATGGCAATAAAAAAGAAAAATAAAAGATAGATAGATCATCAGTCAATTGTCTCCCATCCCACTCTATTCCTGAAGAAGAGAAATAAAAAAAGACCACGACTTACTGAATATTCAAAGTATGTAAAATGCTGGATGCTTGTGAAGTTGAAACGCGTTTCGATTTTTTTTGTTGAGTGAGTAGCTGTTGTTTTCCCTTGAGTTGTTCCTGTGTCTTGCGATAGGATTTCAATTGATCGTCGAGTTTTTCCATTTTTTCAGAATAGCCGCCAAGTTCCGTCTCCATGGTTTCCACTTTATCCACCCATTCCTTTTCCTTGTTGGACAATCCAAGTTGTTTTTCGCTGGCAATGTTTCTGAGCATGCGTTCAATACGAACCGCCAGTTGATTATGTGCTTCACGTGTCGATTTTATGCTGGCATCTAAATCGGACGATGCGTTCGACTGGTAGGAAGTGACCCGTTCGTTGAGTTCGCTGAGTGTTGTGATTTGACGTTCATATTCTTGTCTTTGCATTGCCAATCTATATGAGGAATATAAAAGGGAGTGTGAGTAAAGGACTGTTTTTGTATCTTGTTGATTTGTCGAATAGTTCGAAATTACTATACCTGCTAGTCATTTCTGAAGCACACTTTGTAATATCCCGGATATCTTGTCTAATATTGGTGCCAGTCTTGGACAAAAAGTTCAAAGTATCTTTGGTGATAACAACTTCTTTCGATCCACCCAGTTCTGGAGGAATCACGACCTTGGAGACATTCGATTGAGTCGTCAATTTTTGTAAGGTACTCGGGGATTCAAAAGTGGATGTCGACAATGCTGGCTGGTATGAGGATGGGGATGATGTCGTATTGTTGCTGTCTTTGGATAAACTTTCAGTGCTGGCAGAGTTGAGTTCAGGGGCTCGATTGATGATGTTTTGCAGGCTCATATCAACACCAATCAAACGGTAATTCGCATCCAATGACAGTAAGCAGTAGGACAAGAAGGTATCGTTGATGATCACTACACCAATAATCGGATCCACCGTACATCTGAAAGAGTAAAAAAAACAAGCAATCAGTACCTGGTAAGTATAATAATAATAGTGCAGATGTGCCACTTACTGTTCAAAAGGCGATGTGTTGACCAAGCCCTTCACCTGAGAGTTAGCTTCATTTTTATTATTCGAGGCCACTGTCTGTCCTGATTGCAATTTTTGTTTCATGTGCGACAAATGATCCACTACGTTTTGCATTGACACAGAATGTACACCACCCGCATGGTAAGCATAGAAAGTGCTGTTGGATGCAGGGTTTTCCGTTAGCCAAATAGGAGAGTTGACGTTTTGAGGTTTTGCAAAGTTGATTGATTCATAAAGTGATGCCCGAGGTAAAAACGCCACTGATGCTTGGATTTGAGATAACTAGTAAAAAAAAAAAAAAAAAAAAAAAAGAGATAAGCAAGTGGATTTCTCTATTCTAATCTCTGTTTACCTCTTTGTGCCACTGTTGTCGAGAAGCTTTTCCAGATGGTAATATCCATTGCGCGCCAATCCCACCAGCTAATAAGTAATTTCGGATCGAGCCATTCGTAGACGCCAGAGCGATGATATCGAAGCCAGAAGATTGAAGAAGAAGCATATCGCTTGTTTCAGAATGGACAGATGGATTATTTTGTTGTTGAGTTTCTTTGATGAGGAAGGGACCTTGTGGTTGTACACGAAGAGGTATTGATGTCTTGTCGGTTTGAATGCATAACTGATTGCTGTCCATCATCACACGAGGAATACGCTTACTTGTTCGAGCAGTTTCCAATACGTCCTTGATCCAGCTGAATTGCATAGCAAAATAATAGTAATAAGGGTGTAATTGTTCGTTGGTGTCACCATTCTCGTTGTCAAACAGTTGTTTACATTTGGTTTGGGATACACATGCAAGAGATTCAAGGTGTTGTCGTCGGACCGTGCTATTAGAACAGAAAATCAATTATCAGTCATCAATTGCTAGGCAAATCCCCATATTCCTTTGTTCCTTCTTTTTTTTTTTAAAAAAAAAAAAACTGTACCTTTTGAATGGTAAAACAGGACAGAGAGCATACATATGACCGTTTTTCAACGCATAATAGACAGTAAAGGGTTCCCATCCACTTGTATCATGACTTGGACCACCCAAAGTAAAAGTAGCCACTTCTTCCTCTTCATCCATTTCATCGTCAGCAGATATACCAAAAGAAGTTGTTGTTGTTGGTTGTTTTCTTTGCGATACCGCTAAATTGAATTTTTGTTCGGGTGTATTGGTATCCACACTGACATCAAACATACTAGAAAAAAGGGGCAATGTGAGTTCTAGATTCCATCACTGTCCATAAGATTCTCCCTTACACCTCATCTCTAGGTATCTGTCGTCCTCATGATAGAAACAAGATCCTTACCGAAGAAAGCTATCATTTGAGAGTACCACTATATGAGAACCAGTTTCACTGAGAGCATGCCAATCAATCTTCAGTATACGAGTATCTCCATTGTTGTTGTAAAAATCTTGCCCAATAAGTAGAGTTTTGCATGCTACCTTTTGATGAGACATGATCGCAATGGAAGAATCAGCTTGACTTGAAAACCCTTTACGAGGCAAGCATACCACTGCCAAACGGTTTTCACCCGCTACAGCCAATAATGTACCATTTGCATTGGGGATAATAACATCAATAACAAAGTCGATCCCTGGCGTTTCCAAAATCTATAAAGAAGGTTCATATATTGATCAGTACAAACCAAACACTATAACACACAATGATTTCTGGGCGGCCAGCCCGCCACCCACTGATATTTGTTCCATTTGCTTTACCTTGTGTGGAATGTCTAATATGTCTGAATGGTTGATATCGTTAAAGTTGCCTTGGTTGAGTTGTTCAGTCGCACCGATCCACGCGTCCTTGAAATCGACTAGGTTGAGTACCCGAATGTGAGATCCAACAGCAAGAAATAAATCATTGCCACGTAAAGCAAGTTGTTGTGTTCGTCGATGAGAAGCATCAGAATCTGTCGCTGTAGTTGCTGTTGCTGTTGTTGTTTTGAATTGGTTAAAGCCGTTAAAAGACGGTTGTTGTTGCTGTTGCTGTTGTTGCTTTCCAGTACGAAGGTCGCGCAAACTTTTCCCTTCAGTCACAGACAAGTCAAAGATGGCATGATGACTGAGTTGATCAATCCAGTTGTCCTTGATGCTCGACGTTTGTGCCATTGTGTATATATATTGAGATATGTTTGTGTGTTTTATTTCCACCGAGAGAAATAATTAAAAAATAAAAACAATAAAAAAAATATCAAGACGGAAAAAAAAACAGTGAAAAAAAATTGGCGCCGCGAAAATACCCAACACCACACTTTTATTTTGAAACGCCGTTGCCATAGCATTTCAGTACTTCCCATACAGAACTGCCTATCCATGTTGAACATGAGATTTTTGCATGTCAAATATACATATTCCATTTTAGAATTAATTTCATCCATGGATTGTATTTATTTTATATCCATACGGCACCTTGTTGTTTATAAAATCCATATGCCGAAATTGGGTAAAGGATGATATCGAGTTGATTCACCGACGCTTTGTGCAAGTTATAAAAAAAGCTACAGGTAGTTTTACTTCCTCTTCTTTTTTTTTTCTTCTTTTTTCTTCTTCTCCAAACAAAAAAATATGCCTATTCTCGAAGTTTCTTCCCAAAAAGCTCCCAAAGACCTTGCTGCCTTTTCAAAGCGTCTCTCTACTGTCTTTGCAGAACACGTCGGTAAACCTGAAGCCTTATGCCTGGTGACTTTTACCAAAGTGGACGAACTCTTATTTGGTGGGAACAACGAACCTGGCTTCCTTGTCAAGGTTGGATCCATTGGAAATGTTGCCGAAGAACGTAACATCAAGTTGACAAAGGCTATCTCTGCTGAAATTCAAGCTGAACTTGGTATCAACAATGACCGTGGATTCTTCTTGTTCTCTGATTACCCTGCTGCTCACATTGGTTACAAGGACACGGTATTCAGCACTATCCTCAAATAAAATTCATGGATTTGGTCTCTTATCTTTTAGTTTAGTTTTTTGATATTGTTGTTGTTTTGTTTTAATGATTTGTCATCGTCTGCATTTCAAAATAATGCCTTCAATAAAAACGTAATACTTTTAGTTTATATGATATGAGGTATATATGTTTGTACTGGTACTGATCTTGATAAATATGGCTGTGTATTACATGAGTATACATTGACAATGACTGTATATTTCAAAAAATAAAAATCTTTATTATGAGAAAATAAATATCTGACTATTTCTAGTGTAGGATAAGCAGGTGAATTGATATACTAAGGAGGTAGTAAAAAAAAGGAACGGCAATGCCAAGGTGTGTATTAGTGGTGAATCATATAACGTGTGAATACGAATGAATAAATAAATAAAAAAAAAGGAAGAGGAATATTTTATTTGTACGGTAAAAGAGCCCAAGTAAGGATGAATAAAAATAGAAAGTCGTAATACTAATGTACTACTGAACTAAGATGGTAAAAAAAGAATATAAAATAAAAAACTAACTAAAAGATTAAGCGGCTTCTTCTTGACCTTCCTTCTTCTTCAAGACAAGAGGTTCGCCAGTGATACGTTTCCACAAGTCATGCACATCGTCACACACAGTTTCAAAGTGAGAAGTGGCGTCATATGAGCGAGAGATGAAGACTTGATCTTTGGTACCGTCTTCAATGGGGACTTCCAATGGAGATACAGATACAAACCTACAGCACCACCATTTATTAGTCATCATTTCATTTCCCTTTTTTTACCTTCTCTCTTTTTTTTCTGACTTGACTTACTTATCAACAATGGGACCCAAAAGCTTCAAACCTTCTTGAATTTCCATTTCAGCAGGTTTATCAGTTTCAACAATAGTGGAGACAATGGCCAAGTAGTAATCCTTGGGGCAGACCATATGAGCACCGCTAACACAGGCAACGTAAACATCATGCTTGCGGCCGATTTGATTTTGGGGAATGACGATTTGTACGGAGTCAGCATCGCCAGTACCAGGGATAGGATGGTTCAAAAGACAGATGGCACGAACAACAGAGCCGACCTTCTTGACCTTGGAGGAGACATAGGAGGGATCACAGATGACTTGCTTGGCCCGAGCAATACCTTCGGCAGTCTTGACACCCGTTACTTTACCTTGATCATCGTACACGAGTTCTTGAGCATCGGTGTTGAGCATATAAGTACCACCATAGACAGCACTGAGACGAGCAAACGCTTGGGGCAAGTCACCGAGACCATACAAGGGGTAGATATAAGGACTCTTGCCGTATCGGAGGACAGATGCTGCATACAATCGTACCTTTTCCACGGTATCCCGAGCGGGTTCGTTCAAGTAGGAGTCATCCAAATGGAGCGCCATGGCGTGACCAATGAATTCTTGTGTGTCGGGAGCCAAACCAAATTGCTTGAAGACTTCGTGCATAGGTAAAACAGAGATGTTGAGGCCTTGGTGAGTGGAAGGATCAGCATCGTTGTACTTTTGAGCCCATTCCAAGAACTTCTTCATGCGACGCTTTTCGAAGATACCCATCAAAGGAGAGGAGAGCGCTTCAACTTCGTTGGAAGGCACCTTAGATACCTTGGTACCCTTGCTGTACACCACAAACGAACCAGCAATTTGCTTGAATTCCAAGTAGCGAGTGACATCAGTGTGGGTCAAGAAACGCACAATTTCACCATTAGCCATCATGAACTTGGGAATAAGATCAATGTTCCAATCGCGATCACGACCAAGTGTAGTAGGTACTTCCTTTCCAGGTCTAAACTTTTCGTATAACTATATATATACAATAATTGCCAGATGATGAAGAAGAAAATTTAGTTTTTGATCGTCCAGTATAAGCATTTGCTTGTCTATATACACACACACACACTTTCCTGCTTTTCTTACCTGAGTCATGTTCAAAGAGGCAGATTCAGCACCATAATAGTCATTACGGTCGAGATGCAACACCTTCTTTCCATCCACTGATAATAAACCAGACAAGACACATTCAGTCAACCCAGTACCCAAAACAATAACATCGTAATCTTCATCCTATAGAATACAAAGAAGAAAAGTGTTATTATAAGTATACTATTTTCGCCTCCACAAGCCATAGATGTTACTATGCTGGTCATCTTATTTACCATGTTGTATAACTAAACGCGTTTGATAAAACGTAATAATATAAATAAATAAAAAAGAAGTGAAATCGATAAAACTCAACCTACCCTTTTTCAAAATTCATCATCGTGCTGTGTAATTTAAAATACCGCCATGCTCGTCCACCAATCATTTACCGAGTACCACATGTTGGGAACATTTGAAGCAGTAGTGAAGATGCATCACATTTGGAGCAAGTCTTACAGTCATTAAAAAAAAAGACCAAGAAAAAAGGTACCAAGGGATTTTTATCGGAGGAGCGTAAATCAAAAAGCTTCTCTCAATTCATATGTTTTTTCAATAGGATGGTTTCGATCTACTGCACGTATTTATGGAAGCGCGCTATTTAAATATATAAAAAAGCACAGACTAGGATAGAAAATTTTTTTTCTTTCTTTCTGATTCCATTTTTCTTTTTTACTTTTTTGAAAGATATACCATATTATACTCCCCTTCAACGTATTGCAAGCTATGGAGACCAAAACCACTGAAAAATATGTACGTGGTGTTTCCTTTGACGCCATGAGTAATGCCGATTTGCGTCGTTACTCCTTTACACTCTGTGGAAAGACACCAGGCTACAAACGGTCCAGACGGTCCCGAACTTTTATGATGGCAACAGACTTGGCGAACTATAGCGAATTTGCTTTAAACTGGGCTAGTGACGTGAGTATTCGCTTTTTAATCGCCTTGGTACTTATTCTCTTCGTTTTAACCTTTTTTTTTCTTTCTTTCTTTTTTCTGCGTTTATAGGAAGTCATGGATGACGGAGATGAACTGATTGTGCTCAGGGTGGTTACTTTGGATATGAGTGGTAAGGAAAACGGAAAACGATGACGATAAGATACTTGATATTTAAGTCAACCGTCTTTTTTCTCGCTGATTTAGATAAAAAATCGGTTATCCAAGCACAACTAGAACATGAATCGAAACAGGCACGACAAAATGCTACCAAAGTGATGGAACGGATCATGGAAAGCAGTGGCCCTGATTCAAAGGTAATTTTATTAGGAGCCGTGGGAGAAAAATCATGCGCGTGCTTTAACTCACATTTATGGACCTATTTTTTTAGATTAGCGTTTCGATTGAATTTGTCGTTGGAAAGGTACAACAAACGATTCAAGATATGGTAAGTACAAAAAGAAGAAGGACACGAAGGTATACATCTTTTCGTCTCATGCAATCCCTTTTACACTACTAGATATCCATGTATCAGCCATCATTACTTATTGTCGGCACAAGAGGACTATCCGAATTCCAAGGCATGCTACTGGGATCCATCTCAAAATATTGTCTGCAACATAGTCCCATTCCCGTCACTGTCGTCCGTCCTATTGATGACAAGTCAAAGAAACACAAGACAAAGAAGAATAGACTCAGTGCAATGATACGTTTGGGTGGCCACGGTAATCGACATATTGCTAGTGATGATGATAGTGATGACAATGATGACGACGATGGAAAACAACAGCAGCAACAGCAGCAGCAACAGCAGCCTCGTGCGGAGCGTCCCAAGCTCGACAAGCGATTCAGTAAACTCTCATTCATGAGTCGCTCAAGGTCGCCTTCGCCATCGCCTTCTCCCTCCAACAGCAAAACTCAGTCCAAATAGATTAGTTCTTTTTATTATTCCCATTCCTCATATCAACCTCCTCCGCGCCTCCCATTCTTCCCATTTATATACACTATACTTGTATTTATTATATTGTCTCCTTTTATATTTCGTTGATTGTGTCTCTATCTCTTATCAATAAAAAAAATCATATTTAATATATACATGGCTTGATCTTTTTTAAACATGATGTATGGTTTCTTCGTTGACTCTTTCTTTTCTATTCATATGTAATCCAGTAAGGATATTACCATGATATTTGCTTTACGCTCGTTTCCAAAACTTTATAATCATTTGCTTTAGGGACTTCCATCAGCCGCCTTCACTCTCGCGATAGAACCATGTGTCATGCTCTATATCAGATGATTTATTGGAACAGGTGGCACAAAGTTTCCTAACGGCAAGGTGCGCTTGGCTGCCTAATGTACGGCTAGCAAAAGTTACCCATTAATTAGAAACATTTAGGTGTCGAGGTTTGATTCCTGTCCAATAAAAATGATATACACTCTTCGTGATTAGCGAGGTCTGAAGAATCAAAAAATGAGTGAATGACCAATTTTAAATCCCGCTACAGCTTACCCTTTTTTCTTTTCATTATTAAAAAATGCTCTTTTCTTTTTTATTTTCATGAATGATCCCATATGAAAGTCATTTTTGCAGAATCAGGACAAGGGGCAATCATAGACAATGAAAGGTAAGTATCCTGTTACCGTAGTGCTTGCTGATTCATTACTTTACCTTACAATTCATTTCATATTTTTTATCTACCTAGTTGCCCCACGCTATCTTCGCTAAAACACTACTTGAATACCACCACCAACATTCCGATTGACCAACAGATTCTGCTAACCTCCTCTGGTACTCAACTTAAGGATGCCAACTACTCTCCCACTCACTCAACCGAAATATTTATTCTCTTCAATCGTCAACATTTGGAACGCAATACAGCTACTGGCGGCGATAACAACAGCAGTAATCACCAAGAACCGAATCAATGGTTCAAGTCCTTAGTCGAAAGTCAGATTCTTGCACCTGCTGGGTCTGAACAGCTTGATCAACTCCACACCTCCTTTACCACTCTTGTCAATGAATACACAGTTGAAAGAACTCAGCCTCATAGTCAGAAATGGTCGCACTTGAATTACACGGAATTTTATCAACGGTTTATTAAAGCTATTCAGCAATCAGTACAGGTAAAATACAAATACTAAGGGCACCGATGGTAGTCGTCCTGTATTCATCTCGTCCTCTCTGTTATATAGGAAGTAGCAAATTTAGCCAGCCAACATGGAATCATGGCGGATACATTAACGCAGGAACTTAAAATGCAGGCCACTGCGTTAAATGCTGCTCTTTCGAATCTAGACAATCACATTAAGTAAGTTCATGCGTATATACTGAAAGAAATGAACACATTGACTTATCCTATTGTATATATACATATTTTAATAGAACCACCTACGATCATCAAAACAAGTTCGACCGTATTGCCAAACGCGAACTGGGAAAACACACACGATGGACTCGACTGGTAGACAACGATCTTTCATTCATGCACCAAATCAAGCTACATTCCGAAATTCAAACCCAGATCGACATTCGCCCTGGCGCCTACTTGATCGACTGCTTTTCTCTCGCTCCTTGGGATTCGGCGAAGACACGATTACAAAAGGAATACGACCGTTTACAACGAAAGACCAATCAAGTACATGAAAGGATGGATACCATTTATCAACAATCGACAAATACGAACGTCCAACGTACTGGCTCAGACGCTGTGGTGAACAAGGTAACTGGGATTCTCGGAGACATTCAAACCTACCTGGCCTTGATTGATGAGGTGTGGCTTCATCTTGAACAACGGTGGAGAAAACGTGATCTAGATCCTTCATTTGATAGTGGTGCTGGTGATCAAATGATGGAAGGTGTCATTTACAAACAACAGGATAACGGTGCTGACAACAACAATAATGATGGTGTTGATGATGGCGATGATTATGCGGCGACTAGCGATACAAAAACACCAACTATTAATGCGAGTACTACTAATTCGCCATCTATGGAAACCGGGGAACAGCAGGCGGATATCAGTTATGGTGATAAAATGGATCCGGATGGATGCGGGGAACACAGCAACCACAACAACATCACATCGGACGCCACCAAGAAAAGAACCGATTTGCATAATTTCTCGGACGAAACACTGACCCAGCGCCTATTTTCGTACGAGTCGTTGATTAGGCACTCTTTGGAAACCATTATCGATGAAAAACGAAATGCCATGGGGAACTTTTTCCAGTGTTTACAAACAATCAGCACTCTTGAAGAATCCATCGCCAACCTATTTTTATCGCTCCGACATCTTGGCACCGACATCAAGCAGCTCAGGCACCGGACAGGTCAGCTTGAAACGGTATCCAAAGGCATCATTGAAGGCTATGTAAGTAAAATGACGGGCAGGATGTGGGGTAGTGGCTGTATGATACAATTACCTTTGATACTTATTTGTTTATATTTTTTTTCATCTGCTGATTATGATGATGGATCTATATATTTCTACATTATCATGATTAGGGACTAATGCTAATTGAACTTTGGCGACGAAATCAATATTATCAGGTAAAAAAGAAAAAAAAATAGTTTACTAATAATGGAGCATTTAATCTTCTTTACTTTTTGTTTATGCATAATCATAGATCATCAGCGAAAATGCAGAACTTTTGGATGGGCTTTTTTCTACATTTGCGTCATCCGAACAACAGTATCGTGACAAATTCAAAACCGACATATATATGACAGATGGATTGGACTCATTATTGTCGGGCAATGCTACAATTAAGGATGGTATGTGTATCATTCCATTTATTTGTCAAGGTAAAAGAAAGAAAGAAAAAAGTGGGGTAAAAAATAGGTCTCCGTGAGTCACAAATGATGGGGAAAAGGGGCGACGATGAGGATTTATTTACTTTTTTCTTGTTATTGTTTTATCTTAGAATTTACCAATGAAGACCAGCGCTGCATGACAATCCCCGTCCTGGATATAAATTTGTTACCGAATAACAGACACCAATTATCAGACAACAACAACATCAACAACAACAAAACTACTCCATTGGAATCTGCTCCCCTGATATGTAAGAAAGACATTGATGGTAAGTATATAAGCATATGGTCCACTTTTTTTTTGGTATATATTTTATTCTGTAATCTTTTGTGATAATCATATAGTACGTGCATCATCAGCAACTTACATCATACATATCTTATTCTTATTCTTTTAGAGTTCATTGATCTCATGCAATCCTATTATACTACCTTCCAGGAGGACCAGGGACAAACAAATGATAAGGCTAGAATCAATGCAATGGTACAACGACTCTCTGAAAAATTTGATCGGGAATCAAAGCGCTTATCGCATGGACTGGGCAAATTAAGTATGGATAATCAATCACAAAAAAAAAGTGGATATCACTCAACTTTAACCCTTTTTTAAAACATTTTATGGATATCATTTCAATATTATAGAACTCTCAAATAGCAAATCAAAAAAGGTATGCATAATGGGCGGCAGGTTAAACGGGGAATAAAAATGACCTCCGTAAAGGGGAAGCATAAATCATGTGTACTAAAAAAAACTATTTATTCTCTAGCACTCATCTGATGTACAATTCTCTCCTTCCTCTTCTTCATCTTCGCCAGTCAACACTTCAAACATCTCAACTGCCCTTCCTACACTATCCTCTACTGCTTCAACTACTATGCAAGTCCAACCATCTCCGACGTACAATTTACCCTTTGTGCCTAGTCTCTCCAAAAAGGAATGGGGTTCCTCTTCCGTAAGATACCTGTTGCTCTACCAGAAAAAAAAACCTCCATGCCATATACTCATCACTATTTTTTAAATAAGATTTATGCTCAAGTCCAACAACAACAAGACATGAAATCGAGAATTGACACCTTGGAACAAGAATTGAAACATGATCAGCAAGTATTTGAAAAGCAACGCTCCGTTGTAAGTGGCAAAATAAAACAATATTATATAGATAAACATGATTATCTAAAATGCAGTTGTAGTTATTGGAAGAAATCAAGATGAAAGATAACCAAATCCTTGAAAAAGAACAACAGTGGGAATCCCGGTGGTCTGCAAAGGTAGAGCAAAACGATGACAAATTTGGATCATGTGTTTCCAAAAACAGAAAAAAGAATACAAGAACCAACACCTGTTTTTATTTATTTTTGTTTTAGGTTCAAGAAATACAGCAACAACTAGAGTTAGAGCAAAAAGCACACGAAAACGACATTTTGGAATGGAAAACAAAGTACGAAGAAGCAATGGATACAGAACAACAGAAACATTACCGTCGACTCGCTTATTTCCATGAACGACTGGCTGCAAAAAACGCTGAATATGCTGAATTGGAACTACAGTTGACTCAAAGCGCACCCTCTTCCCCGGTCCAAGCATCCCATGAGTCAAGTTTGGCTTCGTCCTCTTTGGATAATGATGGTATGGCTTTCTCTTCGATGCCACTGGATGCTGATGATGCTGAAATTACAAAACTCGATACCAAGCTCCATTTGGAACAAGCACCATATCGTTGGCGCCGATCTGCTTCTTTGGATGCGACTGCGACTGCTCCCTCTACTTCAACAGATTCCTTCTCAAAGATGATCAAAAAACCAGTGGCTCGAGCAGGACGACTGAAACTGGCGACGGTACGACAACAGCCATTTTGGAAGAAATCATCATCATCATCATCAAACCAAGACGACGATGGTACCACCACCTCCATGCTCTCCTTCAAGGACGATTTGTATGCTAGAGAGCTCCAAGATCTAACATTGCGGCATCAAGCTTCTGTAGACAACATGGTATCTGAATATGAAGAAAATCGAATCGAATTATTGGCGCAGCATGACCGAGAAAAAGAAGTCTGGAAGATCGAACATGACGCTGAGTTGCAGGATGCATGCAAACGGTTGGCCCAAGAACACGAATCCATCTTGAACAGCATCCATCAATCATGGCAACAAAAATGGGATGATTTGGTGGCCCAAAACAAGCGTGACCAAGTCATGCAGCAGCAGCAATGGGATCAACAACTGGCGGGTGAAAAACGTAGGTGGGAAGAAAAACAATCCATGGAGCGTGCTGCGTTGAATAAACAATTGTCATGGTCAAAAGGTGAACTACATATGGTAAGTCCATTCACACACACAAAACGATATATACCTTGTTTTTTGCTGACTCGTTTCATCCACACAACACATTGATATATTTTTAGGTACTCAAGGAACATGAAACAGCTACACGACTTGCCAAACAATTGAACTTGGTCATTGATCACACCACTGACGTAGATGATATGAAGTATACTTTATTGGGTTTGTTGGAAAAAGGCATTCAAAATGCATCCCGGTTGGATTCTCAGCACTACTTGACCGAAAAGGTAACGCGCATTTGAAAGATGAATTAGGGGACATATAGACAACTCACACAATTTATACTTCCTTTCTTTTTTTTTTTTTTTTGATCAGTCAAGCGAATCAACATCACCCTTTGGTTTTATGAACATGTCCTTCTTTTGATTACACATTAGATATTTTGATTCCCCCCCCTACTTAACCCTATCACTACCCCTCCCTTCCTCCTCCACTTTTTTATATATATTATCTCCCATTCTATAGTTTATTTGTATACGTATATCACCCTCTTCATTATTTATATTCCTTCTTATTCTTATTGTATCATGTAGTATAAATATATATTCCTGTAATAAAAATTAACGGTTGTCATATTTTTATTTGGATTGGATTTGGATGTGGTACTTTTGGTGTTACTTCTGTGAAAAATATAAGGTGGTGCAATTTACGGGTCCAGACAGGGGCAGGTTATATACATAGATATGTAGTCTGTCTTTTATGACAACAAAGAGAGTGATACTGTAGTTATATGGTGTGGCAAAAAAAAAAAAACAGAAAGTAGTCATTAAATGTGTGTTTTAGTTTCTTCCGCGGTTTGTCGCTGTGGAAGGACATTTTTTTATTGGTGATCATTGATTGTATGCTCTTACCCATCCTTTTTTCGTTTCCAATCCCCGCAAAAGTTCTTTTTGCAACTAGAAAAAAAAAAAAAAGGGAACTTGGCAGGATGTTCCTACACCTTTGAATCAGTAATATTTCTATAGAATGATTTACACACACGCACACGCACGCACACACACACACATATATATATATATACGTGTGACGCTGACTGAACTAGGAACCTGAGTCCAGTGCGATGATAGCCTTGACTGGCATCGCTTCCAATGACCCTTCAGGAATCTCGGAGTGATGCGGCAACTCGGGAACGGAGTCCTCACGTAAAGAAGGGCAGAACAGTCAAGAGCACGACAAAAATTATGCTGGTAGATAGACAATATTTGGGGACGATTACATTAGGTAACGAAGACTATGAAAAATGAACCAGAACAAATACGTTGAACAAACTGTATAGTACCAACAAAACTCATATCTTTACTCCGACTTTTTTTTCTCTCCCAAGGACACGAATGAAATCAGATATATATCTCTACCAGTCTCTCAAGTCTCTTCCAGAGTCAGGTAAAAACTAATATAAGAAAAAAAAACACAGGTGCGTAACTGGATGGATACTTACTGACAATTAAGCTATTAGTTCCTTTGGTAAAGAAATGACAATCATGTGTAGGTGGCGAATAGGTTCTAGGCTATATACCACAGTTGGTCTTTTTTTTTTTTCTCGGGTAAGCTTTCTTTAAAGGAAACAAAAATGATATGACGATCGATCTTTTCTTCAGGGTGAACAGGAACTCTGCAAAAGGTATTGACTCCGCACCAACCATCATACATTCCCAAGTTCTCTTATCAGTATTTATGCTTATAGTGGCGGCTGAATGGAAAAGCATGCGATGATCAAATGTTTGATATTATGGAACCAACAATGAAAGTAGAATGGATGTCTTCTGGTTATGGAAATTAGCTTACTGTCATATATATTGTTATCAACTATTAGTGTCGTACCTATAGTTTATTTTATATTTATATATGTTCATCTGTCTTATATGAATAAAGTCTTTCTTTTGTTGTATTATATATCTGTTTACACAACACTCACACCCATTTATATTTGTCATGTCTTTGCTATACCTATTTTGGATTGACTTTTGAGGATCAAACGCTTTCAAAAAAAAAGAATCAAGTCATCGGGTCTTACCTTGAAGTCGATATTGTTACACCAACTCATGTTTTTACATGCTAAAATCAGTCCCTTAGATAATCACTGGGAAGCCGACCACCATGAGAAATAGGCATTTTTTTAATTCTTTATTTCATTGTTGCCACCATCATTATTATTATCATCATCAACATCATCATCATCAATTATTATTCTCATTCGTATCACTACAGGGATATTTCATTTCCTGGACTCCCAGTTTATTGATTCAGCAAGGTATGATACTCCATTTTTCATAAAACAAAATCTGAATAGGAATGTATTTGAAACCGTCTTTTCGTATCTGAAATAATTTTCTCTATAGATTAAAAAGAAGAGCATTGAGAATTATTATCATTGTCAGTTTGAAAACGAATACTAGGTTAGTGATTGTACCACCCACACGTTGAAAGAAAATGCGATTGACCGTGCGGCTGTCGACGGAGTTTAAATGTTTATTTTGACATAAATAATTCTTTTTCCTTTTTCTTTCTTTTAATTGTCTTTCTTCTCATTCCTTTTTTTTTATTTTTTTATAGTATCAATATACCCTCCTTTTGATAAAAAAAAACCCCCCCTCCCCAACTTCAATGGACACAGTAGAAGATTATCCTAACCACCCACTTACAACAACTCGAATGATCGCTTGGGATTCCCCTTCAACTTGGAGCGTCTCTTCCAGTTCACCTCAGCATTCATCCACAACATCCACATCTCAACCGTTAACTGTGAACAATCTATCGGCTTATGTCGATGCGCAATCGTCTGCTTTTGCGGATTCCAAGAGTGATATTATGACTCGGTACTACACTTCAATGAAAAACAATCACCACGAAGCTATGCGTTTATCACCAAAATCAGTCAGCAGCGTTAAATCATCAGCAGCAGCAACACAAACAAAAAATATCGCCATCGATGCTCATCCTTTACCATTTCCTTATCACAACGACTGCACCTTCCTTCCTACTGTGGAAACTGGTCGGACTCGATTTGATAGTGAAAGCACTCAGTCTTTGTACGACAGTCAGCCATCAAGCCCAACATTATCAGCCTTCTCACAAAGCAAAAGACATCTCTATTCTGCAAGTCGTGGTGGTGTTCCATCTCCTAGCTTGACTTCCACTCGCTACATCCCTGGCTATCAACGTTACCGACGCGGAAGTAGTACCAGCCATTACTCAACTGTCACAACTGCTACTGGCACCACCTCTGCCACCGCTAGCAACTATGCCCCCAAGTCGGATAATTATTCAACTACTCAACGACGGCGCTCAAGTTTCAGGGCCACCAAGCGACAGCTCAACACCTTGATCAACAACAATCGATACATTCCAAGCGGTGCACAGCGACGATTGTCCATGCTTTTGGCGAAAAAAGAGGAAATCACTGAAGTCAACAAGCACCATCAACCTTCGGATCAGCAATCATCACACCTCACCAATGTACCGAGAAGAACAATATATAGTCAACATGGGCATACATCTTCACCATCGTTATCAACAGATGCGCTGTATAGCTATTATCAAACATCAGCTACATTATCTCAGGAACAACAACTGCAACATCAACAGGATCATCATCGACTAGTATCACCTTCTTATATGGAAACAACAACAAACATGGCAACGTCGCTTTCAACAACACCTTCATCGGTATCATCATCATCACCACCACAATCACCAGTTACCACTTACTCCTATACAACAAACAGCGATGCGCCCACTGTGATTTCGTCATCCACCTTTCCTCATGAATCTTCCATTTGGCAGAATCAACTGGTGTATATGTCGTCTCCTTCTGATCAATATCAACGTCGGCATAACAAGCCTACACCGTCTTTGCCCTCGTCGCACCGGAAATATGGCTTCTTTGTTCGATTTGCAAGAAAACTTTGGCCTTTTAGACATGTTTGATGTGTCTTTTTCTATATGTATATCTCATTATTATTTATTTTATATATATTTTATCCATCTATTTATATCTTTTATCTATATCTTTATCATCTTTATCCCCCCCTGACCTACCCACCCCAATTCCAATCCCTTTATTTTATATATATCCATTACTGTATGTACTGCCCATCACATTCTTTTGTATATTGACTGCTGCTCTTTTTTTTTTTTTTTTTGTTTCATGTCTTTTGTATTTTATTGTTATCGTTTTTGACGAATAAAAAAAAAGCCTCAAATTGTCTCCTATCTATCTGTTATACATTGCAATAATTTGTGTGTGGGGTGTGGGAGGATGATTAGATCGACAGGGATATGTATGTGAATGAGCCATTGAAAACAAAAAAAACTCAAAAGGGATGGGGAATGGATTGCATCAAATGAAAAAGGAGGGCCTGACGACGGTGACGCTGGAAGAAGTAAAATAAAGTACTCAGGAGGGAAACCTGACAGAATAAAAGAAAAAATGGCACATACATAGAACCTTTGATTTGTAGAAGGGGTTTACTTGGGATTTGTTATATGGATGAGTGGTACAACTAGGAGTCAATGATATGAAAAAAAGATACATAGAAACACTTATTTTTCATTCAATGGATGTACGTTGACAAGTCAGAACCGGGAAAAAAAAACATAAAATTTAAAGCACACTGACAGAATATCAACAGTAACGACTTCGCTCATTATACAATAGATCAGAGTATGAGCGGGGTAATAAAAAGATTCGTATTATTTGAAGGGATATTGTGCCGGGCGATTGATAAAACGGCTGTATTGATGACAACATGAAAGCGACTGGTGGAAGAATCGGATAACTGGGTAACAGTAATTTAATGGAGTTTACTGTAAAAAGTGATTTAATATATTATACAATCCATGAGAGGACGAAAGGAATATTTTTTATTGAAACATAACAATGGTCAACATGAATCAAAATAAGATGACGGTAGAATAAAAAAGAATCTATTGCATAAGACATGAGAGAGACAAATGGGACATTTTTGTTGAAGCATGTAAAAAGAGACATCTTTTATTTATTTGAAAATACAAGCTATGGACAAACTAAGATTATACTAAGCTAATGAAGGCTTCAAAGCTCAACTAATGGTGATCCCAAATCCTAAATCCAAAATGAAAGGGTTTCCCCATGCACCCTGTCATCCCTGATCTGAAAACCCTTTTAAACGAGTCGTGCCGCCAATCTAGGTCCACCATTATCCCATATGGGTCACAATTGTGAAGAAAAAAAGAAAGAGCGCGAAAACGAAAAAAAAAAAAAATTGAGCCAAAATAAATATTCACGTGTGCGGGATTTGAATCTTTTTTGTGAGCTGCAGCTCTGGATTTTTCAATAACTTTTTTCAAAAAAAATTAAAGAGAGGGGTCCAAAAGTCTGTTATCTTGCTAGGTATAACATAGACGCATACACGCACACATACATTATAAGTAACGGTATTATCCACAATAACGATGCAATTTTGGTTTTCCTGTTGATATTGTTATCGTGGGTACTTACTTTCTCCTACCCTCACGTCGTCTTAAAACTAGAAAATAACCCCTCCCCTTTACTATTCTACTTTAAGATACTACGGAGACCTCAGTACTTATTGTATTAATAAAAATAAATACACTGGCTTTGGCTAGCATTGGTTTGGTAGAATTCCACGAAAAAAAAAAATCTGACTGTGATACAGTGAAAAGTGTGCTGAAGGCATTAGTCAAAGATAAGAGGTTAATCTCAGTCATTAGTAGCAAAGTAAGCTACTTAATGCTTACAATATTTCCTCTATTTCGCATAATTGCTTTTTTAATTGGTATATATGTATATTTAGAAAACACAGTTGTGCTTGTGTGTGTAAAAAAAAAAAAAAAAAAAAAAAAAAACAGGATGCAGGGCTTCTTTTACAGGGATTTGATAGAGTCGTGGACCATGTACTGATCTTGAGTTAGATTCTCGGTGGTCTGACAATGTTTCCGTGTGAGTGACGATTTGATAATCCTGTGCGTGGGCAGTAAATTTACCGCTAAGAAAACAATGCTACATTTTATTTTGGAAACGGTGTTTTTTTCACAAGGTGAAAATAGTCAGAAAAATATCAGGGGAAAATTTCATGAGTTCGGCAAAACGATATACTGTAAATATTAATCCTGAATCTGTTTTAAACTAGAGTCAATATGGCTCCTTCGTGAAGAAATAAAAAAAAAATCAGAAGTAAAGCAACATCGACATATTGTAGATTGGATGAGGCAATCTATTAAAACTTTCCGAAGTCGGTTCATTTTAAATCATCTCTACTCTCATTTGTTTAAGATATATCTCTTGGTTCCTTTTTGTATGATGGTTATCAAAAAAGGTAGTTTAGCTCATTGACCTCTTGAAAGTCTGGTCGGCAATTGAAAATTAAAGTTTCAGTAAACCGCGCATGAATTTAATCGCATTTCTTTCTCTTCTCGCTATTTTTTAGTTATTTCAATTGATTATCGTCACTTTAATTGTATAAACTATGAAATGGGAATTGTTGATATAAACCAGGAAACTCAATACGATGTGATCGCCATTATCAATACTTTACAGCAACTACTGGAGGCGGCTCAAAACGACAACCACCAGGTAAAATAAAAACCGGGCTGAGATGTGCACTTGGCAGTTATAAAACCGTTAACGCTATTTTTTTTTAAAAAAAAAAAAAATCACAGTTGAAACAATGCCTATCTGACCAAAAATACCAATACCAAAAAGATATGGATTCTGTATGTAGCCACCCCAACCTTGAAAAACTAACGTTGTAGATCGCAAGTGAACAAACATCTTTTATTTGTATCTTATAGAAAACCGATGGGATCTTACAAGAAAAAAATATATTGTACAACATGCAAGAGAAATTGGAAGCAGACCTATATACAAAAGACCAAGAATTAGAAGCTGAAAAGAAAAAAGCGCAACACTGGAAACGGCTTTACGACGATTTAGATAAATCTCTCTACTTTGAGGTAAGAGAGAGTGTTACGATCCATGAAAAAAAAAAAAAATGTTGTCTTGTATTAGTATTCACTCATTATTTGCAATACTTAGCGCGAAGAATTTGATAAGGACCGACATCAATGGACACATCGGGAATCACAGTTGACAGATCATATTCGACTTCTCAAACAGCAGCAACATCAAATGGATAAACATCAGTACTACAACCAGTCAGCAAATCAAAATGACACTGTACTATCTTCTCATTCGACCTTGGAAACTTCCAACAGGAAAAAAAATTGCGATCATTTTGCCAAAGGTATACATACATAGATCCCTCCTCCAACACAAATATATTGCTAATATATGTATTTATATATATATATATATATACAGACATGGTACTCTCAAGTGGCATGTGTAAATATGGTGGTAGTTTTCCGCGCAAAATGGACCAGATATCACAGCAGCGTATGATAAATACCGCACCAGCGAATGACTCAGCAGAGGATACCATCGAAGCATTGAAAAAAAGAATCACGCAACTAAAATCGGACCTAGAACAACAAGCAATTAAATTACAACATCAGCATTTTTTGGAGAATGATGAAGCGTCTCGAAAGATAAGTCATTTGCTGGATCAAATCAACAGTATGAAGCAGCTCAATCGGTCATTAATGGAGGAAAACGAAAGCTACCGGATGCTTTTGCATGAAAAAACAATCAGCGGGGACTTTTTAACTGTGTCCATTGGACGGGTATGTTGTAAATAGGATAAAGATAATGGATTTGTGCCCCCCCCCTCGCCCTCCCATCTACTAATTATTTTTTATAGTTTATTGGTGATGAATACTTGAATACTATTGGCGACAACAAGAACGAGCAACGTACTTCTGAGGATGCTGTCGAAAACATCAGGAAAAGCAAGATCCCAAAGGAAAACCATGGGCTGAATTTGGCAGATGAATTGGCACTGGCATCTTCAGCTGAAAAGGCTACGAAAGAAAATGGTAATATATCTATATATATATTATAATATTCGTTGACTAACATTACTGGTTCTCTCTCTCTCTTTTTTTTTTTTTTTTTTTTTTTTCTAGATTTACTGACCGAAATCAGAACATTACAGGATGAAAACCGTGCTCTTCAACTTTATATGAACAAAATCCTACTCCGAATTATCGAAAGCAAGCATTCCGAAAACCTTCTTAGTATTGACGAACCTAACAACCCGAAAAAAATAACAGTCATCACCAAGTCAATCGGCCCTTCCAAAGCATTGTCTAACACAGCAACTTCTACTACAATGCGCGGCCAAAGGCAGAAATCCATAGACAAAAGGAAAACTTTGTCTTGTCAGTCATTTGACAGTGATGCAACAACGCTCAATGGTACCGAGATGGCAAATACTACAAGGCGAAACGATAGTGATTCTTGGTCACATATTTTCAAGCGGATGGGAAGTGGTTTGGGTGGATGGGCAAAGACGACTCACTCTGATACAAATTATATAGTAGATAGTCCCTTAGTATAGAAATAGAAAACGCATTAGTTGTGGTTTTATTTATTATCCCTTTTTCATTAGCATTTAGAAATAAATTCGCTCTGCAGCATTTGAAATCATTGGTCTTTTTTTATTTTATTTTATTTTATTTTATTTTATTTTCCACTTTAAATATTTATTATACTGTTGTTGACAATAAAGAAGCAGGCATCCGGAAAAGACATATAAGATAGAGGTTCACTGACTACTCTTTGAATAACATGGGTAAAATCAGCGTCTCTCCAAACCGATAGAGTGCTGAGAGACGAGATATATTTTTATTCAGGTTGTAGATATAAACTATGACACATATCTAATTGTACGGAGATAGGAGTGGTGTGTGGGTGATTGTGTGGTATCTATAGTGGGGGATCTGGCTGTATAATAAACATAGCGTCAGGCAAGCTATTACAATCAAAGGGGATAGGTTATCCTACAGTGAGTGATAAACTATTTTACAGTGAAGGAGTGTTTGTGCTACCAGGTCGGCCGAATTGCTCCTTTTTTTTGCAGGGACATCAAGGAAGAATATTAATAACAACGGCAACGTTTAATGGTGATATTTCTTAATACCCAGTAGAAGGGAACTGTTACGTTTATGACGTTGTATGGTGGGGAAAAGGGTTTGGGTTCACCCACCATAAAAAAAATTCAATTCAACTCCCGCCCACGTGGATATTTATTTGTCTCTTTTTTTTTCACCCACTTCCTTTTCGTTTTCTTTTTTTTTTTTTTTTTTTTTTTTTTTCTTTGAGGTTATTTCGGACGTATATTAGTATCAGGACTAGTTTAGAATGGTTTTCAGCTCAGGGATTACAAGATGCATGGGGAGACCCTTTCATTTTGGTTTCAGGATTTAGGACCTCCATTAGTTGGGATTTTTGGCGGCTTCCTATAGCTTGGTTTAGTTTTAGTTTTTCCATAGTCTGAATCTATATTTGAATAAAATATGTCTCTTTTTACAATGTTTAATGAAAAAATGTCCCATCAGTTTCTCTCATGGCTGGTGTAGTAGATCCCTTACTTTTTTTTTTTTTTACTCCCCTCCCTTTAGATTACTGTTGACGGTGTTCCACAATGGTCTCCCTCATGCTACATTCATTGAATCAGTTGTTATAATGAACCCGTTGTCTTTAGTTTTAGTATATACCATTATGTTCAATAAAAAAATGTCGTTTTTCTTATTAGTTTAATTAACCATACTCTGACACATCATATACTGAAAAAGTGTAGCTATTGAAAGTCTTAGTAGGTTGATATTTGCTTCTTTGTATACTAAATTCACAGTATTTACTCCTTTAATACCGTGTATACAGTACAATTGAGAAAAGCGACAGCAACATCGATATAAAAATTTTGGTCAAATAGAAACGGATATCAATAATCGTATACTATTATTGATGATATGTCATGGTGCAACTGTTCGCGGTTCTTTACAGCACTAATTGGCCAAACAGATGGTTAGCGAACCTCAATTGTTCAAGGATATCACACTTACTTTACCCCGATAATGGTTGATTGTGTTTCATGCTTCTGATGGTCTCGTCGTCTTATGCTTGCTGACTATTGGATCCATCCAGGTCACATCCCCCACTAGAGCAATACATCTTTCCATCCGCCCACCCGCTTTATTTTCTTACTAGTATGGTATACCTTTCACACATCATTATATTTGCACCCTTCCCACCCGTTAGACAGATTCCCAGTGAATTTAGATACATCTTCAAATATTCAAACAATAAAAGTATACTATTTTCATTTCTTCATTGACACAGTTTGGCTTTTAGATAATTTTTTATTCAAAAAATTTCAAATAATAAAGAAAATAACTAATCTATTCTAATCTATATTGTCCATGATCCTAATCAAAAAAATGATGAAATGATAAGTATATACTGTGATTATTGAAATTTGTCAATACAAGTAGGAACTTTATAAAAAAAAATCATCAGCAAGTCAATTTAAATCCTAGAAGCCACGGAAAAATGAACACTCGCTCCGTTCGGACCATAACAAACCCGAAAGTCTATTACCATCGTACTTGTACTAAAGCAGAACATTCCCACCCGAACGCGGTTGATCGATGACACCACGATCAATCTCAGAGAACCCAAGAAAGAGATGATGTCAAAGTCCAGGTGCCTTCAGGTGTGGGCCACGATCATAGAATGGATATAACTTTGACTCATCATATTGATTTTTTTTCATCGTTTCCTCTGTTTCTTCTTTTTTTGAATGTTTTTTTTTACCTTTTTGATAGGTAAGCATGGATATCCCTAAACAATCAAGGCGCGCCCAATAAAACTTGACATAATCAAATCAAAAAACAATTTGATAAGATAGATCACTATTGTATACAAATAAAAAAAAAGGTCAATCTACTTTCCTTTCACTTTTATATACCAACAATTGAACTCATTTCTTTTCATCTTTTGGAAGGTCAGATACGAGGAATTCCATTGTTTTTAATCCACAATGCCATCTTTATCCAATCTTACGATAAAAGAATAAAGCGGCTTCAGGACATCAGCAATGTTTTTCATCATTCAACCAAAAAGATATGGTCTCACTTTTTTTTCTGGTTGGGTAAACTTACGTTTTAAAAGGTGTCTTGAAGAAAAGAAGAAGTAAAAAAAAAATTTTCACCAGGGGGGGAGGCTTTTTAAAGGAAAGTGAAGCCCGCGACATAAAATTTTTTCTCATGTGACGACCTTATATGGAGGCTTTTTTCCGCGAGAAGAAGGACCAATTATTTTTACAACACCGCTATATTGGTCAAGGGAAAAAATGTGCTTCGGAAGTGGTTTTCATACAATGATATGGTAATCCACCTTTTTTTTTAAAATAGTCAAACAGCCAAATATTATATTTCCCCTACTCGTGCACTACACTGGGAAGTAGACACCCCTATCCATTTCTTTCATCATTTATGCCAGTCAATCCAGCCCAACGTGGCATTTATAGTTCGCAGTGAAACTGTTCAGCAAGCAAAGAGAGTAAATGTGCGTGTAAACATGAGCCTGTACATGCACTGCGCAGCTTGGTGTTCATCCATCAAGATTAAATAACCTCATGTATGAATATGAGAACAGCATATGTCTACTTGTTACTCTCTAGGATTGATCTTTTTTTTTTTGAACTCTACTAGGCGAACACCCTCTTTTTTTTTTTATTAAATTTGAACTCCCCCAAGAAAAAAAATTGAGGTTTTTTTTTTTTTTTTTTTTTTTTGTCTCTTCGTTTTTTCTTTACTCCTTGGATTCCGCTGATGACTTCCAACTTTGAAATAGAACGCGATAAGCTCATGGAAAAAGTGTCTCAGGGCCTGGGACAACTTGTTGGAAGCCTGGGAGATTTAAATCGAAACCTTGAAACAGTCAACACCATTGGGAAAGAATTCGAAGCACCTGCCAATGTTTGGCACCAATTCCACCAATCAGTCATGGCGCCAGATACAACCTCACCTATAGCGACAGATAGTAATCCAGCAGGAACGATGAAGAAACCGGAAGATCATGATTATGATATGCTATCCAATCAGGCACTTGCTCAGGATGAAACGCACTCAACCACTCATCAGCACTCACAACTCTCACGACTCTCACACCAATCAAACTAGTTATATATTACATATACCCTCCTCACTTCGTAATAGTAGTTTATTTCCCAGTCCCAGTCCCCATAAAACATACAACATCACGCTTTACTTTTATCTTTTATTTATACTTGCCTCCCTTTTTGTATCGAAGCTTATGCAATAAACTATTTGATGATCTGCTGGAGTTTTTAGGGGAAATCATGGATCTACTGAGTGTCAAGTAGTGGGGGCGTGCAGGGTTTGAAATATGTGTAGGTTTTTTTTTTGATGTGTCTAATTGATATTTTTTCAAGTAGGGATTAGGTGCCTCATTATTCCACATTTCGGAAAGCGTGGTGCACAACTGCAGTGCAGTATGTTGTATGCACTGATACGGGGGATGTTTGATTTTCTCGAAATCTTGGAATATTCATACCCCGCTTCACATGATTTTCTAATTAATTTTTCTCTAACCCCTCTTTTCTTTTCTTTGTCTTTTTCTTTTTTTTTCAGAAACATCATCTTCATCGACGATCTCAGTGGCATAATGGATTATCTGGATTAGTGTTAGAATTTGAATCAGGGACATTTTGAAAAATACAATACAAACATGCATGGGGAACCGTTTCATTTTGGATTTATGATTTTGGACCACCATTAGCTTAGTGCCAACTTAGAACAGTACGGTACGGCACAATGAAACCCTTTATTGGCATAGCTTAGTGTTAATTGACATAGTTTATATCTATATGCGAATAAAATATGTTATTGTTTTTTTTACCATTAATCGCTCTCGTACGTTTCATTGTGGTGGAAAGGGTTATGTATATGTGGGTAGGTCTTGACATCAAAACTCGACCCTCTGTCTAAAGAGTATACATAGTTATAAGAAGAAATTCAATGGGCTTTCAGAGAAATTAAAATTGTATATTTGTGTCATCGACAAGAGATGTAAGCAGAGGAGCACGATGGATTAAAGTACTGTTACCATGTCAAGGAACAATTGGTCTAAAGTGGAATAGGGTGGAGACTTGTGCGTAGCATAGAAGCGGTCAATTCTTTTGGGAAGGGGAAGGCGTGAGGTTGGCAGTAATGTGGGATAGTGAATATCTATACTATCTTTGCCACAAAAAAAAGGGGGTGTTGAAGCTACAAGTCAATAACGATGAGATATCACTATAGTGGGTGGTAGAAATACATCCACAGCCCAAAATCGCTTATTACTAATTGTCGTCCTAGTACCAATCCACATATAATGTAGTTGGCACGAAACTCTGGTGACCATACTGCACACGACATAGCTATTTTCTGGTTACTGCCTCCGTTTTTGTCCTGCAGAAAGATCTGGAAGCTGTGCATGGCACCGTTTATATCACATTTGATCGTCAGGATAATATACAAAAAAATTTCATACATATATGTTAGCTGAACAGTAATCTCTATGCACAGTATTTTTATACTCCACCATTATCCATCATACGTTTTCATAATAGATAGTGGATGTATATTGAAGCACACTGACAAGGATCGTTAACTAACGAAATAGTACTGATTGTTCAAAATTTGTCCTTATGACTATCACCAAAATTATTGTCCTATATGACATAATATTTAATTCATATCTTATCATACACCAAGAAAGGAAGAAAAAAGCATTGTTCAACATCAAATGGGTCAAGAAAGCTGTTATATTTTATTGAAGGATAAACATAAACTGTGAAGGTCAGTCACTAAAAAAGAGATCTAACGGAGCTAACATGAGGGAGACTAATGGGAGATCTAGAGAATGGTTTGCACTAAATGGGAGTGATAAATATAATATGGGAAGTAATATAATGTAGAATACAAGACATGGGAGTCACTGTAGGGATATCCTTTATTGAAGCGTAACTCGTCACTAGTGTATGGGAATGATGGTAAAAAGAGATCTACCGTACTTACAAGATATCAGAGAGACTAACACGGCATTCTTAATCGAAACAAGTAAAAAGAGACATATTTTATTTAGATGTTGATACAAACTATGGACTGACTAACATTAAACTAAGCTAATGAAGTCTCCTAAAAACCGACTAATGGTGGTCCAAAATCTTGACTCCAAAATGAAAGGGTTTTCCCATGCATCTTGTAATCCCTGTCCTGAAATCCCTTCTAAACTAGACCTGACACTAATCTAGAATCACCGTAACCCCAAAAAAGCTGAATGGTGAAGAAAAAAGAAAGAAGGAGGCGAGAAAAAAAATTGAGAGTAAATAATAATCCACGTGGTCGGAATTTGAAATATTGTATGTGGCTCTCGTCAGGATTGGTTTGTGCTTGTTTGATAGAGAAAAGTGATAACAATAGATACTGGGGTTGGGGAAAGGTAAACAACATGGTGGAGGCGGGGTTGATGGGGTTGATATCAATGTGGGGATGGGAGGACAAGGTCGAGTATTTCAAATTAGTGGATGATACCGATATATTCTTTAATAATTATTAAGTTTTATTTTGCGATGAATGAAAAAAAAAAAAAGATGAAGTAAATAATACACTAAGACATACATATATATGTATATATATAAACAGTCATTCTATAAGAAATGGTAAAAGGAGGAAGAGGAAGAAGGAGAGGGAGAGGAAAGGGGGGAATAGTAATCTATATAATCTATCAATCTATCTATCTATTTCTTGGCAAAAAGCGCATTCAAATCCAAGTCGGCCCAGCCCAGTTCGTGACCCAATTGATCAATTGATTTTTGCTTGGTTTCAGGGACAAAGATAACAACGAAAATGGCAACAACAAAAGTGATACCAGCGAAGATCAAAAACACGTAGGGGCCACAAGCGTTTTGGAGAGTAGGGAAGATAAGACCAATGATAAAGTTACACAACCAGTTGATAACGAGAGCAATGGAACTGGCAGTACCAACAGCATAGGTAGGATATACTTCAGCAGTAATAACGAAAGGAATGACGCCAAGACCGATAGCATAAGAGGCAACAAAGAGCATGACACAGACGACTTGCAAGGGTGAGACTTCGAACTTGAGACCGATGGTCATAAGGACACTGAAGATACACATACCAACAGCGGAGATCAACAAAAGCATTTTGCGGCCCAAACGATCAATCAAACCAAGAGCAAGAATAGTCAAAGCAACGTTGAGAGCAGCTACACCGACCGTCACGTAACGAGCATCGTCAGCGAAAGAGTTTTGGAAGATACTTGTTGAGTAGTACATAATAGCATTGATACCAGTGAGTTGTCCCGCAGCGTGCACCACCATCATTTTCAAAGTCAATTTGGCCAAAACAGGAGTTGTCATCAATTGCTTAATGGAAAGGTTGGTATCATTACCCTTGGAGTCGGTAGGGGCAGCAGGAGCGGAGGGATCGGCCATACCAGCAGCAGAGTCGGTATCGTTGTCGCTGTATTTGACCTTTGTATCTTCACGGTCATAACCTTGAATAAGAGTGGTGAGCATATCGTTGTATTCTTCATCAATGTTGCCATTTCGTAAACGAAGCATTTCGGTACGGCCTTCATCCACACGGTTATTGGTGACTAACCATCGAGGAGAGCGAGGCAAGAAGGGTAAGCACACCATTTGTAAAATAGCAGGAGCGACCGTCATCACGGTCACCACACGCCATCCGACAGGAGAAGATAAGCCCAAACCAATACATTCAATAATCAAAATACCACAGGTCACAAAGAGTTGGAGTACGGAACCAAGAGCACCACGGTACTTGGGAGGAGAAATTTCAGCAATGTATAAGGACACAACCACAGTCATGAACCCGGAACCCAAACCGACAAAGATACGACCAATGGAAAATTGAGCACTGGTAGTGGATGTGGACAGTAAAATAGCACCAATAAAGAAGGTAACGTTCATGATCATCATGGAATCACGACGACCGAATTTTCTGGCCAAAGGAGCAGATAAACATGCGCCTAACAGACCACCTACAGCAAACATACCAGTAGCCACACCCCTAAATAATGCGAATAAAATATAAGTATGCGTGTACGTATTTATATATATATATATATATCTTTATGGTTTTATTGTGTTTTTGTTATGCACTTACCAAATCCATGAATCCATTGGAATACATTGAGGTAAGCTTGAGTTTGGATAATAAGTCACCTCACCAGGGGCAACACCGGGACATTCTTTGACATAATCACCAGGAATATTCAAAGAACTGGTATTAAAACCGTTGTTCATAGCACCCAAAGATGCGATCACGACACAGAAAAGTACAAAGGGTCGAAGAGGAGCCGTTCTTGAATCCATTATTGTTGTAGATGTTATATATTAAAAATTGATTGTGCGTGTATGTATATAAGGATCGTATAAAATAATGATAATAAAAAAAAAAGAATGTACAAAAAGAAGGGCAAAAAACGGGAATTGGTTGAAAAAAAAAAAAAAAAAAAAAAAGTTGGGGAAACAAAGGAAAAGTAAAAAAAAAAAAAAAATGGAGTTGCACCCGCTTTTAAAAGAGCATGGCGGAATGTGAAAAACATTGACAGGTACAAAAAAAAAAAAAAAAAAAAACTTTGATTTGTTCGTCTAGGCTCAAAAAAAATTAATAGGGCATCAATCTTATTATAGGTTGTTTGCATGCCTCCTTAGATGACTTGACCTACTACTTTGTTTTTCACCATGTGCATATTCTATGTATATTCAAGAACATTACCAAATTTCAAACCATCTCCATTCTTCTATTCCGTCCATCAGGTTCAAAGGAAAAATCAACAATGACTCCTTATCGATGATAATGAGACCTGGCAATCCAAGCTAAGGGTAAATATTTTTTTTAGCTTTGTTTCTCGTTGTTGATTTTTTTTTAACCGTCTTTTCAATTTGGGATTTAATCGCCGTCGGCTCGCTATGACGATATTGTAGTAAACAACATGGCAAACAAAAAAGTGGAGACTGAAGAGGGGGAGGGGGAGGGGGAGGGGAGAAACTGGGTGGAGAGCGGAAATTCGCACTAGACTATAGATATAAGGATTCCGCAGAGTCCCGCATTCAAGTGTAACTGGAATAAATGACAGGGTCTTTCCATATTTGGATCCAAGCCTTTTTTTTTTTATTTCACCGTTTTATCTATATATTCTATATAATGCGTCGATACTTTTTCAAGTCATGTATCCCTTCTCTTTATTGGTTGGGGAGAAAGGATAAATAATAATTATAATAAAAAGTGGTTATACATGTATGGGGGTGGGGGGAAAAAAAAAGTAAACAAAGGGACGGAGTAGGAAAAAAAAATGAAAACGAGATTGTTCAGCTTAGTTCACATAGTGTATGCATGTCGAATAGATTATCCGGGAAAACGAGGAAATATCGGTATTATAAAATAGATGAGATCATTCCATATCCAGGAAGATTCGGTACAAATTCAGTGCCGAAACAGAGAAACGAGAAAAAAAGAAGGTTGTTATCAAGATTTTACTAATATTTTCAAGCCAAAAAAGTCAGCGATGAATATATAGTTTTTATTTAAAAAAAAGTAAAAGTGGTATGATAAAATATAAGGAAAGGAAACATAAAATATAAAGACTATGTACAATATTTATAATAAGAATAATAGTAATACTAACAAGAATAAATATAAAAATAAATAAATATCTAAAAGGGAAAATGGGAATGATTCTATCTAAATAGAGAGAAAGAAAGAGTGCGTGCATGTGTGTTTTAAAAACCAGAAAATGGGTCCCCAACCGAGTCTTGATTCTTTGTCAGAGTATTGGCTTCAAGATCATTGGCAATATCATCATCATCATCGGTATTATCACCCATAATAGATCCATAAGGTGTACTTGGTTCACTATAAGCTTGGAAGCAAGAGGTATCACCAGCATGTTTGACTTGAGGAATGTAAGGTGGCTTGACTTGGCATTTGCTGAGCTTGACAAAATCCATTTTCTTGAACCAAGGATGACGTTTAATATCATCAGCACCATCCTTCAGGTTTCCAAAGCGTTCCGTTGGCTTCACATTTAACAATGTTGTAGTAAATCCACAAGATCATCGGACATTCGGTTGGGCAGATATGTGACATTGCAATCCAAAATCATTTGATACTTGTCTACTGGGTTTTCTGCTTGGAATGGCGCTTCGCCCATCACCATTTCGTATATTAAAATGCCAAATGACCACCAGTCTACAGCCTTCGTATATCCTTGTGACCGAATAATTTCTGGTGCCAAGTAATCGGGTGTACCTATTCAATTAAAAAAAAAAACCTTCTTTTGTCAGTGGTGGTTCATTCCCTCATCGTTCCCCATTTGACTTACCACAAACAGTCCAAGTTAAATCCGTCACTTTTTTACTAAACCCAAAATCAGCCAGTTTGATATGTCCCTGCGCATCCAATAAAATATTCTCAGGCTTGATGTCGCGATAAGCAATGTCCAAATGATGAAGATATTCAATAGCCAATAGGACCTCTGCCGCATAAAACCTTGCCGTCGATTCCGAGAAAGACTATATTAGAAAAAAAAAAAAAAAAAAAAAAGTCAGAACCTCCACCCACTCCCCGAGTATTTCAAGGGTACGTGCTGTTGTTGTTGGGGGTTGTACCTTATTTTTCCGTAATATCCTAAAGAGTTCCCCACCAGGTGCATAATCCATAACAAAAAAGACATGTGTATCATCTTGAAAGGTATCCCAGAGTTTGACTACAAAAGGATGATCCACCGATCGCAGGATGACCCGTTCATTGTTTGCATGTTCCACTTGTCGTCGGTCTACCAATTCTTGTTTCCGTAATGCCTTGATCGCATAAAACCGCCCTGTTGTACGACCTTGGGCGAGATGCACCCTGCCAAACGAGCCCGTGCCCACCGTTTTTTCCAAGATGAAGTTGTTCAGACTTAGTTTATGTCGCCCCAGAGGTTTGCGCATGGAATTTGCCCGCCGCGCCATGGTCTTCGCCGAAGTCAAACGACGCTGTGGCGTGATGTTGTTGTGGTTGCTGCTGCTGCTGCCGCTGATGGGCTCGGTATCCTCATCCGTGGTATATTCACTACATCCGCCTCCATCAGAATCATCGTAAGCGTCGTCGTCGTCGTCGTCTTCGCTGGGGCCTGCCTCTTGCTGTAGTGTCGGTGTCATTTTCATATGTTGTAATTTTTTACGAAGGTCTCGGTTCATGGAGAAGGATCGTCGACACCGTCGCTGCTTGGCAGGTACAGTAATTGGATTGGATTGAGGTGAAGATACAAGTGGTGAGGATGATGATGATGGAGATGATGGTGGTGGTGGGCTGGAGGGTGAAGTAGGTGCAGATGATGATGGAGACAATACGGGAGACGAGACACCAGACGTGGTCAATCGTAATTTGGGTGATGTAGCTGAATCAGATGCCCCAAAAGAAGATAGTGGACTGATAGGCGGAGGTGGTGATGATTGAGTGAAAAAGTTGGGTGGAAGTGTCGTTTTTCGTTCACTGGTGGCGAGTGGAAAAGGTGAGCTGATACCGCTATGGGTATATTCTCCATGTGGAAGACCACGACCTATAGAGTTCAAAGTTTTTGACAGGTGAGTTTCACAAGAAAAGAAATGAATGCGTTGATGGAGCCATATACTTACCATGACTCGGAGCGCTCTGTTGTTTTTTCATAGTTGTCCCGACTGTCTGTTGCTGTTGTTGCTCTTGTTGTTTATCAGACGGCAGAGACCCTCGGGGTGACTGATCGGGTGTTGGCATTGCAAGATGTTCTGGTTTCACAGGCAATTGATCAGAAGGAGTGAACGCCCCTTCAGGAAGCATAATGTAGACAAACCAAACAAACTGTAAGCTGAAATGTCAGACAAGATACCAAAAAGATAAATGGTATCAATGAATGTAAAAATAATAGAATAGAAAACTGAATTTCAAGCCACGAGCAAAATGTCAAAGAAAAAAAAAATGGCCGAGAACGGCATTTGAATTTATATGTGTTGCAAGAAACAATCCATATGATACGACAGTCTTTGATATCCCATAGATAAAAGCGCAATTTTATTCGATAGCAATACTAACGTAGATAAGGAATTATCAATATATCGTAATGTTCAGATAATTATGCTAAATGGGAAAGGGAGGGGCATAGAACAAATTCATCCATAAAGTGCGGGTTATTCAGTAGAAAGACGGCCTTGATCATCAAACGAGAACGATATTTGTAAATTTGAGCTTCCAAACGAAAAAACAAAACAAACAATAACATCAAGCAAAACAACAGTAATTATTTATTAATTCAACCATTCAATCAGTAGCTACTAAATCAATATACTACAAACTAAGATCAAACACATCTAAAATATGGGGGATAAGACGATGGGTGTAAATAAATACATAAATAAAAGAATAAAAAAAATGATCACATGGGAGTAAAAACAACGAGAGAGGAAGGGGGATGAGGGGAATATATCCACCACGCCAGATATAAAGCGATATGATGATGCTGAAAGAAAAGCCGGCACTTACTCCACAGAGCGCCATCTTTGACACCACTACAGGGGAAGTTTTCGATTGTCATCACGTAATTGTTTCACCAAATAATTTGCTTCACCAAAATCGTTGCCTGACCTCTCCTGTCGTTTCAATTGCGTGTGTAGACATTGAACATCGCTGTTGTTGTCGTTTTTTCCGCTTGTCACCAAAAGTTGATTCCATGTCACTTTGAATAAAAGTATCATCGATAAAAGAGATAACTCAGGTGACAACTGTACCGTAGTGTTTCTGAAGACATATTGGTGAGTGAGTCTATCGCTGTTGTGAATGTTTTGTGTATAAAGGCAAATGGTAATTGCAATAGCTGATAACGGCGACGGCGCTGCGAGACGATGATTACTGCTGTATATAGAGTGTCGTAATGAACCATCAGAATGAGTACCGTTATCTTATGACGGTGTTGCTGTCGTTAGTCAGAAAATGATGTCTCGTTAGTGTGTAGTGTATGTACTATTCCTGGCAGTCCGTAGTTGTTTACCCACCGTTCTAGTTTTTGGGTCTTTGATACATATATAAAAAGGTGAAATCCATGTTCCAGAATTTTCAATAGCTTCCATAGATTCAGTCGACACGGTACCGTAAGATACAGGTAAAGCATATGATCATCATTAGAACATCACAGAAAAAATAGAAAAGTGAAAAAAATGGAATTTTTCATGAGTAACCCCTTGACAAGAATTCAAAAAATTAAGGTTTCCCAGTGATTAGGCGGAAATTCTCCGCCCACATTTATTTTTTAGCCCAATGGTCACGCCCAAAAATTGAAAATCCAAAAAACAAAAAATAAAAATTCAAAGCGGGGATTTAAACTGACCCACAAAAATAGCGTAGTAGGTCGCTCGCTGACCACCTCTTTCTCTCTCTCTTCTCCTTATCACTTGATTACTTTTCCTCTTTATTCATAGTAATTCTTTTCTTTAATCCATCTGCTTTACACATTTGTTTATTTTAATTATGGCCGAAACATCCTCCACCCCTACATCCGCCAAGCTTCCCAACAATGGCAAGGCGGCCAATGTCAAGCTGGTTTTATTAGGTATAACCGCTTGGCTTTTTTTTTTTTTTCTAGTTGATGCAAACAATTAACGTTTGTTATATTTTATCGAATAGGCGAATCTGCTGTTGGTAAATCTAGTCTCGTTTTACGTTTTGTCAACCGTGAGTATTCTGAAAATAGGGAACCCACAATTGGAGGTAAGTGAACTTTTTTCTTTTTTTTTTTTTTTTTTTTTTTTTTTTTTTTTTTTTTTTTTTTTTTTTTTTTGTTATTTATCCACACGTTGCAAGCATACTGACTCACCCTTTTTGTTTTCTGCACCTCGTGCCGTCTGTTTATATATAGCGGCATTTTTGACCCAAAAATGCCATTTAAACGACCGTACTATTAAATTCGAGATTTGGGATACTGCTGGTCAAGAACGATTCCATTCCCTTGCGCCCATGTATTACCGTTGTGCTCAAGCGGCTGTGGTGGTTTATGATATTACGAAATCAGTAAGTGGGGGAGGAAACATCACAATAGGCGTAAACTATATACATAAATACTGATAAATAACCAACATCGTGTATTGTTATATTATATTATTGTTTATTTATTAGGCCACACTCGAAAAAGCGAAATCTTGGGTAAAGGAATTACAACGTCAAGCGAATCAGGATATTGTGATTGCTCTTGTTGGAAACAAATCGGATCTAGCAGAAGAAGACGAAGCAGAACGACAAGTACAAACAGAGGATGCCAAAGCCTATGCTGACGAGTCGGATTTGCTTTTCTTTGAAACAAGCGCCAAGTCAGCTCAAAATGTAGATAGTGTGTTTGCTGCCATTGGTAAGTTGGAATTTATAAGAAATCACCATCCTCAGACATCTCATATTGTTGTTGTTTTTTACAACACGTTTGTAGCTGAAAAAATCCCCTTGGAATACATCTTGTCGAATCGAAACGCGGCAGGCCGTCAATCGGGATCAACCCGCGTCGAACTTGGTCAGTCCTCTCCTCAAACCAGTGGATCTTGTGCGTGCTAAAATATCAACAGCAACAACGAACATTGTCATACTATTAGTTTTATGCTTTTGTTATATTGTTTATCATAGCTATTCTTCTATCATACCCCACTACTTTCTTTTATTATCCACTTTCGACCCCTATTATTTATCCTCTATCAAATTCTGAAATAAATATTTATTTACTCCGCCTCATTTTTTTCTTTTGCTCACTTTTTGCTTTTTTTTTTTTATCAATATTTCAATACTATGAACGACGAAGTTACGTATTCTACTGTAAGTGTGTTACTGATATCCACGTTTTTTGCAGAAATAAGCTCACGTTTTGTTTTAGGATACAGTACAGGCAGTGATGAAGTCAGCTTGGAAAGATCCTCGCACTAAAGGTAACGAAAAGATTCTGTTCATAGTATGAAAAACTGACGTTCTTTTCTTTTTTTTAATGGTATTGGGGTGATGGTACAAAAAGCGAACTCACAGGCTGTACAACTGTCAGCTGAATTCTTCAAACTCTTTACTATAGGTATGATATTGAAAATAATGAACAAACTTGACCTAACCCTTCATTCCCTTCTTTTTTTCCCTAAACAATAGAGGCAATCCATCGCGCGTCAGAAGAAGCCAAGCAGATCTCTGATCGTAGTGATGAAGTCCAAGTGGAACATCTCGAAAGGATCCTACCCCAACTTTTGCTGGACTTTTAGGTGGACCCCCCTCCCTGTAGCTTAGTCGATACAGACGCACACGCATACACATACACACACATATGGTCACACATAGCACATACACATACACACAGACACACCTGCACATACTTTAGGAATATATATATATATCCCACCTCCTACCCCTTTTTTTTCAAATTGAAACTATATAATAAAATATACAGGATTTTTTTTTATATTTGATTTTTATTTGATGTGTTGACTGATGAATGACAAAAAAAAAAAGTGAATGATAAGACTACAAAGACATAGATATTATACCCTACACTATAAACTAAGAAATACTACTACATAGAAACTAATTAGCCGCTTCTTGGCCCATGTGGCTGTGCGCGTCGATGTCGTGGTGAATAGAATGCCTGTTGTTGTTGTTGCTGTTGTAAAGGATCCCCACCATAAAACGTAGATTGTTTTGACCCAGGTCCCATTTTGAGTAACGGATCAGAGTTTATCCAAGGTTGTTGTTGTTGTTGTTGTTGTTGTTGCTGAATCGGAGGATTGCCATTTTCCATTAATTCGTCGCGGGCATACATGCTGAATCTGGAGGGTCGCGTGCCATAATCGTACGGAGGTCGTTCTAAAGCGGGTGGTGGTGGTGGTGGCATCATGGACCGTTGATCCATTCATCGTCCTTATCATCTCCACCATCGGCATAGTATGGTGGACGTTGTTGATGATGATGACCAAAAGAAGGCGGGGCGCCCATAGGCAAACCTCGGCTGCTGTTATTGGTTTGATGTTGAGGATATCTGAGTGTCGGATAAAACGATGCACTGGGAGGTGGAAAAGGAAACATGGGTGGTGGTGGTGGCCGCGGGGGTCCGTCCATCATCAAGTTGCCATCATTGTACATTTGTCGTCGTCTTTGTCGCATAGTGTTGAGTCCACTCATCTCATCCATCTCATCCATCTCGTCACTTCCACTGTCATCGTCACCATTCATCATATTGTTGTTTGTATCAAGTAAAGGATCATTATGCATTCTTGGGCCAAATGGAGGAGGCGGAGGAGGTCTATCAAACATCTGAGGAGGTGGTGGAGGAGGAATAGGTAGCTTGGCCATCATCGACGAAAATATGGATGGTGGAGGAAACATCATAGGTTGCTGTAAATAGTATGGGGTGTCATTATTGTTGTCAGGAAGCGATGTTGCGCGAGGTAAACTTTTGCTGCGATGCCTTCTGAATCGTGGGTGACGAAATCCATCCTCTGGGCGCCTTTGTTCAGGTAGAGACCGATGCGATAAAGAGGCAAAATCCGAAGGTTGTGGTGGTGCTCCGAATGGATCATATGAATAAGGGTAACGTTGTTGCTGTTGTTGTTGACGTTTGCTGTTGCTGTCTTCCCATGGTTGCGTTGTTGCTGCTGCTGCTGCTGACGCTGCTGCTGCATTGTAGCTTTGCCACATGTATTCCACGTTTTGCATCCGTACATGTAAGACATGCAAATGATATTTGAGCTGAGTATTTTCCTCCAGAACCCGATCACGTTCCCTACTTGTCTGATCCAGTTGTTCTTTCACCATAAAAAGTTCAGTCAGTTGGTCCTTGTGCTTCTTGAGTGATGGTGGCGGTTGTTGTATATTGCCTTTTTTGTTGCCTTCTGCCTTGAGTGCTTGTTGGTGATATAGATATTGTTGATGGTCATAATCATACGCACTGCTTGACCTGCTCATCGTCGGTGTCTTTTTCTGGTTGTTGGTGCTGTTTGCTGTAGTGGCAGTATTTGATTGAGTTGGATCGGGTGAGTCTGGGTAATGGTCATTAGTAATGTTAACGTCCTTCGTTTTCGAAGAATGGCGATGTTGTTTCCAGGACGGCACAGAATGCTTTGGCTTGGGTGGTGTCGGTTGTCGTTTGGGGGTATATCCCGAAAGTGATTCTTCGGTTTGTCCATAATGGTGATCTAGTTGCTGCTGCTGTTCATGTTGATGGTGGTGCACATCAAGAGAAGGTTGATCTTGCAGTAACTGATGTTGTACTGGTGGCGAGCTGAGTGTAACTTTAGTAGCCATTACACCCTAAGTTGGATAGAAGTAAAACAGTGGCGTCTTAAGAGATATAAAAAATCAAAAAAAAATAATAGAGAAAAAAAAATTGGGTAAAAAGAAAAGGGAATCTCACTTTTTTTTTATTTTTTTATTTGTGTCATGAGGCTTTCTCTCGCTCCCCCTTTTTTCCTTATTTGGGCACCCGCTTTTTTCTTCTTTTTTTTCCCTCGGGCTCCAAACCGATATGAAAGAAAAGCTTGCCCTTTTCCAATAATTAAAAAAAAAATTACTCTAGTGAGGTCATGTTGGTATCATTTTCATAATATCATCAGCCTGCATGGGCAATACTACGATAGGTCAACCACGTGAACTGACCGTCGCTACAGTTAGCTCCATTACTAGATCTCACCCGATCAGCCTCTTTTAAATCCCGGGTTTTTCGCTTTAAAAGGAGGATGACAAACTGGATCTTCATAGTGAAGGCTACGCAAAAACAAAACACAAAAAAAAACAAAAAATCGAAAATAGGGGATATCATACCGTTGACTATTTCATCGGATTACTAATAGCGTTCTCCTTCCCTTTGTAACTGCCCAGCATACACATATTTTCTTAGTTTACGGTCTTAAATTCGAATGGTTTAAAAAATACACCATTATCAAGCAGATATATGTTTTTTTATCTATTTCGAACAATTTGTTGTACACACTCACGTACACACAATGAAACAAACTATATTTTCTTTTTGTGTACCAATTACATTTTCCATTCAACGGGGCGTACTTTCGGTGAGATGATCGTGCTCCCACCCGGGTTAATAGTTATATTCATGCGGCAGTCCTCGATTGTTGAAACACCGACCGACGAGTGTCTTGGACTCGACCAACTACTCTAGTGTATTATACAGTACTGTGCTGTACATCGAGTTAAATCAAAGTGTACTCGGTGAGTTTGACGTTAGTGAGTTCATGCAGGGCATTTCGCATGAATTCGTTTAAATAGTTTTTGCCAAGTTTCTGTATGTATATGTTGTAAGCTGGCGACAGAGGCCATGTTTAAAATTAACTTTGCATACATCAGTGACATTTAACTTCGAGATTTCACAGAGATGCTTTTCCTCTCTCTCTCCTCCGCCATACATATTCTGTGCATTAGTAACTCAGGGACATGAAAAGCGGCATTATTCACTACCAATTTGTTTAAATTTCCGCTCAAAGCCACAAATCCACCAGGCGGCGTTTTATTTCCTCCTGCTAAAATAAAAAAAAATAAAACATATTTTTTCTTCCCTTTCCACACTATTTATTTTTCTTCAATATGCCAAAGAAAGGATTTATCGATCGCAAAAGTGCCAAACATTATCATGTTGTTCATCGATCTCAAAAGGATCCTTTGATCAATGACTCCGATGCCTCTTCTCGAGTCTTGCAAGAAGTGGTCCCTCCAAACATGCTCAAGGTAAGCGACCCTCCCTCCTTTTGGATAGATCAGGTCTTTTCCTCTATCTTGTTAATCACTGATTCAATTTTTTTGTTTTTTTCTCAATAGCATAAAACACCTGAAGAACTTCAAAAACTCAGTGCTCGACCTACAAAGCTGACCCAGGACGAAATTGATCAGTAAGTATAAAAAGAAGGTGAAGGAGCTAGGTAAATATGAACTAATGTGGGGCTATGATATGAATAGACGAGTTGGACAAGCCGCCTTACACGGTGTATACTTTGACGATGCCGAATACGATTATATGCAACATATGAAACCTATTGGTGCGACCGACGCTGTGTTTTTGGAAGCACCAGGTACTCGCAAGGAAAAGGCGCCGGGTGGTCGTCGTGATGGTGGACTGTTATTCCGTGATGATGTGGAAGCTGACAGTGGCAGTACTGGGGAAGGACTGTTTGACAAGGTGAACGATAAAAAGAACCCCAACTTGTTTGAAATGCCAGCAGGTGTACTACCATCCTCTATTGAACTCGACAAAGGCATCACGACCCAACAAACTGGCTTGGAAGGTGGATTGCAACCTGACATGGATCCTCGCCTTCGTGAAGTTTTGGAAGCATTGGAAGATGAAGAATATGTCGAAGACGATCTCGAAGACTTCTTTGGTGACTTGAACGACGATACCATGGAAGCCTACGACCCTGAAGAAGACGAAGAGGAATATTACGATGACTCAGACGCTGAATATGAAGAATACGAAGAAGAATATGAAGATCATGAAGTCGATGGACCTGTGGACCCTGAAAATTACGATTGGCAAGCTGCATTTAACAAGTAAGGGATCTAAATACATTGTGAAAATGAAATGGAATACTAATGATGGTTTTTTTTTCTTCTCGCTTTTGTAGATTCAAAAAGAATCAATCTCGTGGTGGTGGATCTGATGACGAATTTGATGATGATGATGACAGACAATCGAAAGGCACTGGATTCTCTATATCCTCATCAGCAATGCATCGTACTGCCCAACTCCGTGCACTTGATGATCGTTTCGAAAGGGTAGGAAACACTGGAAAGAAAAACAAGACAGCTTAGTTCAAACACTAACCAACTAAATGCTTTTATAAATACAATAGATTGAAGAAGAATACTTACAAGATGATGACGAAGACGAAGAATATTTGGAAGATGCGGAAGAACGTGCAGATTTCGAATCAATTCTAGACGACTTTTTGGACAAGTATGAAGTGGTAGGCAACAAACTGGCCCCTCGCTTGGAAGGTGATGATTCTGCACAAAAACTGGATGCTATTCGTGGCGCTTTTGATACCCTCCGCATTGTGGACAACGAAGAACAACGGGAATTACAACAACAAGAACGACGCGAACGTGCTCTGGTGACATCAAAAACCAAGGAACCTGAATCTCTATGGGCTCGACCTGAACAACGCAAACATCAAACCTGGGATTGTCAAAGTGTGATCTCTACTTACTCCAACTTGGAAAACCATCCTCATTTGATCTCAGACCGTGGCCCCAAGAAGAAGATCTCCATTGATCCCAAAACTGGTATGCCCATCTTGGTGGAAAACAACAATCGCAAGTCCCAACGAAAGAGCAAGTTGCGATACAGTGATGCCCATTCAGATGATGAAGAACAAAATGATGACAACGACGACGAAGAAGACGAGGAAGAAGAAGAAGAACGTGCCAATTTGGGTGAACGTCGCTCCAAGGCAGAAACTAAGGAACAAAAGAAGGAGCGAAAACAAGCTATCAAGGACGCAAAAAAGGTAATCATCAAAAGAGGGAAAAAGAGAAAGTATGTGGAGCTCACCATGTCAGTACTAATTTACTCTTTGCTTGTCTTTTTATTATTATTAGAACCGTCGTGAAGAAAAGAAATCCACAAAGGCAGCCTTCAAGTCTGAAGAAAATCGACAACGCCAAACTCTCCTTCAACAACGCAAAGCTAAGGCTGTCCAACATATTATGTAGTTTAGCTTATCCTCACTTCCCTCCCATTTCATCATGCATATATCTCTATTGTTATTATTATATATTATTCATCAATATTCTTCATAGTGTATAGTTTTTTTTTGTTTTTATTATTATTAGTTGAACCCAAATCGTTTTTTTGATCATTGTTTCTTATATTAGAATAGCATACATCTTTTTTTTTTTTACTTTTTAAATAAATAAATAAAAAACTTTATTTACATACTACTCTTATCTTTATATTATGATCATACACTGATTTCAAACGTCATAGTAATGATAATAAATGGCTGATAGTGATGTGCTGGTATCGGGATAAAAGGGCTGCTGAATAGTGTACTACAGTGATTTTTTTTCGTTTGAACGTCTTTATTTTGATGGTGATAATCAATAGATATTATAATGCAATAAATCACATTACCATTCCAATGGTTGGTAGTTTTCCCTTTCAGATCTATCAAGGGTATACAAAAATAATACGCAAATTAAGTGGCAAGGCCTCACAAAAGATAAAAAAAAAACGAATTCAAATTCCGCCCACGTGAAATTTTTATTTACTCCCAGCTTTATTATTTTACTCCTTTTCTTTTCTTTTTCGTTTTTTTCTTCTTTAATTCTTCGCGATTGTGGCTCCTAGAAGGTCCTGGTGGCTTTAGATTAGTGTCAGGGCTAGTTTAGAAGGGGTTTCAGAACAGGGATTACAACATGCATGGGGAACCCTTTCATTTTGGATCTAGGATTTAGAGCAACCTTTAATTGACTTCCGGAAACCTTCATTAGATTAGTTTAGTATTTAGTTCGTCCATAATTTGTATCTATATATAAATAAATATATCTCTTATGATATCCTTCAATGAAAAATGTCCCATTAGTTTCGTTCGTGTGTTGTGCAAGAGATCCCGTTTTTACTACCATTACGCCTTTTGGCCAGCGTTGAACGTTGTTGTGCTTCAATAAAATTATTTTAGCCTTCCTTATGTCTTGTGTAATAAGTATATTAGACCCTTTTTTACAATCTGTCCTTTAGATTAGTGTTGTCCACTTTTCAAATTTCTCATTAGTCTCTGTCCATTCTTCCTCCCATCAATCTCTGCAATAAATTCCTTGTTGCAATGAGTCCCGTTCGTTTAGTTTTAATAATTACCATATGATTCAATAAACTATGCCTTTTTTTGTTAATAACCCTTCTCTGACCCATAGGATAGTGAATAATGTCGCTATTGTAGCATTCTAATTCACCCGCTAAGACTACTCCCCCCCCACCACCAACTCAAAGACTCAGGAATTGGTTAGCAGTTTTAGATCGTTTACTATTAAACATTCATGTAAATGGGTCTATATTTGCTGTGCATGTATTCCCTCCCGCAGAGACTTGCTGATTGGTTGACAGTTTTAGGTCACTTATATAAGAAACTTGACCCTATTTCCACTTTACTATCCATGTTAATCGACCTAGATATTAGTAATATAGTAGACTCTTTTAAAACAGACCTTGCATCTTCTATGACATGCCTTATCACTGGACACTTCTATCTAAAGAAACATGTCTTTTGTAAGCACCCCATATAAATATATTTTTTCGACAGTACAAACACGCCCCTAAAATCAATCCCGCATAATATAATAGTCCAAAACAATCGGTTCATAAGATACTGTAAAATAAGATAGTTTATTGAAAATATATAGTTACTATTCTAAATATCAAATAATTTTGTCCTTTAAGTCTATATCCTGCTTGTTAATAAAAGTGTGATAAACCAAAAAAAAAAAAAGGAAGAGATAAACTACGGCGAGAGAAATGGTTGTAGTTTTTGATAGAGAATTCTGCATCTATATCGATAAATAAATCTGCTTTTACATCAATAACAACTACCATTTAGATTTACTGCTGTTTCGATAGTGTTCCAAATCAATGAGTAATGAAGGAAGAGTAGCTACCCGTTTTTTCATGGAAGAGGGGATCTAAAGTGAAGAAAGAAAAGGAAAAAAAAAAAATTACTCAAATTTTTAAAAGGAATCCAAAGGCTTTATTGTAATAAAAAAATGGCATAAATGACTGAAAATGAATAAAGGGCAAGCGGAAGGGGAAGATAATGTTAACAAGCACAGCCAGGATCATGGGATTGGTTGTTAGTAGGAAGATTGATAGTATCAGGAAAGTCACTATGAATATTGATATAAGAAGGAAAGAAAGAAAGGAGAGCCAACATTAGTACGAGATAATACATATAACAGCGGAGCACCATTTCCCCCTGTACTTACATATCCACATCCGTTTCGCGAGAAAGGGCATTTCTTGCTATAGTTTGAAACGCCTGATCAACATTGATGGCTTCCTTTGCTGACGTTTCAAAATACCTAAATCAACGCACCAAAAAAAAAAAGAGAAAGTGGGGAATCCCCTTGGTAGATGAGTGATGCCGCTCAACCCGCTGTTGCAGCCTCCCCCCCCGCCCAGTTTAATCCACTTACGGCGCATTTCCTTTGGATTGACACCAAGCCATGGCACGTTTTGGGGATACCTTTATAAAAATAATAGAAATAAAAAATGCAATTATCAGTGGTCATCATCATCATAGTTATTATCATTGGTTTTTTACTTGCCATTCGTTTTGATTCTTCCACATCCACCTTATTGCCTAACAAAACAAAAGGAAATTCGTCGGGGTCTCGTGGCGAAGCTTGTATAAGGAATTCATCACGCCACTGATCTATAACGAGAAGAAAAGTTAGTTCTCTTCCTTTTTTTTTCAAGAATTAGCGTGTGTTTGTGTGAACTTGCCAACGTGTTCAAAGGTTTTGCTGTTATTCACATCGTAGGCCAATACACAACAATCCGCACCCCGATAGAACGCAACACCCAAGGATTGGAACCGTTCTTGTCCAGCCGTATCCCAAATCTATGTAACAACAAGAAACAGATAGTTCCTCAACGGGAGGGAAGTTGTTAGTATTGTACTGTTCTCAGAAGGGCCGAGGATGAGTAAGAGGAAGGAGGTAGGAGGTTTTTTTTTTTTTTTGTTACCTGCATAGTGACAAGACGATCATCCACCAAGACTTCTTTAGTCAGAAAATCGGCGCCAATAGTTGCCTTGTACTGATTGCTGAATGATTTGCTGACATATTGGTTCATGAGTGACGTTTTCCCTACCCTACCGTTGTAGTTGTTTCATAATAATCCCCACCCCAAACTCCATTGTTAGTTCTATTTTTCCCCCCTTTTTTTCTTATGCAGCAGCCGTTTTTCTTTTGTTGAATTCCTCCCCTCATTTGTTTTCTATTTTCATATCAATGTCTTACCCACTATCACCGAGAATGATAACCTTCAGTAATACTTTTTTTCTTCCTGATGACATATTTTGGAGAAAAAGAGACGGAGAAGGAAGAAAAAGAAAAAGTAAGGTTTTGAAAACCCAGAAAAAAGAAGAAAAAAAAAAGAAAGGATCCTCAAATGTATCACGTTTTTTTACGGGTGCTGCGGAGCTTGAACCCACTTCTTGGTGCCTCTACCTACAACGGTTTTTTACAGCGTGACACAAAATGACAGGTTAAAAAAAAATGGAGACGCATAACATATATCAACAGAAAGAAGGAGATAGAATATATGTGTTTGTATGAAAGGCAACAACAGTCATTCCTGGTGATGCGTGACAAAAGACAATGCAAAAATAGGGGGAAATAAGCATGTATTTTTTATTCAAATAGAGAAGGTAAAAAGAAAAGAGAAATAAAAGTAATAATAATAATATATAAAGAGAATAAAGAGGAGAGATATATACTAAATAAATAAAATAAGAATATGATGCTAACTACTGACGACTATGTAAGAGAGAATGACTAACTAACTAGGAGGGAGAGTATGAGATGTGACAAAATTTTGCTAGTGTAAATCCATACCAGGTGGAGGTCGGCTGGCTTTGTGCTGCTGCTGTTGTCGGAGTCTATCCTCATCCTTCGTCTTTCCATCAGACAACGAGATATTATCCAAGAGACTTTGCATTACAAATTCTATATATATATATAAAGGAGAGGAGGGGTTTAGTTATCATCATTTTTCACGTTTACACACATATTCCCTGTCTCTCTCATTGACCATTTTGTTATTTTTTCTAGTTCGTACCTTCGTTACCTCCACTGCTAAATAATCCAGCACTTGACGGTGGTGATTGATGATGATGGGTAGTTGACGTTGAGAGAGAATAGCCAAAGTTTCCAGGGAATCCAGAAGACGTGGTGTGGTGGAATGGAGGAAGAGGGTGATGTCCGGGTGCGGTATGTTGCTGCTGCTGCTGCTGCTGTTGCTGTTGCTGTTGCTGTTGCTGTTGAAAGTGAGATTCCAGTAAAGGTTCCGGCATTGATTTACTTGATTTCAGTGTTTGTTTGGGAATTGAATGGTTATCATCATCATAAGGATTGAAACCACGAGGAGGAGGGCCTGGTGGAGGTTGGTACCGTGGTGTTTCGCCCATCATGGTAGAAAACGGTGGATTCAAAAACGATGCCATATTGGGTTCACCAGAAGAAGTCGCAAAAGCATTATCGCTCAACGGTCGCATAGTAGAAGGATTGTCAACAAAAGAGCGTGGTTGCTGTTGTTGCTGCTGCTGTTGCTGTTGTTGCTGCAATTGCGGTGATCGTTTCGTCGTGTGATGTCCAGTAGTTGATGTCGACCAAATATCTGAAGCTGCTCCAGAGGATGAAGATCCTTCTCGTTGATGTGAGGGAGTTGCCGTGGGTGATCCGCCGCCGCTGCTGCTACCGCCGCCGCCAAACATTCCAAAGCCAGGTCCGCCTAGAGACATTCCCATACGTTGGTAGCGATAGTTTGCCAAAATCACCTTTTCCTGTTCTGTCAAATCCATCGGTGCATCAAAAATAGCTCGCAAGTTATTTTCAGAGATATTCTGCCCAGGTACTTTCCAACTTGAGTCCAAAGAGCCGGGTGCCCCTGAAGGAGTAAGAGGTGGTGGTGGTGCTGAGATCGTTGGAGCTGGACCTGAAGGGCTTGTTTCTGTTGAAGGTGGTGGATATGCTCCAAATGGCATCATGGGATAGGCCATGGAAGCTGCTGAATGGGGCCCACCCATCAAGGAAGAACTTGTGTTCATCATTGGCATCACTGGTTTTGTTGTATCAGCCAAGAATCTGTCAGCAGCAGGTACATCTAAATTAACAAAACCAAAAAAAAAAAGGTAAGAGATCATAGCATGTCATCACTTATAAATATATGTATATATACCTGAGAAACGAGTAGGCGAAGAGGAAGAAGGGTCTTGGGAGTATCGAGGAGCCATAACAGGCTTTGGAGGCAGGAACGATGCAGGGAATTTTTGTTCATAAAAAGCCACATTCTTGGATTTGAGGTAAGAGGTAAGCACATTCAAAGCAGCCGAAAAAGTATCCATAAGCGTGTTGTGCAGAACCAATAAGATGTCATCGGGGCAGTAACGATCAGGGTAAGAGCCAACATTAATAGCATATTCTTGTTGAAGTCGACCCACCACAGTATGCTTAAAGTCGTCTGATTCCAAAAGAGCTGTCAACTCATCAGTGCGGGGCGCACGAAGTTCGTAATCACGGGGAACCACGGATTGCACCATACCCATTGCCAATTCAATTTGCGCATCAGGACCCACCAAAACAACATCATCCGATGCCAATTCACAGTCAGGCCATAAAATACGGGTGTTCGTCTTTTTGCCAATGTCTTCGGTGAAAAAGGTACTTTGATCATGAGCGAGGTGGCGTTGAAGTCGGAAGGGAATAGGGACGGTACGAGTCACATAATCACGGTCCTTGGGATGAATCAGTTCCATCACCGCATGTCGCAAATTGTCGAGGTTGATCTGGTTTTTCATCGGTGTGCGGGCCACCACGTTGTCTTCATTGTCGTAATAACCACCAAGAGAGGCAAATTCTTCCGTGTTGGAAAACTTGACATAGACACCATATTTTTTCATGATCCGCTGGATGTTTTTCCCGCCTACACCAATGATCCGCTTGTGGTACGCCTCGGGCACAAAAAACGAGATTTCTGCCGGTAGTTCTTCTTGAAGCAATGTCAGTCCATCCAAGACCTTGGTAAAACTTGTACTATCCACTTCAATCACAAAGTTGTAGTCGCTGGCCAAAGGCATAAACCGAATCTTGGCACCTGTCGTTTTCATGATCTTGTTGATTTTGCCATTTTTCTTGCCACTGATAAAATCGCGTTGTTCATTGGCGGATTCCACACGGAAAATAGTGCCTTGGTGGAAGGGTTTCAAAAAGGCCATTTCTTGCAGTCGTTGATAGACATTTCGGATCGCACGTTCGGTTCCCATCACTTCAATACATCCAGGTTCCATTTTATACACGACTTGCGCACCAGACACTTGAGACAGTTGAGATACCATTGTTGCCAAATTGCTGGTGGATTCAAAGAAGGAATGCGAAGCACCGTTAGCATTAAAGATAAGCCCATCATGATCATTAAAGAAAAAGATAGCTTCATAAATACTGCAGGCTACAAAGTTAATGGCACGGAGCGTTCGTTCAGCATTCACCCGGTTTTCGGCATACACAGAAATAGAATCATCACCAGATCCAAGAGGAGGGAATCCAACAAATGAGCCTTGAAATGGAAAGAAAAAAATGAAAGGAAGGTCAATGATATGATGATCCCTGATGTAAAAAGAAGAAGCAAACCGTTCTTACCATTATCATGCATAATTTTGCGGATTTCATCCTTACGGTGGAGAAGCATCCAATCCAATTTCTGCGCCGCAATCTTGATTGATTTGTGATACATCGATTTCGCCTACAAAAAGAAAAGGTGAGGAGGGACGAATTGAGCGATTAGGAAAGTTTCCTTTGGGATAACTGGCGCTACTTACCTTTTGAGATATCAATTTGTTCAACATGTCCTTGACACGGGTAACATTGGAAGCATCACCGGTGATATACACATCAGAGCCATCTTCGTCCTCACCATGGACAGTGGTGGCGGCAGCAAAAGGTGAAGGGAAATAAATGTTGGTACAAGTTTCTTCAATGATCGGATGTAAGCCAGTTCGTTTGCGTCCACCAATCAAGTATTGAAACTTCAAAGGCATACGAACAATATCAGAGCGTGCTCCAGCCTACATGATATTAATGAACAGAGACGAAGGAAAGGAAAAAAAAAAAAAAAGGTGAGCGGAACCAAACTATGGGAAACTAGGCGGAGTTGTAAACGGGAATCGTTCTATTTTTCCTTACATTTTCGTCCAGTAGCACCAGTAGCCTGACACGGCATTTTTCAGCGTCTTCGGGTACACCAGTGATCGTCAATGAAGCCGTATGATCGGACGCAAAACAAGATTGATGAGCTTCGGGAGGAGTGATTCGGACGGTTGTGTTGGTGTCTTTTGCGATCGCATCACATTGATCTTGCGTGGGGCATTCGGTCGATGGCACGGGCAAAACGAGATCGATCTATTTAGTGTGTAAGAGAGATAAGAAGTGTCAATATTTCTTTTTGGGGAGGGGGTAGATGGGAGAGGAAGAGAAGGTGTGTTACCTTAATAGGACAATGAAGTAGGAGCTCGCTTCTAGCGGTGGCGAGCGAACGCAACGAGCCAGTCAAAGTCAAGTTGTAATCGGTAGGTGTATCAACAAGAGTATGTTTGGTGGAAGAAGACGGTTTATCATTGGTGGAGACAGTGATATCGCACTGTGTGCTTGTCTTGATTTTTTGGCAGGTATCCTGGAGTTCGGATAACATGAGAGAATGTTCGTCTTCTTTTCTACAGAGGTCATATTGCTGGGATGCGCATGGGGCATAACAAAAGGATAAAGCAGCTGATGTATCAATAGAAGAGGATGCTGTTGTTGCTGGTAGTGTTGCCATCCTTGTTGTAACAGGGTCCATTTTGGTATCTTGTATTAAATAGTTATCGTTCTGCTGTTACTGTTTTTTTTTCTTTTGTTTGTGTAAGTGTGGAGGTGTGGTTGTGTGACAGGGTCTTCTCACTTGTGTTGATGATTTGTTGAGAGAAGAACGAAAAAAAAAACAGAGGAGAATAATCGATTCCAATTTATGCTTGTTGTTTTAGGTGAAATGAAGATGGGCTGTTGATTTTTTTGTTGTTGTTGTTGCCGTATTGGCAATGGAAAAAAAAAAGTAAAAGGAGTGGAGAAAGAAATACAAAAATGGGTTTCTGATAAAAAAAACATTTTTCTAGCAAAAAAAAAAAAAAAAAAAAAAAGGCTCGGGTTATCTTTGTTATAAAAAAATATTCGAAACATAAGGAATAGAATTACAGTAGGACTGCGACGATTTTCTTATACTCCATTCTCAGAGAGATGTACGCGAAAAAATCAAGTTGTCTTTTTATTATTATGCTACAATTTCTAAACCTTTTTTTCATTTACATAGAATGAATCATTCCCCTGTTTTTAAGATTTATAAAAAATCTATCTGTTATTTTTACAGCCGAGGTGGTTTTTTGTCTGGCTCTTCACTATGGAATGGTGAATTGTCATTCTGATTTTCATGCTATTGGCTTTGTTCCACCACGTGTCCCAACTCCGATCTCGCTTGGTCGCGGTTTTAATTAGCAAAAAGAAAGAACCAGAGACTTTTGGCGGGCGACATCTTTTTTTTTTTTCTTTCTCCTCTTCTCCATCTTCATCTTTTCATCATGTCTGACTTCTCCGATGATGATTTTCAACCACTCGATCCTACTTTAAAGAACGTACTCGACCAAGACTCCCTTCACTGGATCTTTGTTGGTGGCAAAGGTGGTGTTGGTAAGTAAAAGAGAAAGGGAGGAGCTACGGTGGGACCAGGGTGAGCTGGGCTTGGAGGTTGGGCTGGGTTAGGACGGATTTGTTTTTAATAGAGGACAAGAATGGGTTGACTCTAGTGATGGTTTTACTGAAAAATGTTTATTATGATTTGCTTTAGGTAAAACCACGTCTTCTTGCTCGTTGGCGGTGCAACTGGCCAAGGTACGGGAATCGGTTTTACTTATTTCCACCGACCCTGCTCACAATTTATCGGACGCGTTTGGACAAAAATTCTCCAAGGAAGCGACTCTTGTAAATGGATTCGAAAACCTTTATGCCATGGAAATCGACCCTACATCTAGTATTCAGGAAATGATTGAACAATGTAAGTTTGTTTTTTGGGGGGTAAAGGTGAATGGGGTGGAGGAATCATGTGAATTGATTGTATATATTTTAATATAGCTGATCAAGGCAACGGTATGGGAAACATGGTTCAAGATCTGGCCTATGCTATTCCTGGTGTAGACGAAGCAATGGGTTTCGCTGAAGTTATGAAGTAAGTACCGACTTTCTTTTTTTTTACCCCTTGAACCCGCCAAAAAAGGGGGTCGACTATCATGCTAATTTTTTTTTTCTTAATAGGCAAGTGAAAACAATGTCATATTCCGTAGTTGTGTTTGATACCGCTCCTACTGGTCATACCCTCCGATTCTTGTCCTTCCCAACGGTCTTGGAAAAAGCTTTAGAAAAGCTAAGTGGAATTAGTGGACGTTTTGGACCCATGTTCCAACAGGTATGAAAAAAAAAGGACCAACGGCTATACAAAATGAATTAATGTTTGTTATCGGATATTAGGTTTCTGGGATGATGGGCATGATGCAAATCAAGAAGACATGTTTGCCAAATTAGAAGAAATGCGTTCCGTGATTACTGAAGTCAACAATCAATTCAAGAATCCTGTAAGTTAAACAATATAGTAGTAAGGATAATGACTGACTTTTTATTCCTATAGAGTATCACTACATTCATTTGCGTTTGTATCTCTGAATTTTTGTCATTATATGAAACGGAACGTATGATTCAGGAACTCACTTCGTACCATATTGATACCCACAACATTATTGTCAATCAACTGTTGTTCCCAAAGGATGGTAAGTGGTTGATAAAATACAACCGAAAAAGTCACATCATCTCACTAGATTTTCTACTCTTTTCTTTTTTTTTCGCTTTTTTATTGATAGGATCCAACTGTGAACATTGTGGTGTGCGACACAAAATGCAACAAAAGTACTTGGAACAAATCAACGACCTCTATGAAGATTTTCATATTGTCCGTATGCCGTTATTGACCAAAGAAGTTCGTGGAACTGAAGATATCAAGGAATTTAGCAAAATGTTAGTAGAACCCTATCACCCTCCTACCAATTAGTTTAGTTTTCATTTGTAACTTTAGTTTTATATCTATGATTTTTTTATATATTATCCTTCACCATATACACACATTTCCATTTTGAAATATTTATAAAAAAAATACAAAACCTTTATGACTAAAAGACTTCCGTTTATTCTGTCTTAAACATCTTGACCAATCAAATCCTTATAGAATTGCTGGTTGCTTCACTGTGAATAGTGACAAAACTCAGCATTGCCCCTTAGAATTTTAGCTTATTTTTTTTTCAAGCTACTTTTTTTTTTCCTCTCTCTCTCTCCTTTTTCTCCCTTTTTTTTCAATATCGATCCATTATATCCGCTACTCTCTCTCTCTCTATACATATACATTATAACCTAACACCTTTTTTACACACATACTTTAAACCATGGTCAAAGAAACAAAATATTACGACGTGCTTGGTGTCAGCCCTGACGCTAGTGACAGTGACTTGAAGAAGGCTTATAGAAAACTAGCTTTGAAGTATCATCCTGACAAGGTAAAAAGAAGAAACCAAAAAACATGTCTTTTCTCTCTATTTGGTAATACTGACTTGACATATGTTGTAACCTTTAATAGAACCCTGAAGCCGGTGACCAATTCAAAGAAATCTCTCATGCTTACGAAATTTTATCAGATGGTGAACGACGACAAATGTATGATCAATTTGGTGAAGAGGGACTGAATGGACAAGGGGTATGGGAGGTATGGATGCTGAAGATTTATTCTCCCAACTCTTTGGTGGTGGCGGCTTATTTGGCGGTGGTGGTGGTGGCCGTGGCCGTGGCGGACCTTCTGGACCTCGTCGTGGTAAAGACATGGTACATCATCTCAAGGTTAGCCTGGAAGATCTCTACAAGGGTAAAACAACCAAACTGGCATTACAGAACATGTGCTGTGCAGCAAGTGTGAAGGCCGTGGTGGCAAAGAAGGCAGTGTGGCAACTTGCAAGACATGCCATGGTCAAGGTGTCCGTGTGATTATGCGTCAAATGGGTCCCATGCTGCAACAAATTCAACAACCCTGTCCCGATTGTCAAGGCCAAGGCGAAACCATCGATGCCAAGGACCGATGCAATGAATGTGAAGGACGCAAGATTCTCAGTGAACGCAAAATCTTGGAAGTGCATGTGGACAAGGGTATGCGTGATGGTCAAAAATCACTTTCTCTGGCGAAGGCGACCAAGCTCCCAACGTGGTTCCTGGTGATATCATCATTGCTTTGGACGAAACGCCTCATTCTGTTTTCAAACGCAAGGGGGATGATTTGTTTTATGATGCCAAAATCGACTTGTTGACTGCGTTGGCTGGTGGTCAGTTTGCTATACCTCACTTGGATGAACGTGTCTTGCTCGTCTCTGTCCTCCCTGGTGAAGCCATCCATCCTGGTATGGTCAAAGTGATCCCTCAAGAAGGTATGCCTGCTTACCGTCACCACAATCATGGCAATCTCTTTGTCAAATTCACCATTGACTTCCCTGCCAATAACTGGACCGATAACGAGACCATTGCCAATTGGAATCCATCTTACCTCCAAGACAACCTTTGCCTAGCTTTGGTGACAAGCAAGTCGACGATGTGGTCATGGCCGATGCCGATGCTTATCAATCCTCAAAGTCTCATGGTGGTCATGCTCATGATGAAGACGATGATGAAGATGGTCGTGGTGGTCCTGGTGTGCAATGTGCCCAATCTTAAATGGTTGTGCTCAAGAAAAAAAAATCGGCTGGTTGTGTTATTTAGGATAGGATTTTAGTTGATGCTTGACAATGAAAAAATAGTTGTATAGCTTTATATTATTTATGAATAAAAAAAAAAAAAGGAAGAATGGCTATATACCATTTTGACATGAACGAAATAAAAAATTACTGTACTTGTTTATTTTGTGGTTTGAATGCATGGTTTTTATCTATACTAGTAAAAGGAGAGGATCAAGATGCTAGACAATGTATGTGATTCTGAAGCAACAACAACAACAAAAAAAGTTTTTATCGTGCTTTGAGTTTTTTAAAGGAAATGATGATGGATAGATAATAAAAAGATATTGAGGGACTGGATCAAAAAATGAAGTCTCAACGGAATAAGAGAAAGAGTACTATATTACGGACACATTTTGGAAGTAATAAAAACAAGACTCGTTTATTGAAGAAAAAAATGGACTGAAAAAAATGGAATGTGTATGGATGTGAGGGAGATGTGGGGATGAGCTATGTATGTGTATGTATCATGGTGATTGAAAGCGGACAATTATAATAATAATAATAAAATCTATAGTAAAAATCAATAATATCTACTGTTGGGGGTCATAGGATTTGAAGAAGTTTCTTGTTGTTCCACAGCTGTCAAAGGTACATCCAGGGCAGCGAAGATAATATTGGCGTGACACAACTTGACCAGATTGGAGGTGCTCATGTACAATCGTTGCCATGGCCTTGGTAAAGATAGGATCGTCGTTCAATGCTTCAGCACGCTTCCATCCTGTAATTCCAGCCTATCAAAGAAATAGATAAAAAAAAAAACAAAGGTGAGTGGAAGTGGGCTTTGACGCAATGCACAAGATCTGTCTCTTCTTTTTTTTTTGTGATTACCTTTTCGGCTTCTTCGGCATATTCTTGGTCCAATTCAAACAGGGTTTCGATGTGATCACTTGTAAATGCAATTGGCACCACGACCAAATTCTTTTTCCCGGCTTCCCCATAGTTTTTGACAACATCTGCGGTTTGTGGACCAAGCCATGGTTGTGGACCTACTTGAGATTGCCAAATGAGTCGATAAGGATATTGATTGCCGAGTCGTTTCATGACATGATCTACACTGGAAGCCACTTCTGCCGGATAGGTATCGCCCCGATTAATGACAGACATAGGGAGGGAATGGGCCGAGAAAAGGATGATCGCGTCCTTGCGTTGTTCCGGCGTGTATTCTGCCAGCTTGCGTTCCACCTTGGTTGTCATAGCTTCGATAAATCCCGGGTGTGTCGGCCATCGATCTATCACACTCCATTTCACGTTTTCCATACCGTTGGCCACAATCCCACGCTGCAGTTCATTCATACTGCTTCCTGTTGTTGAGCACGAGTATTGGGGATATTGAGTAAACACCACGGCACGCTCTACGCCGTCTGCTTTCATTTCTTCCAATGCATGTTGTGTGAATGGTTTGACGTACCGGAAGGCAATATAATGTTTGTGAGGTGCTACAAGGTAATTTATTGGAAGATGAGAATATTAGTAAACCGCATAAAGATTTGTTTTATGGTAGGTATGACCAATCTTCATTTACCTGTTTCTGGGGAAAGTTCGTCGAGTAGTTTTTCCATGGCCTGTCCTTGTTTGCGAGTCCATTTTAAAATAGGAGATCCACCACCGATGGAATCGTACTGTTCGCGGATGCTGGGTGTTCGACGTTTGGCAATCCATTTCGCAATAGCTGGTTGAAAAGGAAGCTTCATAATATCACGATCCGTAAACAGATTGAGCAAAAAGTCGTGGACGTCATCCAAGGTTTCAGGTCCTCCCATGTTGGTCAACAGTACTGCCGTAGGACTATACAAAGAAAAAAAAGAATAACATCTGTCAGTACCTCTTGGTGATTGAAATGAATTAATGAAAACATACGGTCTCTGCGTCGACATTGGGCGTGCCGCCATAGTAAGGAACGTGGATCGGCATTCTATACACATAATATAAAAAAATTACATTAGCAACACTTGATTGTATCAGGATGGTGTATATCTTTCGTACTTGTTGATTGTCGTAGGATCGTATGCAACATGATTATTTATATGACAAGAATGAAGCCAGGGTTGGGGCGGGCAAGAGAGAGATAAAAAAAAAGGATTTTCCTGGCCACAGCATTTTCAATTTCCATGACGCTCTTTTAAATCACTATTTTTTTTTTTTTGTAGTGCCGGATGGACGCGCACTGCTTGATTCTTCAACCAATACAGCCGATCGTCCCGGGATGAAGTTTATTAGGTAAAAGTCCAAATATTTATTTTGATGATATAAAAGTGAACCCAATTATTGATTGCATCTAGGTCTCTTAGGCCTTGGCGGCTAACCGCTTCTTCCTGGAAGTAATTATACGGTGATGTGAACTTATTTATAAATAGGTTACAATATAACTGGCCAGGAACATGGGCCAAAGTGGGCACCTTTATATTGAAGTATATAGTTATAGTTCGTAAATAGCGATTACCTCAGATTAGTAGTATTAGTATTAGTCTTATTTACCTTTACAGTATTGAATTGAAATAAATGCAGTGATTTCTTTGAAAATTGGTGCATATTTTTTGTGAGCTTGGGATGGTACTTATGAAATATGTCTTTTTTTTTTACATCGCAGCAGAACGCAAGCTTTTTAGACATAGAGATATCTCTGACCTTTTTTTCGGGCAAAACAACCTGTTTTTATTAAGCGAGCAACCGTAATGTTCCTCCTTTCATATCTTGCTTGTCAACCAGGCATCTATACAGTACTTGGTCACATAATATCAATTGTAGTCCTAATACAAATGCACTGTTAATGTCACTGACACAGAACGCTATTATCGACTATCCTGCAAACGGCGTTCATATTTCATTTCCCTTCGCTTCCATCTTTTTTCACCTAACATATACTATCAAACGTCCAAAAAATAAACTTAATGTCTTCTCAAAGGAAGACCTCAGGTACTTCCACTTGGCATTCTCAAATTCAAAAACCGAAATTGTTCGGTACATGTAGCGAATCCGTTCATACTTTTTTCTACAGGCGTGCAAACACACACAGTTCCTTTTTTTTTTTCTACTTGCATATACTCTATATACTCATTCAACAAAATAAACTAGACGTATGACAAAGACTAATGGTAAAAAGACAAGACATATTTTATTCAACTGTAGATATACACTATGACACCTAAACTAAACTGGTCTAATGATAACACTATGACATATATCTATATGTGAGGCGATTACCGGTGTGTATGTGCGTGTATGTGTGGAAAAAAATGGGGATAGTTCTATCTTGTTGTAGATTAAACATAACGACAGGGAAACTAGTTCCATCAAAGAGGATAAGCTATCCGACGGCGAGTTTTTCTGCAGTAAAGGGATGAACTAAACTAGACCGAATTACTCTATCTTGTCTGGAAAGGCATCAAGAGAAGAGAAGAACCATGCTGTCAATGTTTAATGCTCGTGGTTGCTGTTGTGAAAATAGAACCACCATGTTGATGTCGCTGTGTAGTGTGGACTGTTGTTATATCCACCAAAAACCTGAAACCCCAAATTCAAAACCCGCCCACGTGAAATATTTATTTTCTCTCTCCCGCCATTTTTTTTATTTTTTCGGCTCTCTTTCTTTTTGATTATTTTTTTTTCATTTTCATTTCTTCCTCACCATTCAACTTCTCCGGCGTTATATTGGACTTAGATTAGTGTCAGGACTAGTTTAGAAGGTTTTCAGCTCAGGGATTACAACATGCATGAGGAAACCCTTTTGAATCTGGAGGCACCATTAGTTGGCTTTTTCAAGTTCTCATTAGCTTTGTTTAGTGTTTGTTTATCCATGGTTTGTGTCTATATCTGAATAAAATATGTCTCTTTTTACATACTTCAATGAAAAATGTCTCAATAGTCTTTCTCATGTCTTGTGTATTGGATTGCTTTTTTTACTACCATGACTTCTTTTGATTAGTATTAACTGTCGTTATGCATCAATAAAGGATAATTCTTTTAGTATTTCTCATGCTTTGTATAGTATATTAGATACCTTTTACAGTCGTCCTTTTAGATTAGTGTTGATCATTCCTCAAATCTTACATTAGTTTCCATCATGCTTTTTCCAATACATCCTTCCGTTAGTTCTCTTTGTTACAACGAGTCCCTTGTCTGTAGTTTTTGTATGTACCAGTGTATGTTTCAATAAAATATTCTTTTTTTATAAGTCGTTTTCTGGTCCATATGATAATAAACAATATCACTATTGTAGCTGATTTGTGAATACCCAATCAAACACCCACGCTCTTGTTCATCCACAATGACTTCTGTTTTTTTTTCCCAGAGCCCCTAGAAACTGTTAGCAGTCTTAGATTACTTATTATCAAAAAAAAGTCATATTTATGGGCGCCCAATCATATAAATAAATCTAGCGCGTAGCATATAAATAAATCGAGCGTGTAGCCGCAATTATAGAGCACTTTTACACAGCTTTCTAGCCTATCGATATCTACTTGCACCAACTTCAGGGACATCGCGACTGGTTGATAGTCCTAGGTCGTTTGTTAGGAAACATGGTCGCAACCCACTTCATCCATTTATCTCCTTCGTACGCGTGAATTTATGATGTTGGATCAAGCATTCATCTTTCTTTTTGTGTCTGTAAATTTTCTGTTTTTCACATCTATCTCGTCAAGCAGACACCTGCAGTTCTTGATCGCGTAATATTAAATGTAATCCCATTATTGTACAGACGCACATTTGACGCTATTGACCCTCCCCCCTCCCCTCCCGAGGGAGCATATATCAAACTGTGAAATAACGGACACATCTTACCCGAAACCCTCAAAACCACTACTTCTACATAACCAGTAACCATTTTTCTTTTTGTCGGTGTGAGAATAGTTACATGATGCGAGCTCTTTATTTTTGAAGTTGGTAGGAATGAAGGTATTGTGAGTCCTACAAACGAAAAGGCGGTGATTGAAATACGTGATTAAGAGTTCACACTGTCAGTGAACAAAGAGGACGATATAATCCTATGTCCTATGACCATGGTGACCTTTTTTTAAAATTGATTGGATCAAGCTCAAAGAAGCCGAAACTCGGTACTGTTGATGATGGTGCTCTTTTATGTGCGCTGTTGGTTTGTTTGTTTTTTGGATTCCGAGTCTAAGCCGAAAATTCATAAGGAGGATCTTTCCAATGTTAGTTTTTTAGCAGCCAATGTATTCTCACTATGCCCTGAGTTAGCTTCCTACCATTGCCTTTTTTTTTCAAGTGGAGTTTACACCGAACCCTCACAACAAGACCATTGAGAAAGTCTGTCTTCAAAGAGCTGCTTGGGTGGAAAATCTTATTCTTTGGTAAAGGGGCGGGGACCATCATCCATAGCTTTGTTTTTTTTCGTTTTTTTTTTTTTTTGGAGCTCGAACTAGTTCCACGTCCGCATCGTGACCTCTGATAATATTGATGGTAATCATCAGTAGCAGAGAGAACTAGTAGCTTAGTTATATTTATTTGATTGTCATGGAAATATTTTTTTCTAATTCTGGATGATTCTTTTTTCTTTTGCCTTTGTCTGATTTGTTCTCCTTTTTTTTTGTTATTGTTATTGTCACCATTTTTCTTAGTCTCTATTTTTTCAATAAAAAAAAAACGATTTTTCTTTTTTGTGCCTTTCACTTTCTTCCGTTCTCATTTCGTCAAAATTATTTTTGTATGTTTTAAACTAGCATCCTATTATCTTAATCACACAGACACAGTCCAACTCGACTTCTTTGCTTCCACCTACCCCGTTAAGTTACTGGACATTTAGATCTCAACACTCCGACCCGCTCTTTTTGCTTTTTATTGATTGAGGTAGGTAGTGTATATTAACAAACGATGCCATGACCAACTTACTTACTTTTTGCTTTTATGGTAGCCTCATACTGGTCATCATTTGAAAATGGAAATTGCAACGATGGTATAACGATGAAATGGCGATGGATTGGTATTGGGATAGTGCAGAAGGGGATGGCGGGGGACAGGATTTTATGGTTGGACTTCCTGAGGACGACCTGAAATATTTTCAGTGTATCAGCGGTATGATGGAAGAAGAACAAAAATTATGGGGAAATATGATACACCACCTCGTGACACCTACCTTAGTGATATTTACTTGGGGAGATCCTTTATATTGCAAGAATTTGATGACCAGACGTTTCTGTTTTTGCATCGGTGGAGTAACTGGAAAGCGATTATCCTTTGCTGGCCGACACGAGGTAAGATATAAGGGCAAAAAAAAAAAAAAAAAAAATGAAAACGAGATCATTGTGAATTAGCGATTACAGAACACCTCTTGTTTTATTTTTTAGGAAACCTATCGAAACTCTGTCTCAAAGTTTGAAGTGAATGTACGCAAAAAAACAAGATTTACTGTCAAGATCTGTGTCTGTTGGTCGAGATGTTCCTGGATCACAAAACTTTATATTAGGATGTGGAACCTTTCATATTTTACATTATGACAAAAAGTGGACGAAAACTGTTGCTATTCTCAACGGTAACACAAAATATTGGGGTATGAAACTGTGAAAAACAAGTATTTGTATTGTCTACTCGTTGACAATTGTATATTTATTTCTTTTTGGTAGATGGGAAAATACGTCTTCAATGAACTGTGGCACCTCCTGCAACTTCATCAACGGTAAAGGATATGATAGTGGGACAAATCAAATACTTTAGTAAGTACTGGCACCTGCATGTATAGAAATCAAAGAAAAAGGAAACTAATTCTGTGTATTCTTTTATTAAGGTTACCTCTTAAGCATGAAAGAAGGTAAGACTGGCTTTGATCTGAAAGGCTACCATTATCCGATTTGGGTTTACTCAGCTATATCGAAATTAGTGGCAAAACGTGATCTTCCGTCAACTGAAAAATCCAATTGGGGTCCGACTAGCATTGGCGGGTAAAAAAAAAAATGTATTTGCTTTATTTTTATATAGAAAACGTAGAAAAGCATACTCACATATAGATGCTGTTGCTTCTTTTTTTTTTTTTTTTTTTTTTTTTGGTAATGATGCCAAATATTTGGAAAAGGATATGCGTTGACGCCCAATGATATAATATATCAACCTTACAGCTTCTCAATCTGATATCGTTTAACAAGTATACATGGTACGAATGACTTCAACACAAGAACAGCTCGGATCAATGGCGGAAATGGACACATGAAGCAAGTACTTTAACAAACGACTATTGATAGTGGATAAAACGGTCTACCAAGGATGAGTATGGTGAACACTTGGAAATGGGTGTTAGTAATAGATGATAATCTTATTTGAAACTATGGTGCCTCATTTATGCATTCCCCCCTCAGCCCCCAATAGTTTTATTAGCTTCATTTACTCTCCCTTTAGTAGTTTTAGTATTGTCATTTATTCTTTATATCATGTTTACTATTCAAATCATTCATTATTCATCTTCAATAAAAAAAAAAGTATTTTTAGGAAAACGTGCGTCTCTTGTAGTATGGTGTTGGGTGTGTTGCGTTTTTGAAAAAAAAAATCATCGTACTTTTTTTTTTTTTTTTTGATCCATGTCATGTACAGGAAATGCCCAATAGAACATAGACGAATAAAACCTCCCTATTTTCCCATGCGCTTAAGGTTGCATGTCCGACGGTGGTTTTTTGTTTTGGTCAAAAATTGCCCAAAAGCAACCATTTATTTTTTTGTATTGAGTAAATCACAAGCTCTTTGTGGAAGCATCCTCAGGATATCAATATGGATTCATGTAAAACAATGTGTGTATGTGTACGCTTTCTCTTTGTCTACCATTGTTTATCATGAATATTAATTCACAGATCGTGGAGACTTCCTTTGAATGTCCTTGAGTCGGAAGAAGTCTCAGTATAAAAAAAAAAAAAAAAAGGCATTGGTCGGCGTTTCAATATTTTCTATAAACTGTCGCTGAATTCCCTCTTTTTCAAATTTTCCCTTTTCTTTCTCTTTAAACTTTCTTTCTCTCATTATATCCTTAAGGGTCTCTTTTTTTTTTCTACTTGCTTGATATTTTTACTGTGACTTTGCCCTTTGACATAATCCAAGTCTTTGTGTCTATTTGTTAAGAAGAAAAAAAAATCATCATGGATACTTCAACACCACCACCAACTGTGGACAAGTCTTCATCAATCAATAAAAAAGAAACAGACTATGCCATTACTGAAACTTTGGACAATGAGCACCTGGAATCGAATGATGGCTCCATCGAAGCAATGGACAAGAAAAACAAGAAATCAAGAACAACTGCCTTCTTCAATGTGATATTCAGTGGTGCTGCGTTGATGTCGGATGGGTATCAAAGTGGTGCCATTAGTTTTGTCAACCTTGCTCTTAGTAAAATCTATGGTGATGTGGTCTTTAACGACACTGTGTCTTCTCGATTATCTTATGCAATGTTTGTGGGGTGCGTGGTTGGTCAAGTGGTAAGTAAAAGAAAGGAAAAAAAAAAAAAAAAAAAAAAAGAGAGGGAAAAAAAAAAGAAATCATAAAAAAAGAAAATACCAATCGTACCCTTTGGTGTACAAGTCCATCATTGGTTGCAGTCGTACAAACTATTCTACCACTCCCTTTTGGGTGTAGTACAAAATCAATCTTAATCTCACTGTGACATCACATGTCTTGAATTTTTATTTTATTTTTTTCGATTTAGTTTTTTGGCTTCTTTGTGGATCGAATTGGTCGAAAGGCGGGGTTAGTAACAACTACTGTTCTTGTTATCCTTGGTGCTGCGATGTCTGCCGCATCAAGCGGTGTCACTTCAGAAGGTCTACTATGGATGATGGTTATCTCTCGAGGTGTATTAGGTAAAACAAAACAAGAAGGAGAAGGTGGTTGTATATTAATGATGATCATACTAACCATAGAATTATTTGCCATTCATTAGGTGTGGGCGTTGGCGGGGAATATGTAATGTTAAAAATGAAAAAAATGAAAAAAGGAAACCCTGTTATTGACTGAATATTTAATTTTTATTATTAGCCTTGTAGCTCAGTAGCCGCTGGTGAAAGTGCGGACAGTGTTAGTCCTGGCAATCGTGGTAAATTATTCGTCATGGTGACAAACTTCATGATTGATTTTGGTTATGTGCTGTCTGCTGTTGTACCTGTTATCTTGTTGGCTATCTTCAGTGAAGATCGTTTGGAGCCTGTTTGGCGTCTTGTTCTTGGTCTTGGTATTCTTCCACCTCTGTCTGTGCTTTATTGTAAGTGAAACAAAAAATGGGGCTTTTTTATTGGGCAAAATAATCTATTTTTTTTTCTGATGTATTGATGCTGACTTTTTTCCTTTTTTTTAAAAGTCCGGGTGAAAATGGGTGAGACAGCTCATTACAAAAAGAACGCTTTGAAAAAACAGGTCCCCTATTTGCTGATCTTCAAACGTTATTGGAAAAGAATCTTCGCCGCTTCTTTCACTTGGTTTGTCTATAACTTTATCTCCTTCCCCAATGGTGTGTTTTCCTCGGTCATCATCAGTCAAGTCGCTAGTGGTCAACCCATGATTATCACTGCTGCATGGAACATTTTGCTGTACGCTTTCTACTTGCCTGGTTGTATCTCTGGTGCCTTTTTGACCGACAAGATTGGCCGAAGAAAAACATTAGTCCTTGGTCTTGTATCTCTTGGTGTTGTCGGAATGATCATTGGTGGTGCTTTGGATCCTTTGTCTCAAAACTGCTTCCCTATGTTTGTTATTTTGTATGGCATCTTTTTGGGTTTGGCCGAAATGGGTCCTGGTGCCAATATGGGCTTGATTGCGATGGAAATGGGCCCTTCGTCCGTCAGAGGCACTTGCTATGGTATTGCTGCTGCGTTTGGTAAGGTTGGTGCTACGATCGGTACGGTGGCATTTGGACCTATGAAAGACAATCTCGGTTTGCGTGCTCCTTTCTTAGTCAGCAGTGGAATTGCCATTGCGACTGGTATTTTTGCTTGGTTTGCCATTGAAGATATCAGTAATGAAGCGCTCGGTGCTGAAGATGTTGCTTTCAAGCAATATTTGAAGGACAATGGTTATGATACTTCCTCTATGGGTCTGGATGGTCACACCGATACTGACAAGGCCGAAGTTACTTCCATTCATCAAGTCTCCAAAACTGACGACAAACTGTAGATTATATAGATATTTATGTATCCTCTTTTTTTTTACCCTATCACCCCTACCCACAATATTATGTTATTGTTGTATTCCTTCCTAATGATGAAAATAAATAAATAAATAAATATATTATACTAACTATATGTTGATTCATGTGATGATGGCGGAGATGGGTTGGTCAGGATGGTGGTGATGGTGATGATGGGAATAGTGATGGCATTGATATCGGTGATAGAGAGCGATGGGACTGATACCAATTGATGAGAGGTGATGATAGCGGGGATTGCGGGGACATCCCTTGGTGTCAGCAATGATGATGATCAAAAATGGTGTTGATCGGTGTTCAAAGCGTTTGCCTTTTTCGAGGCAAATGAGTTTGGTAATAGAGTTTGGTGTCTTTGAACATGTAATGAAGACTTTCCACAGTATCACTACGTAAATAATGAATACATACTAAGTACAACGTGTTGTATCTTGAAGGGAATGATAAATCGGTATCTGGGAATACCTATAATCTATGCAATATTAAAAAAATTAGACAAAATCGCTGTTTTCCAGGGTCGAGCGGCATTTCAATATTATTCATTCATTTCTGTCTCCCATGCTCTCTTTTGCACTTCTCTTTTCTTTTTTTTGGAATCCATTATATTTATTTATTTCTTTACTTTGGTACCACTCATGGAAACCTCGCAATGTCGTTCTAATCATGTAAAGGCATTCATGCATCACCTTTATACAAAAGGTTCTTCGAGTCAAAAAGATCAATGGGTTAACCCTCACCTCGACGTCCAGCAAGTAAGTTGAACAGAAAATATAACAAAAATGGTATTTGAAAAAAAAAAACCCCCCAACGTTAACATTCTATGATCATAGAAACCTACCTTTAGATCCAAGCATACCACCTACGCTGATTCGTTATCACCAAGTTACTGGTCGTTAGAGGTAAGAAACAAGAATAAGCGTGTACTGGGCTGTTTTGTATGCGTTACTCAAAATAATCTTTTCACATGAAAATTCCTGGGATATTCTTTTTCAGGACTTTACAAAGCATGGTCAATCAAGCTACAGTCATTCCTTGCAGGCAACAACACTAGAACAATCTCGGCTACGTGATCCTTCCATTGACGATGATCTCTCTGCTTCTTGGAGTTCTTCAGGAACTTCTTGCTCCACCTCATTGCCGTCGCCCGACTTGGATGATCAACGTAAGAAAATTTTATCAGTGGGTCTAGTTATGCTATGGTGGGGGTTTTATTGACGAATTATTTTATCTGTCTCTATGTTTATTGCAGGACATAATGGATGGTTGGCCGATTTCTACTCGTTTCCGTCTCCTTCACCACCAACGATGTCTCAGCAGTGTATATCTCCAGCACCACCATTATTACTACAGCAGTCTCGTACCACCAGATCTACTTATCACCTTCAACCCCGCATGTCAACAACATCAACCCTGAATACCCACCAAAACGCATCAACAATACATGATAAGACGAAAAATTGGGAAATGGCATTTGATCAGTACGAGAATCAAGAAGACAACGATAGCATCACTACATCCACAATAGCACACAATGCGCGTACCTCCTCTATGCATGTCGATTTCAACTCATACTCACTAGAAAATGAAAGGAACAACAAGGTCGAAGTAGTGGATCATGGCTCAAGGCTGGAAACAAAGGAAGAAGCCAACAACACTCTGGAAGTACCAATTTCTGATTCTAGGCTACAGATGGAGAAAAACACGATGATGGATGCAGCCAATTGGAATGCAATGGGTATGGATCTCCAAGAAACAGAACAAGATGTAGCAGCTATTGATGCATTCCGGCATGCTTTGGATCTGGACACGACGATGCTGGATGCTTGGTTGAATTTGGCGATCAGCTACACAAATGAACATCAACGGGGCAACGTCTATGATTGTTTGGAAGCATGGCTACACCACAATGAAAAATACCAGCACCTTTGCAAACCTGCGGACGACGTTTCTGTGGTGATGAAGGATCGGAATACAGCTCTTATAGATCGGTTTATATTAGCGGCAAGATGTGCGCCGGGGGATACAAATACAACAACGGATGAAATCGATGCCGACGTCCAAGTGGTACTAGGGATTTTATTTTATTTGGCAGATGAAACACAAAAATCAACAGATTGCTTCCGAGCGGCATTAGCGTGCCGACCAGATGATTATCGCCTTTGGAACCAACTAGGATCCGTCATTCTATCTCAGCAAGGCATGCAGGCATCGGACGCTTCCTATAGTGATGCTATGGACATGTATTGGAGTGCACTCTATTTGAACCCGGTATATACCCGTGCTCGTTACAACTTGGCGGTGGCACACATGAAACTCTCTCAATATGACCAGGCGGCACACCATTTGGTCACTGCTCTTACTCATCAACAAAAGCAGCAACAACAACAACAACAACAACTACAGCAGGCATCTAATTCCTCGTCACCGATGTGGTCAAGCTTACGCCTAGTCATGTATATGTAAGTACTGAATAGGACATGCAAACCATCCACTATCCGAATTGCTTATTCATTTTTTTTTTATTTTATTTTATTTTTTTTTGGTGGCTCATTGGGGATTTAGGCTAAAGCTGGATCATTTGGCAGATGCATGCAATCGGTTTGATTTGGCACCCTTTGCATCATTCCTTGATAACCCTTGTACTTTTACCCCACACACACAGTAGATTTGTAGATATTAGTATAGATCACTTTTTATTTTTATATCATATTGGAAATTAATAAAAACAAAATTATGTTTTATGTTACAGAAAAAGATATTATTTTACAATAAAGGGACTATTAAAAGGCGACCACTGGTTGATGATGCTTTAGTATTGCATGATGCGGATATGTGTACTGGTCAGAGGACGGGTGAACAAGTGATAGTTTGTTTGACAATGCAAGTCAGATAAGGACAAGTCTCGGGTTACTTCCAATTTTTATTCTCAAATTTAAAGGGAAAAAAAAAAAAAAAAAGGTGAACTGGATGTTGACAATATGTCAAGGCTAGAGGAGGGCATATTATTTTATATGGAAGGCTACACTGGTGATATGGGCTAGGTTGATTAGTATGAATGGTAGAGTGGGGTTTCATATTAAGTGAATTAGAACCACAAACCAGTCGCAGAGACTCTAGCGTAGAAAACTAGTGGAAGTACATAAAAGATTAAATGCTCTATAATATCGGCCACACTGATGGTGCAGGAGTAGGGCTACATTAGGTATTTTAAAATATCGCTGGGGTTCTGAACGGGAAGGAATGGTCATAGTGGGTAGGCGAGCTTTAGGTGTGTGATAGGACAGTCAAAAAATGGCTACGGTAGTGGCCGTACTCATAATATGATGGATAATAGGATGTTTTATTAAATTAATCAATAAAAAGATATATTTTATTTTTGAATCAATATAGCCAACCCTAAACTGAAGGCGTGGTGTTTATTATATAAAAGATCTATTGGAAGGAGCCTGAGGGAGACTATTGGGGGATCTAAACCACAGTCAATACTGATCTAAAGGGACGAATGTACATGTAAAAATGGATCTAATACTCTGTACTGTACAAAGCATGAGGAATACTAAACGTATATATGTTAGTGATGCATAATCTTGGTCAACACTAATCTAAAGGGAACGATGGTACAAAAGGATCTACTGCGCAAGGCAAGAGAAAGACTAATGGATCATTTTTCATTGAAGGATGTAAAATAGACATATTTTATTCAAATATAGATACAAACTATTGACCTACTAACACTAAACTAAGCTAATTAAGACTCCAAAAACCCAACGGTGGGTCCCAAATCCTGAATCCAAAATGAAAGGGGTTCCCCATGCATCTTGTAATCCCTGAGCTGAAACCCCTTCTAATCTAGTCCTGGCACTAATCTAAGTGTAACATAACCCCATGAAGTTGAATGGTGAAGGTAAAAAAGAAAAAGAAAAAGGAAAGAAAGAGAGAGAAAATAAAAAATTGGAGTAAATAAAGATTCATGTGTGCGGAATTTGAATAGTTTACAAGGCCTCATTCGTCGATCCCCTTTTTTTTTTTGCGTCTCAAATCCAATACCATAAAACATCATCGACCTAGTGGATCTCTTCTCTTTATAACAACTTCATGGTTGGATATATATAGCATGATAATTCTCACTCACCTTTGTGCAGTAGCCCTTATCATTCCACAGTGAGCCCCTCTTTGATTTGAATAGGTTACTTTTCATTTATTCTACAACTAAACACCCCAACTCACTACGCTTAACCACTACCACTACACACATACCTATTAGCATCGTCTTACGATAGGAAACATAGTACTGCCATTATATTAGTTAGTGTATTGTCATAGCTTATATCCACATCTGAATAAAATATATCTTGCCTTTTTTTTTTTTACTATTAAACTCACTCTTATAAGTTTAGTTCTCTTACTGAATGGGCATGCCCCAATTTACTGTACATACATGTGTAAATAAGGACATATATATGTGTGTGTGAAAAATGTCATACGTGTGTGTATAAGTAAAAAAGTCATAGGTGTGTGTGTGTGGTAAACGAAATTTGGTACTCTATATATTTTCAAGACTACAGTCAAGTGAACAAAAAAGGACGATTTCAAATTCCGATTCAGGGGGAAAATATTTTTGATCCTCACTGCAAATCCGTTCAAATAAGAACAAGAATACACTTATACACTATACATTAGGTGTGAAATATAACTGAAGCTATAACAAAAAGGTTGAATCAACACTGTTACTGCCTATACCAATCTCAAAAATAGCCGTAACATCGGAGTCCATACATCTTTGGTTATGTCGGCCCTATAAGAAATATGGGTGCGTTCATCTCGTCCATTTTTGGCGTTAGTTCTGCCATTGGTTGGGCTATGCAGTGACTGGTTTTTATGCGGACCGATGTCGACAAGTGTCGGCAAGTGTTGACAGGTGTCGACAAGTGTCGTCCTGCACCACCCCTTCATATATAGTTAGCCTCTTTTTTTGATTAGTATAAATACCTCCACTTCCCCGCAACAATTTTATTTTTTTAGTTAATTTTTATTATATTATTATCTCAACCTCTTTTTTATAAAATTCAGTACAAAGGTTTTTAACCACCAAATCACTGTCTTATTTTTATTTTGTTTCTATCGTCTATATAGAAACTTTCTTTTATTTTTTGTGACTACAAGTCCTTTTTTATTTTTTTACTGTGTGTTATACACTTATTTTTATTGAACCAACAAAGGTCAATACTTTTCTTTTTATTTTTTTTACTCTTTCAAGTTTATTTTTTATAAACTTTCTCTACAGTTGGACTTTATCTACAAAAGTTCTGGTGCTCACTACTATCAATTCTATTTTTGTCCAATTCAGGAACAAGATATTTCAAATTCCGCCGAAGGAACAAATTTATTTTCAAAGCTCTAAACGATCAAAGCTACACCAAAGGATCACTCAAGACATCCTATTCAACCCAGAAAAACATAAAAAAACCTACAAAAACACAATCCAGTTGGACTAAAATCACATATTTAGCCGCAACAGTTAAGCCTAAAAATTTTGGTGCATTCTCACAGGAAAAATCAAAAACACAGCCTGGCTATGTACAAGAACTATCCCAGAAGACACCAGTGTTCAATTCATTTGCAAAACAAACGTTTTTGGATGCAAAAGGTATGCGCGGTCGGGGAATCGAACCCCGGCCCTTCGCGTGGCAGGCGAAGATTATACCACTTAACCAACCGCGCTTCAATGAAATTTTTTTCAACAACATGTATATCTGTTATGTGCTAAACGACGGCCACGTGCAGGCTAAAAAAGGAATAATTGACAATGTTTTGCCTTTTTGAGTAAACAATGGGCTTTAGTTTTGATGAACTAGTCATTTCTTCTTTGTTTGTCGATGTAACGTCCATCTCTTCATAGTATATGTTTCATATCTTCTACTTTTTTGTATTGAAGTAGATATCACCATGGCAGGAAAAAAGCGAAAAAATAAAACAAGAGATAAAGTACAGTACAGTATCATTTCCCATTTCTTATATCAATGTCATTTAGTTATCCCTTTATTAAAATGGTCCTTCCACCCGCTCTCCTATTCCTTTATTTACCCATATAGTACTGTAGTGCATTTATTCCCTCCCCATTTCCGTTTTTTTTTTTATTTGTCTTTTTTCTAATGGTTGGAAAATGAGTGAATATGAGTAAGTATATAACATAGTGTATTATTCAATAGCTGTGACGAATAAAAGACTAGAACGAAATGCCAATCGCATTGACCAAAAAAAAAAAAAAAAAAAAAAACGGTACAACTCTCATACACACATACACATGCTCGAACAGATATATATCAACAATCAGATCACAACCTTTATCATCACATACTCATAGTCATCAAGTCAAATATAAAAATAAGAAGTATCGTTTTATTCTGTAAACAATAAAGGTAATAAATATATGTATAAAAATAAATAAAAGAAACTATAACGTATAATACTAAAACCAAAATAAAAAAAAAAGGTACTACAATCTATAAAATCACGCGGTCTTGCCCCTTTTCCTTGTCCGTCCAATCCATCCATCCAAGTTGGTTTCCATGAGCGGTTGTTTTTTGATAGCAGCAGATGCAGATGATGATTTGGTGATTGCAGATTTTTTGATAGTGATGGTAGTCTTTGATGATGATGATGATAATGATGTGCGTGGGGTTGTTGTTGTTGCTTTCATGGCAGTAGTGTCGTTAACAGCGCGTTTCCGTCTTCGTTTCGTTGTTGTATCCATCATATTTTCCTTGTCTTCTTCCTCTTCTTCTTGACGCTTGATTGTTTCACGTAATCGGACCTTAGCGGCGGCCAGCGCTTTGGTATCCAGCCATTTTTCTTCGGTCAGCGTCACCCAGGTATCGGCATCCCCCATCACTTCATAATCAAACACGGCATCCCATTCCTTGGTTGGCTTTGTCTTGTTGATAAAGATGACCCGACCGGTACGTGGATGGTTGGCATGGACGGCTTTCGCCATTTGCTTGATGAATTTCTTGAGTGCCAAAATCTTGAGCGAGGTTCCCATGACAATTAAACAATCAGGCCGTTTCTTGATATCTGTCGCTTGTGCCAGGCCAATGGTATCACCGTTGGGATGTTCTTCATTGTACAGGACCACTGCTGGACGAAGGGTACCCATCGCCAAAGACCGCTTGCCCAGACGTTGACGTTCATTTTCGTTGGTTTCACATTTGGGGCACAACGGGGGTTCCCCGAGGCGGAACTGGTCTTGATATACAGCAGAAAAGTCGTAACTGGCCGAGCACAGAGTACAATGCACCTTATCCATCGAGCCATGCAGTTGCACCAAATGTTGATCCAAAGATTCGGCTTCCAAACAATCGATGTTTTGCGTGTAGCACCGTAATAATTGGCCCTTGTCTTTCATAGCGTTGATAAAGTTGTGTGTTGCTGTGGGTTGCGCTTGTCCGATCAAGGTCTTGAGTTCCGCCATAAAGGTATAAAAGCATCGTGTCTGTTGTTCATCCTTGAATAGCATGGCATCAAAGAGTTCCATTCCTTTAAGGACCACATTGGGATGTTTTTCTTTCACCAGGTTGTAAAGACCATCTGAAGACCGAAAGTCCTATATAATAATAATAATAATAATAAAAGGATGTGAGTTTGGCGGGCTTCCTATATATATCACATCATAAAAGAATTCACAATAGGAGTACTTACAGGAATACCACTGTTGCAAGAGATACCAGCACCTGTGATGACCACGGTTTTTTTGCTTCGAGCGAGACAGGCAGCCAGGTCGGCGACATGAGGGTCAATGACTTCAGGCGGGTCAGATGTTGAGAATCGAACTTTCATTAAGGCGTGTGTTGTGTGCAGCAGATAAAGTACCAAATATCAAGAAAGAAAGAGAGGGAGAGAGAAAGAGAGAGAGAGGAGAAAGGGAGACGTTAATGAAATAGAAGGAAAAAAAAAACTTCGTGGGGATATAAAGAAAGAGGCAAGAGGGAAAATTAAAAAAGAAAATGCAAAAAAGACTCCCGCCAATCATGTGACGGTGATTTCGCTTGCTGTAAAAAATTTTATGGGCACATTTAGGCTGGCCACTATGAAGCAGGGGGGCCTATGATAATGAAAAAAAAAAAAAGATATATATTCTTCAGTAGTTAGTTAGGCATCAATCATCGTTGCATACATATTCACTCCTCTCCCCCAGAAAGAATTACCAAAGCAAGGCGTAACACTATGCATTTTTACCCCTTTTTTGTTTTCCACACATCATATACGATCAAATATTCAAACATAAAGTTGCTGGCGTCCAAAATAATTTTGGACCTCCTATTCATATACCGTATTTTTTGACAGCAAAAAAATGTGTTTCCAAAGTCATCCCCTCTTTTTCCTTTTTCAAGTCAGTCAGTCAGTTAGTCAGTGTAATCCCAAAATAATATATATATATATATTTTATTTCATTTCAAAAATAAAAAGGGGAGGTAAAGGTGGAGGGATCTACACTAAGTTTTTGTCAACAGTATAAAACTAAAACCATAACTAAAAACGCCAACACCTTTCACAAAAATCTATTGAGTAGAGAAGTATTCCTTGGAGTCCTTGACACTGGGCTTGATGGTCTTGTCACCTTGATTCCAACCTGCAGGGCACACTTCACCATGTTCATCAGTAAACTTGAAAGCTTGAACCAAACGTAAAGTTTCATCGACGGAACGACCCACAGGCAAATCGTTGACGGTGATTTGGCGAAGAACACCCTTGGGATCGATGATAAAGAGACCACGGAGAGCAACACCGGCATTTTCCAACAAGACACCGTAGCTCTTGGCAATAGATTTGGTCTTATCGGCGACCAAAGGAATCTTCATGTCACCAAGACCACCTTCCTTACGAGGAGTATTGATCCATGCCAAATGGGAGAATTCTATCAAGTAGATGAATCAAAAATCAGTCTGTGCTCTATATATACTTCCTTACTTCACTCGATACACATATTGCTCCATCTAACGCGGTTTTCTCCTTTTTTTTTTTTTTTTTTTGACTACTTACCAGAATCAGTAGAAGCACCGATAACTGCACAGTCCAAAGCTTCAAATTCCTTGATACGATCAGAGAAGGCAATAATTTCAGTGGGGCACACAAAGGTGAAATCCATAGGGTACCAGAAGAACACCACGTATTTGCCCTTGTAATCGGACAATGACACATCCTTGAATTCACCATCCACCACAGCAGGTGCGGTCCATTGAGGAGCAGGTTCTATTCATAAACAAGACAATATATTTCATAAAAAAAAGGGCATATTAGATAGTGGACTTGATGGCAGGGAATAGAAACTGACTTACGTTGAATAAAGGCACGTTGGGTTTCTCCAGCAAAGGCTGACATGGCACGCCATTGATTGGACTTGACTAAGGATTGAGTCAAAGACATGTTATTGGCGGCGGCAGGACGTAAAGCACTCAAGGAGTGGTTAACGGAAGTCAAGGAGCGAGCAGTACGGGGAAGAGCGGTGGCAGCACGACGAAGGGCAAACATGTTTAAGGGTAAAAAAAAAAAAGCAAGAAGGATAACGCAAGAGCGAGGTAAAAAAAAAAACTAATCTACCGAGATTTTTTTATCACCGAGACTAAATTTCAATTGCCGCCTAGTCTTGAGTGGGGCAAGGCTGTCAAAATGTGATCACCCACCACGGGCCCTAGACAATTGATTCTAGGGTAAAAGAAAGAAGAAAAAAGACACGCAATAGGCACAATAAGAGGTTGAGGTTATTTTATTTGGTACAAATGAAGAAGAGATATGTGTGTATATGATATAATAAAAATGGAGAGGGGAGATGTAAAAAAAAAATCTAACCAAACTAAACGAGTCAAAAGACATTCTATTCGGATTTCTTTTTACCAGAGAGCTGTTTGATGGAAGACCAAACAAAACCAGTACCAACACCTACAAGGTGACCGAGAAAGGCGGAGACGACGCATGAAATAGGCCATTCCTATCACCACATCAAGCATAGATGGTGTTAGTAAAAGTATAAGCACTATTCTCTATCATGATAAATCCTTACCTGCCAATCCCGTTCCCAATCTAATGGTAACACGATCGCACCCATCCACGACCCTAACAAGGCACAGGTGGTTTGCGTATATGCATAAATCTCGGTGGTGGTCGTTGGACTAGCCAAAAATAAAATAAAACTCGAGAGTATGAATATACACATCATACCACAGTTAAAGTATATGATGCGTTCTTCCTTACCTGTGTTGTAAATAGGTTTTCATCCAAATAGAGCTGGAAGTGGGAGCAAGTGACTGGAAAGCAGGCATGACAGTAATGATGGCAAGAAAAGAGGCAAATAAAAGAGTGTTATAAAATTTCCTAATTAAAAAACAAAGATATATAGACAGGAAGTGTTTTATGTTAACGTATATAGTCCCCCCCCCTGCTGCTATCCGAGATGGTGATAAAAAATATTGGGACTTACTGGAAGAGAGAAGCACCAAAGAGGACAATGACCATATGGAGAACCACAGTGGCAATGGCGGTACATCCAAGGGCCTTCAAGACAATTGACTATGTGAATATAAGGTAAAGTCAAACGCATGAACCTATATAGGATGAGAAGGAGGGGGGAGGGAAACGATTACTTACTACACGAAAGCTTCGTTTCAGTAAGAGTGACACGACAAGTAATCCTAGATGAGTAATGAGCAGCAATGGAAGTGCTGTGGTCAATGTGGGTAAGGGCTCCTTCACCAAATGAGTTGATGGAATGTGAAAAATACAGGCATAGTTGATAGCACTTGAAGCAAGAGCAAGAAAGAAAGGCTCGACAATAGATCGCATAGAGGAGATCGAGTTCAATATAAAAAAAAAAAGACAGGAACAGAAGGATTTCCCGCCTTGGACGACCATTTTTTTTTCTTTTGGAAAAATTCAATCGCCGGTGCCAACGTAATTGAAATTCGCGTCCTCCTGTGTTTTTTCACACTTCTTTTTTTTTTTTTCCTTTTGTCTTCCCCTCACACTATATCATGGTAAAGTAAAACATGCCATAGTTTTTGTCTTCATTACAATATAGTTTTATATCCATGTTCCTACCTTTCTAACTATTCCCGTTTTTTTATTTTATTAATTTGCTCAAATAGTCTTTCCAACTTACTCCTAGCACCCAATCCGACAAGAACGTAACCACTCTCGACACAACTCACGCTGACTTCGGATCACACGACGCTCTTCGTTACGGAACTCGATCCTTGAAGGCTGAAGTTTTACCGGGACATGCTCTCGAACGTCGATTGGACGAGGTAAACACCAACCACTGGGCAACAGCAGGATGTATTATGTGAAATGACTCATGTTGATTGTTCTATATACATATATTTAGTGGAATGACAATCAATGGGAACTTAAATTGAATATGGCTCGCCAAGCTTATGGTATTCATGCACCTATCAAAATGATGATGGAACGGGACATTGTATCAAAGGTATGTTCAAGTCAACCACAAGCAAAATATCATGCGTAGTCGTAGTTGTGTAGTGGTGGTGTGGTGATGATAGTCATAGATCACTGATATATAAATATATATACACATATTTTTCTTCAACTTAGCGCCAGCGTATGCCCGTCTTGCCCTCATCAAATTTACACTTGGATATTTTGACTGGAAAGGACGAAACCATTGACTTTGAAGACTTTTTGAACGGTAAGCGATGATGGATCAAAGGGGAAGCGCGTGCCGCAAAAAATGAATCAATGACTAATACTGATCATTCATTCTTATCATCATACCACAAAGACCCTGCATTGTCGACGGATATGTTGGATGTTCACGCTGCTATGGAACACAAGCTCAAGCTTAAGGTCTAGTTTAGGGTGTATTAGTTTAGACAATTAGTTAGTTTTTATATACATATATCTTATTCTACCATAGTTTATTACTTTCTCTTTCCCCCCCCCCTTTTTTTTTTATACAACTATGATATCAATAAAATCCAATTACTTTTTTTTTTTTTCAATCACATGCAAACATCATATATATTGTTCTATCGTAGTTGCTTCATATTTTACATACACAAAAACATCAATAAAATCAATTTGTTTTTTGTCAAAAAATTCGTACATTCCAAAATAAGAGTTCACATATATTTTTTTTATTCATCAAGACACATAAAAAATAAATGAATCATACAGTAACAGTGTTAATAATAATACTAATAAAAAGACCAATACAAATAGATATATAAAGAGGATACAAAATGATGCGACAAAACAGGAATATATAGATAATATCATCTATTGACTAACAGACTACTTTTTGATTTCATCCACTTGACACAAAAGAACACGGGCATCCACCAGTTGATTTTCTTCTACACGCATAGTCACCACACCTTCATGACGACTGAGGAGCTTGACTTCGGTCTTCATCGATTCAATCGAGAGCAAGGGGTCATTCTTTTTAACAGTTGTACCAGAGGGAGCCAAGATTTTCAATATACGGCATGGCATGGATGATGTATAAGGTGTCACTGAGAAGAAGAAAAAAAAATTAATAAATGAAAAAGGGGGCGGGACGGGGTGATTTGCCAGGACTTACCACGATCATCTTCACCAGCAGCTGTAGTACTTTTCAATCGGTCCACCTTCAATAATTCGATTTGATGACCTTGTATAAAGTCGTGCACAAAAATGGATTTTTCATTGACATCATGAACTTGCTGAGCGACATAAAAATATTGCTGGCATCCATCTACGTTTTTTAAAAAAAACAATAAAAAGGTTAGAGATTCATTTGTCTTTTTCTTTTTTGTAAAAGGAGATGACTTACCAATAGTAGCCCGAAGTAATCCTTTGCCACCATGAACACCTTTTGGGCCAGGTGTTTCCTTTCCAAAGTCAGTATCATAAAGGACAGCTGAGAGAGATAATTCCGGTGCCTTTTGTTCTACCTTTTTGGAATCCTTTTCGTCTTGTTGGCCAGTGGAAGGCAAATAGACTCCGCATTGGAAGGTATGTCGATGATCCCGATTTTCATTCCCTTGGTAAGCATAGGTGATGGCCACTGGTTGATCTTGATCTTGATTGATGAGGTAACGCACACTAGGATGACGCCAGGGTACATTGCGCCAGTTGGGAGCCATGTTGCGGAGATGGATTTGTTGGTTTTTGCGAATACACCAATCAAACATTGTGGCCGCCACAACACTGTTTTGCACCAAAGCAGTTGATGTAGTCTTTTGGAAAAGTCGATCGTTTTCAAGGGCAATAAAGTTGGTGTCAAATGTACCTGATTGGAAGCGAGGGTTGTTCATGATGCTGATCAAGAATTTCTGATTTGTTGTCACACCAAGAATCACCGTGCGGGCCAAAGTCATAGCCATCCGGCGCACTGCTTCAGCACGAGTAGGCGCATGCACAATCACCTTGGCCACCATAGAGTCATAAAACACCGAGATTTCTGATCCATCTTCAATTCCAGTATCGTAACGTACGCCAGGCAAATCCTTGGCTGCATTGGCAGGAGACCATTTCTGAATCACACCTGTACGAGGTCCAAAGTCATGATCGGGATCTTCGGCACATAAGCGGACTTCAATGGCATGGCCCTGGAACGGAATGTTGTCGAGCACACCGAGTGTCTTGAGATTGGTACCTTGCGCCACCAAGAGCTGTAATTCCACAAGATCCAAGCCAGAGATTGCTTCCGTGATAGGATGTTCCACTTGTAATCGAGTGTTGAGTTCAAGGAAGTAAAAGCGTTTGGATTTTTCGTCCAGAATAAATTCCGCGGTACCAGCACCAACATAGCCTAATTTGCGACCCAGTTCCACAGCCGCCGATGTCATGGCTTCACGTAAAGGTTCATCCACTGCCGGTGAAGGTGTTTCTTCCACTACCTTTTGATGTCGTCGTTGAATGGAGCAATCACGTTCGTTGATATGGTACACATTGCCGTATTTATCCCCAAAGATTTGAATCTAAAAAAGCGTCCAAGCAAAAAAAAAAAAAAAAAGTTAGTTTTTTAATATCCGATGGATACCCCATTTTCACATGTAGAACTGTATACTTACTTCGACGTGACGGATGCTTGTAAAATACTTCTCAATCAATAGTTTGTCCGACCCAAACGACCGTAATGATTCACCTTTGGCTGCTTCAATTTCTTCCCGTAACCTAGAATAAAAGAAAAGGATCATCTTAGTTAAAAATCTAGTATCATCATTTGTTGCTATATTCATCTATTATCATACTTTGACGTCTCGTAGACCGCGCGCATGCCCTTTCCACCACCACCAGCTGATGCCTTCAGTAATACTGGGAATTCAATGCGTTTTGCTTCTTGTTCCAAACGTTCCACACTTTGGTCCTCACCGTTATAACCAGGAATCAAAGGAATAGTGGATGCGTAGTTCTTGATAAACACTTTGGCTGCGATCTATCAAGATGGAAAAAGGAAGATATGTAAGGATATGTTTTTAGTTTATGGCCGTGTGTCTGGTGGTCGTTCAGCAAGAAGGAAAAAGGACTTACCTTATCACCAATAGCACGAATAGAGTCAGGAGTAGGACCAATAAAGTTGATACCTGCTTTTCCCACTTGTTCAGCAAAGTCGGCATTTTCAGATAAGAACCCATAACCTGGATGAAGAGCATCGGCACCTGATCGTTTGGCGACATCAATAAGCTTGTCGCCTACCAAATACGATTCCGCTGCAACAGAAGGACCAATGTGATAAGCTTCATCGGCAAGTTGGACGAAAGGTGCATTCTCGTCACTGTTTACATCAACACCGCCCCCGCACAAAAGAAAAAAAAATGGTTAGATAATATTCAAGACAAGCACGTTCTGGTAGTAAAAGACTCTTCTTTTACCTGTCAGAGTACACTGCTACAGTGGCAATGCCAAGACGTCGACAAGTGCGGATAACACGACAAGCAATTTCACCACGATTGGCAATAAGGACTTTATAGATTGGAGTATGAGTGGTGGTATCTACCATTTAAAAATAAAAAATAAAAATAAAGAAAGAGAGAGAGAGAGAAAAAAAAAGAAGGGGGTTGAATTGGACTGTTTTTAAAGGGGCGAAGAGGTAATCCTCTTTTTTGGCGGGTTTCCTTTTTCAATCCAATCGACATGACCACCGAGAAATATCGATGGACAGCATGATTTTTTTTTTTTTTTTGGCTTACCCCACATTTCATGAACTTTTTTTTTCAACCACCGACCTAAAAAAAGGGCCACACTGTCATCAGAACTTGGCCGCCCCCATTCACATGTGTGCTTTTGTTTTAGAAACTAAAAAAGGAAAATCCCTATGCTTTATTTTATTTGGGGTCAAAATTGAATCTAAAACTAATAGCATAACTATCTACTTGGGGAGAAGATGGAGGGCTATATTTTACAATATAATGTGATAACTCTCTGACGTCCAATTTTTTATTTTATTTACTTGGCTTCAGGGGAAGAAGGGGAAGGGAAGTTGTTGCTATGTGGTGTTTGATGAAAATAGACATTTTCCTGCCATTTTGCATCTTATTAAGCGTCCTCTTTCCCTCTCCCTTGGAACTTGACTGGAATTAGTTTTGGCTTCAATTTTTAAGATACCAAATACAAAAATAATAGAAATAAATAAATAATAATGAGGTGAATTATATGCATTACCAGTCCAATCGAGGATACTCTGGCGGCACTGTCTAAATTGATTCATATAAATGGTAGAACGAGAATAGCGCTACGTTTTCTATTAAGTGATCTAAGCCTATTAATCAGTCACGATGCCTCTGAAAGTATGGTAAATAGTCATAGATAAGCTAGAAAGTTGCGTAAAAATACTCTATATTGGCGGATACGCGCTCAGTCCGACATAGTTTCGTTTTTATAGTTAGACCAGCAACAATATGGTCACTTTTGATAGTATTTAATCTAAGCTTATCAACTGGTCTTTGGGTCTTTTACGAGGAAAAGAAGCAGTAGTGGGTGAACTAGAGCGCAAATGCTTGATAGGGAATTCACAAAACAGCTACAATAGCTACATTTTTTATTATCTGATGTTTCGGAGGGTGGCTAATATAAATACAGACTTTATTGAAGCATATTGGTAGATACTAAAATTAATGAGGAAGGATTCATTGGTGATTCAATGGAATGATCTATCGGAGGAAGTATGAGGAATACTAATGAGAAGTCATAAAAAAGGTCAACATCAATATAACGGGACAATTATAAAACGGAAGCCAAAATACTGTAAAGTACAAGAAATGAGAAAGATTAAAGGAACTTCTGCTATGGAAGCATAACATCATTCAGCACTAATAAAGGCGGATCTCTTGTGCTGTTTAAACGTGAGAGAGGCAAATAGAACACTTTTGGTTAAAGCTTGTAAAAAGAGACATATTTTATTCAGATGTAGAGACAAACTATGAACAAACTAACACTAGCTAAGCTAATGAAGACTTCAAACGGCCAACTAATGGTGGTCCCAAATACTGAATCCAAAATGAAAGGGTTTCCCCATGCATCTTGTAATCCCTGAGCTGAAAGCCCTTCCAAGCTAACCTACTAGTCTAAGTTCATTAGAGTCCCACAGGAGTCACAATTGTGAAAAAGAAAAGAAAGAGAGCGAAAAAAATAAATAAATCAAGAGTCAATAAAAATTTCACGTGGTCGGGAGTTGAAAGTTTTTTTTTTAGTGTCGATTGGTTGTTGAGATCCTTGGTCGCATATAAACCCGTACTTTTAAGAACATCCGGTTTGGAAATAAACTATATCCTATAGAAGGGTATCAATGACAGTATTATCATAAGATGTTGCTATATTATGCTTAGTTTCCACAAAACATTCAGTTTTGCATATTTGGTCTATTTGATGATTCTAATTTGGAAAAACAAGCAGTTACAATGATAATGAAGAAAAAAAGACTAGTAGATATTAAACAAAATCATAATTTACAGAGCTTTCCTATGATACTCCGATGAGAGTAGCAATATTACTATTGGAGTGACCACATGCATAAAAAACAAATCATACAATGTAGTCCTAGAACAAGTAATAAATATGAAGGTTAACGGGGAGGGTCGAGTTGTACGTCGATTTCCTTGAAAACCTCAGTCGTTGTTGGCATGGTTAGGCATTATTAATAGCCAAACAATATAATTAATATTGGGTTAATATTGTTAACCCATACTAATCGTGCATTGGGTTGTGATCGTAGATTAGGATGGGTTTGCTCTAAAATTTAAAACTTGGGTCGTCAGCTAAAGTTTTTTTTTTTTTTTTTTTTTTTTTTGGAAGAGCGGTAATTCAAAATGTCTCAATTTAGATGAATTTTTTATGCCAGCGGTTTTCTTTTCGTTTTCTTTTCTATATTTCCAATCTCAAGTCATTGCGATCTCTTATTAAATAATATGGGCGAATGCGCATGGGTTACTACTATTACTGGGGACGCGGGTTATATCAAGGGTATCATTACATTGAACTATGTACTTCGCCATGTTGTCAAAAGCATCTATCCACTTCTTGTTCTTCATACATCTGACATCTCACCTCGGATAGTGGATCTCTTGGAAACGATCGGGTGCCGTATTCAAAAAGTGCAAGCCATTCGACCTGCTGGACATATCACCTACTCTCAAAAACGGTTCCGGGACACTTGGACCAAACTCACCGCTTGGGACCAAGAAGACACATACGATCGCCTGGTGCTTTTGGATGCTGATATGTTACCACTACGAAATATGGATGCATTGATGACCATGTCCTTTCCGCAACCTTACTGGGTAGCTGCATGTCCTGCCTGTACTTGCAATCCTCAACAAATGAAAAACTATCCTTGCGATTGGTAAGTGATTGTATACGTATATACATATATATATAAAAGGCAAAAGGACTTTAGCAGTAGTAATAATTACTGCAATATCAACTGACCACAATCTTCTTCTTCTATTGATGTATTTCTTCAGGGTACCTAATAGATGTGCATATACGTATGCAGAAACTATGGTTGAAAAAGACGACGGATATTCTTCCTCTCACTCTCATGAAGCAGACCGTACTTCGACACAGAAGAATCGCCATCTTGATTATTTCAACAGTGGACTGGTGGTTTTGAATCCTCGTCATGACGTCTTCCAACAAATGCTCAAACGACTGCACGATACCACAGCAACAGAGCTCAGCAAGTATACCTTCCCGGATCAGGATTTTTTGAATAAAGAATTTGAAAAGAAATGGACTGTCCTGCCTTATCACTACAATGCCCTCAAGCCAATGGTTGTGGGTCATCCTTCGCTTTGGAATATCAACGAGATTCACAACATTCATTATATCTTGGCGAAACCATGGAACGTGGATTGGTCGGACACTAGTAAAGAAAATCCCAAATACTATCCTTTGTATCAGCTATGGCGGGACTCTTATCACAATGCGTTGACATATTACAATATTACTCTAGATATGGGTAGTTTGATAGAACCTGCGTAGTTATTTTATTTGTTTTTTTTATCAGAATTTGTTTCTTTCTATCAATAATAATAAAAAAAAAACCTTCCTATCCTTTTACAATATTCTTTATTTGTGTTGATAAAAAGTTTTGAAATAAAATGGTTTATATCGGAACGGGGCACTTATGATATTCTGGGTATGCGAATAGTGGTATACTCCAGTACCGAATTACTGTATGTTTGTTGACTAAGATAGAAAAGTCTTCGGATTTTAATGAAAACCGGAAATTGGGTGCTGGATATAATTATAGAGTTGGTCCTGTCTTTACTAGAAAAAAGCAAGTTGATTATGATTTGATAATAACCAAAAAAAAAAAAAAAAAAAAAAAAAGAAGGCTAATAAGCGCATTTATGACAAAAAACCATACATATCGGTTAGTAGTCTGCATTTTTATGATGGTACAGGTTCTTAAGATAAATAATAATAACACACACACACAAAGAATCTATAAAAGTACTGAGGGGTGGAATAGCATAAATTCAGTGCAGTGATGATTAGAATGTCGAATGAAGATGTACTTTGCAGTATATATGCATTGCGCCGTAGTCCCGGGAACTTTTTGTTGTAAAATATAAGTGCTGAATATGATAGTGCCATCACGTCACTATAATCAGCATGTTCTTCAGCATGGACATTATTTCCCATCATATCCAACGCATACACTATTTTGATCAGGATCAGTATATATCATCCCCCACCATTTAACATTTTGCCCCAAATAAATCTCTGCAACGTGTAGTTCAAAATGAGTTCAAAAGCAGCAATATCTTTTATTGGTAAGAGTAAACAACATGCGTGAATATATGATAAAAAGACGAAAAACAAGAAAGACACAGATACAAAAGCAGATATAATATATATTGATGAAAATAGAAGAGGGGGAAATAAGACATAAACTAAGTAACTAACAAACTAAGCATACAATTTCTTTTCAAAGCTATGTAAACCATGGACACCACCTTCCATTTGTGCAGCCGCCGTTCGCTTTTCGAATCGCACCTTACCAGAAGAGACATCTTTATGGAATTGTTCAACCGAGACAGAACCAATATCTTGAAGAGAGTGTTGGACACCAGTGATCAAGTAAGTCAAGTAGTTGCGTACACTACCCTTGTCGACGACATTTCCCACTACACCTTGAGCAACCTTGACAGAATCACCTTCAGAGAAGTAACGCTTGGTTGCGGCATTGCCATCCTTGCTTTTGATTTGGGTCATAGCATCAATGGAGCCCATACCACGGTAACGCTTGAGACGAATGCCATCACGGAAGAAGTAAGTACCGGGCGCTTCTTCACAGCCAGCCAAAAGCCCACCCATCATCACGGCAGAGGCACCAAGAGCAAGCGCCTTGACAATATGACCGACATTCCCAATACCACCATCGGCCACTGTAGGCACACCAAAGCGAGCAGCAAATTCAGAGACACGGTACACGGCGGTTGCTTGAGGACGACCACAGGCCATGACTTCTTGCGTGATACAGATCGAGCCAGAGCCCATACCAATACGAAGACCATCGGCACCAGCAGCGATCAAGTTGGCAGCTTGTTCACGGGTCACGACATTGCCGGCAATGACATCCACAGTGGGATGATTTTCCTTGACCCACTTGAGCATATCGATTTGGTACATCGAGTTGCCTTGCGAGGAGTCCAACACCACAACGTCAAGTCCAGCTTCAGCCAACAAACCCATACGGACCTTGTCATCAGGACGTGTACCAATGGCGGCACCCACCAACAATTGCTTGGAGCTAGGCGACTTGGAGGCCAATGGGTAGTTTTGGTTCTTCAACAAATCAGAGCGCGCCAAAAGAGATACCAAACAGCCTTCGGCATCAACAATAGGTAACTTGCCCTTCTTGGAGTCAAAGAGAATGCGGTTCGCATCGGCAAGCGTGATACCCTTTTTGGCCACAATGAGATCCTTGGTCATAATGCTTTCCAAAGAGGAGCTGTCATCAGTGTGGAATTGAATGTCACGAGCGGTCACAATACCAACAAGTTTACCATGCATCTTGCCAGTTTCTGATTCATCATTTTGCCATGAGGAGAAAGGGGGGAAAAAAAAGAAAAAAAGGGGCGTGAGTAAAAAAAAAAAAAAGGGTGCCCCTCTAATATTTTTAAACCACGCCACTCATTTTTTTTTTTCAGTTACCAGTGATGGGAATCCCACAGAAGCCTTGGGTTTCTTTAATATGCTTGACATCAGCCACAGTATGAGTAGGAGACAAAACAACAGGATCCATGATGAAGCCATTTTCAAATTTCTTGACTTTACGGACCATGTCAGCTTGTTCTTCAGCTGTGCAATTGTTTTGAATAATACCAATACCACCAAGAAGCTAAAATGATTACACAATGAAAACGGAGGCAGAAAATTGCATGAATTAGTAAGATTTCTCCTCTAATCATCTGTCACCTGCCCCTTTTCGATAACATATCATGATGATAAAACTTACAGCCATAGAAATAGCCATATCAGCTTCAGTGACAGTATCCATAGGAGACGACAAGAAAGGAGTGTGTAAAGTGATGTTCTTTGTAATCTTGGAGTTCAGGCTAGTAGTATTGGCAGCAAAATCAATATAACCAGGAAGAATCAAAAAATCATTATAGGTCAAACCTCCACTCAATTGTTCATCCAAAAGAGCTTCGATGGAGAGACCATCACGATGTACATATTCAGAAAGAGTAGACACAGCTTGTTCAGGGGCAAGAAAAGACATAGTTTTTATAAAGTATAAAAAGGGTAGTTTATTAAAGAGGGGGTGTTTTTTTGAAGGGGGGTTACCCCCCCTCCGAATTTTTGAAGTAGTTTCATGTCTCTTTTATAGAGAAATGACCCAGGACCCGTGTCATTTCGTGCTATTTTTTAATTGGTGGATACTGATAAAAAATTTTCAAGGACGGTGTTTTCGGGCTTTGCTGAGTTGACCACCTCCAAAAAAAAAAAAGAGATGATCTATCTCATCCTCTTATCATCTGCTTATATGATAGGAGGAACTTGAACACCAATCCAACAGTAATGATATGTGATTTTTGGGAAAAGAGAGTGGGAGTAGTATCATAATAGCTATATTTTTATCATGTTTTTAAAAAGTGTGGTACATATATTGAGCATATACCTATTTTTTTTTTTTCATTGAGTTACCCCACCCCCATCTTCAATAGCGGACATTGAACATTTTTGTGTTCAAAGGAAAAGGGAATAAGAGCTACAATTTGAAGGATAAATAATTCACTTGGAAGAATCAAAAACAGTCCAGATGCTTGAATCCAGTACTTGAATTGTTTCCTATCAGGTAAAAAATAATAATAATAATAAAAAAAAAGATAAAATGATATACCTTTTTGAAATATATCATGTCAATTGAGCCATTTTCTAAAAAAAATGATAAATTAAAGCAAGCAGGGGAAATTCAATTCCCGACTCGCGTCGTTTTTTCTTTTTTTTGTTGATATAAATCACAATTCCTCTTCTCTTTTATTCCAACCTTGACTATGACTGGAAAGAAGCCATTTCGATAATATTGCTGCTTCTGGGCGTACATAATTGATGAATACGAATTCTAAGACTTGGGATTTGACACAATGAAAACTAGTACCACCACCACCACCACCACGTAGTGCAGGCAACAACATTCACCCTGAACATCAAGAAGACAGCCGACCATTTAGTAACGGACGATGCTCACCATTCCAAATTGAAACACGATGGTACAAAGCTTTAGCTCAGCTACACCATTCCACTCAAGACATCTTAGGTTCACATATCAACCGGGTTCAAGTGTTCTATTGAAAACTCCCCCCCCAGTCAAAGCCATGGAACACCTCTATCTACTCTACCACCTGGACAACGGTCAGTTTATTTCCTTGCAGATGTTAATGGAACGGTAACAACAAAAAGCAACGTACACTATCGAAGGTAACAAAGGCCAAGAAGAAGAAAATAGAAATTGTTTTATCAGTTCCTAACTTCTAATTTTGCAAATACATTGGTAATTTTGTATATACATATTGTTGTAGAAAAGCAAACCATTTCACTCTCATTTGTATTCACATAATAGTAAGATTTGGTCTCGATTATCGCAATTGGAGTCATCCATTTCGGTCCATACGCAGAATACGTCATTCTGATATTCAAGTACTTCTCCTATTACCCCTTTAAATCATTTGTACAGTAAGATCATTTTGCTTCAACCCGCGCGTGTGTGTGTGCTGTGTTTATTTGTGTATGCGATATTGAGGCAGGGCGTTAATTGAACCAACTTTATTATGTAGGTACCTAAAAACGGCTCTCGATCTCAGCAAGATCCATGGCTGCTGGTCCTTGGGCATGGATGTGCAAACAAACGACAATCATCCCGTGAACTGGTTTTCAACCATTTGAGCTAGTCTTGACTCTTCTTGTGAGTAAACTATCTATCCTTCAAAATGTGCCTCCTATATACTACTACCTTTTTTTATTTATTCATTTTAGTGCATGATGGTGATGCCAAGGATACGATAGAGGAACAAGATGCTGTGACAGGTGATTTATAGGATGAACATACAAGTGGCATGGAAGTGGCATTCAATAGTATCTTAACGAATCAATACCATGACCAAGCAACTTCATCTCTGTAGCTTATATTATTATAAGACACCTCTCTCCCCTATATTCACTAGTTCGTTAGTTATAGTCTCTTTTTCTTTTTTAAAATAAAATATTGTGTATTCTCTTTTATTAGCATATCGCCTTTGATTATTCTGTTTTACTTTGATCACAATATCGGTCTGCTAGGGTCCGGAAAAAATGAGTGGATAACTTGGTTTAGTTTAGATTATTTTGTATTTTTTATTTTAGTTTATCATTGTCGAACCAATAAAATATCTATAATATTTTCATATCACTCATTGTCTCCACACTCTACAATGCATACTTAGATTTGGCGGCAAGTCAAAACTAACTATGTGACAGGAAGACGAAAAAAAAAACCCAAATTTTCATTTTCAATATATCCAACAAATGACATGGTTTGACAAAAGGTGACACTTGGATTTGTCAATTGCAACACTGATTTCAAAAAGCTACAGGTAACAGTGGAAACACTGTACTTTTCTCTATCTCATTTTAGCACATATGTACTGACCAATGAGAGACACCATTTTTCTGCCAAGCTAATATGCAAAAGTCGGCTTTGAGTGAAGGGGTTTTTGTGCTATTTGAAAATAGGCATTAGTCCAAATTTAATTGGCTGAAGGACTGGAAGGACAAATTCTATTTTCGTTTTGCCGCTCAATTTTCCCCTTTTTCTTTCAGTCTTATTTTTCTTCTCGATTGCATCTTAATCACAATATATTCATCATGAGCTGGTAACTGCATAGAAGATATACATATATTATATATATTCCCATTTATCGATACTAACACTATTCTTTTCTTTGCTTTTATTGAAGGAAAGGTATGACTAAGGCCATTTCCCGCCTTCCTCATCAACTTTCATCAAACTCGAAAAATAATGGTAAATTTTTATAATCTTCAGTGTATTAAATATTCGTATTAACTTGGTTACTCTTTTTCTTTCTTCTTTTCATTAACTTAGCCACGAAAGATTCAGTTTATGATACTCTACAACAACAATTCGAAACAAAAGTCAAGCAAGTGGAACAACTAATGGCTGCAGTCACGACTTTTCGCGATGAAACATGCTCTCTTTTGAATTACCAACAAATGCCCTCCTGGTTAGAGGTGATCGATCCCGTTAACAACAGTGATGTGCCTGAAGAATCAAGTCGCGCATACCAGGACTATGCCATGGCAATGGAATATTGCAGTCAGGAAGTCACGCAATCAGTGGTAAGCAGAGAAAAACTCAGGGATAGGGGGGGGGAAGACTTGGCTAATCACTGTGTTTGTATATGGGGTTTCAACTTGCTGATCAGCCGTTTCATTCTATGTACAGGATTATTTGGACGGAGCCGTACTGCAACCGTTGAACACGTATATTGCGATGACCAAAACCATCCAGAAAAGCATCATCAAACGCCAACACAAACAGCTTGACTATGACCGGTTTCGACTCTCTCACCAAAAACTCAGCAACATGGCCGACAAAAGTCCCAGCGAAGAAAAAAACGTGTACAAGTTGGAATCACAATTGGACACAGCCACGAAAGATTACTTTTATATGAACGATCTGCTGAAATCTGAATTGGAACAATTTTTGTTGCTTACATCACAACTGATTCCTCCACTCTTTGATACCTTTTACAATATTCAATGTCAAGTGTATGGTGGCCTTTACGCTCGCATATATGAAATTGTCACCAGTCATTCCGGATTGGCTTTCAAGACCATGGACCAGTCGATAGAACAAGGTTATCAGGCTTTGGTGACACAACGGGACGCGAGTCAGGAAATGGAGCAATTATGTATATTCCAAAAAGGTAACAAACATGCGTTTATTGAAGAAAAAAGGCATCACTTTGGGAAAGGAGGGGTGCAGAGGGAAGAATATTGACTTATTATTTTACAATAGAAAATGTCTACAAACACTCTGCTGGAAAGTTGTCATTGCAGGATCGCGCCTCTCTTGCAAGCTCGCCTGTATCTCCCCAGCCATCGTTTATTCAACAGCAACAGCAAGAGCGACCAAATTCAACAGCCTCTAGCGTGTATCAACCATCCCCGCCACCGATGAAACAATTCCAACTACCAAATCCAACACCACCTATAATGCACCACCACCAGCCAACAGCACCACCACCACCACCACCACAACAACAACAACAACAAATAGCCATTCAAGCAACTCAAACTTCCCGTCGTCGTGCACCTCCACCTCCACCACCAAAACCAAAGGCATTGACAAAAAAAGTTGATTATGCTCAAGCACTGTATGATTTCGAAGCACAACAGGAAGGGGATTTACCCTTACGGCAAGGCGATAAGATAGAAATCCTTGAAAAAACTCAAGACGCCGTCGATTGGTGGAAAGGTCGCATTGGTAATCAAATTGGCATCTTCCCAGGTAAGATAATATCACTTTATATGTATACTAGAAAAGAAAAAGGGGAGATAAATGACCTAATGCCAAATCACCTTGATTTATTTATTATCTTATAGGCAACTACGTGCAATTGATTTGAAGGATAGATGATTTAGTATATAATTATTATTATGATGATCATCTTTTTTAATAAAGCGGGGTTATCTATTTTCAGATAATATTGTATTTTCATATTGTTTTATGGGACTTTCTGGGGGTTGCTCGGATATTATACCGATGATGTATCTTTTTATTCTTTTTCACAGAAAACCAAACATACTCTACGGATGACTTCTCATGAGTTCATGCTTGACTGTATGGCTCATTCCATTGATGAAAGGTAAGATCAAAGTTTCGTGCTACCTCAACTCTTTAGACCACAAATCTTATTAAAACTCCCTTTTCCTTTTTTTTTTTGTCCTCTCTTTTTTCACTTTCACTTTCTTTCCCTACTTTAATTCCCTTGGCCATCTCTCTCACATCCTCTCGTTTTAGAAACCATCAGTTTATATTTGACACTGCCTACACTTTCCCCCACCACCAACAACAATAATGGGAAACCAAGCTAGTAAAGTACTGGACAAGGCGAAGGACAAGAAGAAAAAGACTCAGCTGCAACAACGACGTCGCAGTACTATTACGCTTGAAAACCGATCGTTAGGGTCTCACGTCTCCCATGGAAATTATGATTGGATTGATCAAAATGAACTGACGACACTCAGCGATGGTGCCCTGACTGCCGCCTTGGAAGCCGCTCGTACCCCTTCACACCATCCAGCTTCTAACAACAACAGCAACAGCAGCAACGACACACCACCATCTCGGCCACCACGACGAAAATCCATTACTGAATATTTTACAAAACGACGGCCCAGTACGACTAGACCTACTACACTCTTTTCCGATTTTGATTTTAAAGAATTTGACCGGTGGCAACGACAGCACTATCTTTTGAAAAGCGCGCGAAAGGCTAATGCTTGGGCACCCTTTTACAATGACGGTGACAAGGACGTGGTGATTTTGGATGTGGGAACTGGCAATGGCATCTGGGCGTTGGAAATGGCGAATCAATATCCTAGTGTGCAGGTGCTTGGACTAGATCGCTTATTACCCAATGATCCTAACGGACCTGAAAACTTGCGTTTTTGTCCCCTTGATATCACTGAATCCTGGCCAATGAGCGATAACGCGGTGAATTTGTAAGTATGACATTAAAAAAAGATGAATGCATGTTGTGTGGGGAAAAAAAAAAGAAAAGATGGAGAGCGAGCGAGCGAGCGAGGGAGATGCGGCGATTTTTTTTTCCTTCTTCTTTTTAATGAGCCCTTCTTTTTTTTTCGTTGTCTTCTTCATAGTATCTTCCAACGTAGCATGTGCGATACAATCAAACAAGCTGATTGGCGTCCATTACTTGCGGAAATGTATCGTGTGTTGAAACCGGGCGGATATATTGAATTGATTGAAAATGATTTTTGGCGACATAACCCCGGTCCTGTACAACGTGCCTTTGATGCGTTTATTCAAGAACAATGCAAGACAAATGGAGTGGATTTCCAATTGACAGAATCGCTAGAGGGTATGATCAAGACGTGTGGGTTTGAAGAAATCGATAAAAAAACAATGGATATTCCGCTTGGTGAATGGCCCACAGAACAAGGTAAAAAAAAAATAAAAAAAAATTAACACCTTCCTCCATCTTTGGACCAATGGCAGTTGACACTTTTTATGACTCGATAGAATTGAAACAATTTGGATTTATCAACAAAGAAGCACACAAGGCTTTATTGAAGAACCACAAGGACACTTACATCAAACAATGGGGACTTTCTAGTGCAGATTATGACTTGGCAGTGCAGGAAGTTTTGGAAGAATTCGATGAATACCATAGCTTTACAAGATTCCATTGTTGGGTGGCAAGAAAACCATTGTAGTAGTATATAGACTGTTTTTTTTTTATATTATTTTTATATAGTTTTAGTGTATAGCTTTTCCCCTCTCTTTTTTTTTATTTTATCATAGATATACATATATATAGACACCCCACATAGATTTCCCTTTATTCTACAATACTCTTTTTTTAATTATTCTCGCCCACTTCCCTTATACTATACAATATCATATATATTTTATTTTTCTTTTTATTCATCATTCACATTCGATCGATGTACTATATTTCAAATAAACATGATTACAATATTTTTATATTCATTTTTATTATTGTGTGCTGTGCATTGCTATGATATTACAAAACAAAAATATAGTAATTATCAACACCGAAAAACCCAGAGGCGACCCACTATATTCACTACCGCCAATTCAAATTTCATGAAATGGGCCACTTCTATGGTACACCTGCCTCTACTACTTTCATTCCATATGATCTTCCATTATTCCATAGCCTTCACCAACTTCTTTTTTTTTTTTGCCTGATAGAAGTACACCTGACCATCCCCACTTACTTGTTCAAATATGATTCCATAGCTGATCAATGCATAACTATGCTACAATTTTATTAGTATTATTATAAGTCCTAGAAATCCACTTCAGAACAGAAAGACCCCACCACCATCTGTACTATCTAGATGCAAATCATTTTCTTGAATAATCAATAAAGCTAGTTTTTATTATAGAGAAGTTGATAAAAGGGAGAGAGAATAGAGAGAGACAGAGAAATAAAAGCTAACTAGGATGAATGATGCTATATGGAATGGAAGGCCTAATAGGGGTGGGAGAGGGGAAAATAATGCAACAAATATTACTAAATGAAAGGGGCGGGGTGGGCTAAAGGGGGGAGGGTATACATGAAGAATGTAGCTAACGACTTTGGCTATCGGGTAGTTGAACGCGATTCATCTTGAGCAGGTGGTTGAATGGGTAATATATCGTGGCCATGGTTTTTCTGTTCTTTCATAGTTTCCGTCTTAGTATTTGACAAATTGTCTGGCGTCATGACTGACTTATGGAACTGGTGCCAAACACTCACTGATGCTTCGAATCCTTTTCCAATGGTGTTGACTGTTTCAAGGTTTTGATTCAAATCTTCTAGACTACCGACGAGTTGTTCCAAGCTCTGTGAAATCCCTTCCATCAGTTTATCGCGTTCTGTTTCAAAGTGTGAAGTCATGGTTGAAAAAAAAGGGGCGTGAAAAAAAAAAAGAAAAGAAAAGCGGCGGCGTTTTAATCCATTTTAATAGAGGAGAGCTTGACTGAACCACCAATGCATGATGTGAGAAGGGTCCAAGTCATCTACATCATTAAAATCTCAATTTCCCGAGAATATTAGACACAGTATAATATCTTTTCAAAATACCATTGATCCAAAACAAGGTATCTAAACCAGATTGCTTGAGCAGATAAGCAGTCAGGTTCCCTTCGCTCTAACGTGAAGTGTAAGTTTCTAGCAATCATGGAAGAGCAGGGGAAGTGCGAAGGCATCGTGATAGTTGTGTCATCGAGGAGAGAATTACCGTGCTAATGATGGCTAATGGTTGCAGTTGGTTATTTTTTTTTAAAAAAAAGGGTGTTGATGTGGGATACTGTTGGATGTTGTATGACGAAAAAGAGTTAACCACCATTCCATCGCCACTGAGTGGGCGTAGGAAGCTGCCAGACGACTCCACCATACAGTACCTACTGTGGATTTCTGTTATAAAAGGAAAGAATTGATATTGAATAGTGGAGACTTTTTTTTTTTTTTTTTTGGTTTCATGAGAAGAGAATCATTATACTGACCAGGTTGCAGGAACGAGGAGGGTGTCCGATCGCCCGGAGATGCTTTTAAAGCCCGACCACGTGAATATTTATTTATTTACTCCCAATATTTTTTTATTTTTTCGTTTTTCTTTCTTTGATTCTTCACAATTGTGGCTCTCATGGGATTATGTTGGACCTTGGATCAGTGTTAGGGCTAGTTTAGAAGGGGTTTCAGCTCAGGATTGACAACATGCATGGGAGAACCCTTTCATTTTGGAACTAGGATTTGGGAACACCATTAGTTGGCTTTTTGGAGCTTTCATTAGCTTGGTTTAGTGTTAGTTTTTCTATAGTTAATATCTATATCCAAATAAAATATTTTCCTTTTTACTTTCTTCACTGAAATATGTCTCATTAGTCTCTCCCATGTTTTGCGCAATAGATTCCTTTTGTTTTAACTAGCATCAATCCCGTTTGATTAGTGATGACCTTTGTTGTGCTTCAGTAACAGATTTCCTCTAGTTTCTCTCATGTTATGTATATTATATTAGCCCCTATTTTACAATTGCATATTTAAATTAGAGTTGCGCATTCTCTAAATCTCACTTTAGTTTTCCTCATGTCCCTTCAAGTAGATTCTTCTTTCTTACAATGAACTACCCCTACCCCTCGTTTTAGTATCTACTGACATATTTCAAATAAAACATACCTTATTATTAACTATCATCTGGCCCATTGTATAGTATAGTAAACCATTCTTCAAATCTTACTTTTAGTTTTCCTTATGCTTTCTCCAGTAGATCCTTTCTTGTCACAATAGACCACCCCTCGTCTTTTAATTTTAGTACCTGCCAATATATGCTTCTAATAAATTATAATCTTTTTATTTGTATTAACCATACTACGACCCATCATGTAATAAACAATGTAGCTATTGTAGCTGTTTTGTGAGTTTCCTGCCCAATGCTCGCTTTATAGTTCACCCACTTCATTATGACTATTTTTTAATCACTTTCCCCCCTCCAAAGAGCTGGTCACTAATTAACAGTCTTGGATTACTTTACTATTAAAGATAATTCTATTTCTGCTTGACCAGTCATGTAAATATCTTGGCAGTACCGTACGTTTAACCGCGACTATAGAGCATTTGTGTACTGTTTTTTTTTTAGCTTATCTGGTATCGGCAAGTGCTATTTATTTTCATCTCGATTACTTTCCCTTCCCCTATTCATTATAGTAAAAATGACTCAGAACTCAGTATCACTAAAAAAAAAGGATGGTTATTTATTTAACAGCTACATACAAAGTAAGAATAAAATAATATCAAAACACCAAACTAATAGAGACATAACCGTTTTTGTTAAAAATACATTGTTTATTTACTGAAGAAGAATAATAAATGACTTGGGTAATAAAGTAATATAAAGCATGATGGTAAATACTATACTGGTAGTTGTATAAAAAAAAATGCGAGGGTAAGCTAAGCTAAGGCAGATAAATACAAGGAAAGGATTATGATATAGAATACGTCAAAGTGTGTCCAGATCGTCCCTCATTTTGGCATCAGAGCTCGTTTTTCAATGATCTATGTCCTTCGTCCGTGGTTGCTCTTTGTCACCATAACATAGCCAGTCTGTCAAGAGGTAAAAAAAGGTTCCATACTAGTTTACTAGGATCTACACAAGGCAAACGTCGTTCATTCAGCTTTTTTATATGAGTGTTGATCTTTTCAACATCTACCACCAATTCGTAGTGTCGCCTCGTTACTGCTTTTGATTCCAAGATGGTCGTTGGTCTACCTGATATCATATTGCGAAGCTGTAACGTTGAGATAATGTCATCCGGTGTCATACTTGTTCTTGCGCTAATTTCTACGAATTCCCGCTCCCCCCCCACATCCCCAAAATAAAAATAGTTCATATGTGAATATAATTTTCTACATTTTCAATATAAAAATAGAGCAAGAAGTATATAAATATAGATATTCACCTTGAATGCTAATCGGGCCGATTTGGTTTTGTAATTGACGGTAGATCACGTTTTTCCAGCAACTTCGGTAACTGATTAACCCCAAATCGGATAATGGTTGTTCAGGTGAGCCAATCTTCCCTTCTTTCTTGCTCAAGAGATAACCTATAATATAATTGAAAAAAAGAATATATAGAATCAGATACCTTTTTCTTTGATTTCTAAAAATATGCAGGTGCCAGTACTTACTAAAATCAATCAAGTATTGTCCGTATCCCTTTCGTTGATGAATCGGCATGGTCAATATGCAGGAGACGTTGTAATTCTTCAGAGATTTTTTTTCCTGTAAACAAAAATGTTCGTGAGACTGACAACACCCATCTTTTTTTTTTTCCGCCTCGCTACCTCAGTGTCTTTTTTTTGTGTTACCTTTAAAAAATAACCAACAAAATGGCAACCATCGTCGTCCACTTCTGTCATAATGTAAAACAAGAAAGGTTCCACATCGTAATATAAAGTTTTGTGATCCAGGAACATTTTGGCCAACAGACACAGATTCTGGCAATAAACCTTGTTTTTGCGTCCATCCACTTCAAATATTGATATCGCGCCGTCTCGATAGATTTCGTTATCAGGAGGTTGAGTAGCATGACATTTCACCTAAAACATACACAAAGAGTAGAGTTCAGTCATTTTTTTTTTGTTTCATGAGATGTTTTACTCTGCTTGTGGCCTCCCCCTCCCCTGTGTTTTTTTGGTACCTTGTGTCGTTCAGCGACAAATAGGTTGCTCATATACTTGAGGCAAAATTCACAAATGTAGAGAATCGATCGCTGACTGTACTCTTGAGGATAAGGGGACATAAACCAAGTATCAATAAGAGAGTTGCCGAAATGGATCTTGTTGATCTTGGGTAAAGCTATAGGCGAGAGCGAATTGTTGTTGTTGTTGTTGTTGTTGTTGTCACCAGATGAAGACAGATCTTGATTGGTTACGTCCCTTGTTTGGTCTTTGTTCTAAAAGAAAGGAAATAATAATAATAATAATAATAAAGGTGAGTACAAATCTCCATGCCAACAATAATAATAAAAAAGGGGAAGTTTGACCTACCATCGCATCTACTTTGGCCTGGTCATACAGTTTCTTATCAGCATTGGAAGGTGTCCCATGGGTTGATTCGAAATGATCAGCGGACGGAGCACGACGATCATTTGTTTTGTTGAGCAGTTTTAATGGCATTGTTGTAGGAGTATTGGGATCACATTTTCGTTTTCTGATGCTGCGTCTTTTCGATGATGATATCGTATTCTGGCTGATTTCGACTGTGGTGATGATGGAGTTGGGTATTTCGGGAGGGACAATAACAGGTCGATGTCGTTCTAAGATCACAGCATGGACTGGCTGAGGCAATGTAGATGGCCATAAAGATGTCGTTTGTCCTGTAGTTTCTTTTTTTATTTTCATTATCATTGATCGGCTAGCGTTTGTATTGTCATTCTCATGGAGTTCGTCATCAGGCGTCCCTGGCGTTGAATAATTTGTTGATAGGGCGGTCGTCTGTTGGTGTTGGTGTTGTTTGGTGGCATGGTTGTCGGAAATAGGTGTCAGTGGTGCATTGTTGTTTATAAGTGGATAGGTAGTGGAATGAATGGAAGTAAGTGAAGGCATACTATAGCACAAATTGCATAACCAATCGCCTAACAGTCGGCAAAATCCACAAGTCTACATGGATGAATAAGCGTTGACAAAAATATTTGCTGATATATCGCAACCCTGGTTTCTTACCTTTAGATACACTGTGAAGTTCTGCGTAGCATTTTACATGTAAGCATCGATCACATTTGCTACATGTCAGCATCTTGGCCTATTCGTTGAAAGAGACCCAGTGAGTTTAAGAGGTAGAGCATGATAAATTCCAATTGATATTTGTTCACTTACATTATCCATTTTTGATTGGCATGCAATGCATATCTTGCAATAAAAGCACTGCCAGTTGTATGTTTGGGCTAGTTCTGCTACGGCTTCATCCAGGCCCGCACAGATCGCATGAGCTAATTGACAACAAATGACAGCTTTAGTATGTAAGTTTGCATGCCAATATGTTTTATTCTTACTACGGCGGCGACACATAAAGCAGGTTAAGACATTTCGTTTTTTCCTTCTTCATTATCATCGTATATGCCATTGCAACGATAACACATTCCAGGAGTATTCTACTCAAGAAGAGGATGAATATGCAGTTACAAACAGGCGTGTTCCCGTAAAAATAAATATACTCACATCAATACACGGTTTCTGTATATCCGCATAAAATAACCCTATTATCTTTGAGTATATATGGTCGTAATAGGGTTATCAAAGAACGGGACGAGAGAAGAAAAAATAAAAAAAACCCCCACTGCCAGCAGCATGCAATTATAACTCCGCGCATTGAAGTTGCATTTGATCTCGGTAAAAAAGCCAAGGTAAAGAAATTCATCACCATTATAGCGCCATTATGATAAATCTAAGGGGTAGTTTTTTTTTTAGGAACATGCATTATTATAGATTATTTATTATTGATTTCAGAGGATCCTATAAATAAATGGTTGATTGGAATAAAATTAGATACCGGCTTCATTTTTGTGCTGTACGATGCTGTAAGCTTGCACCAATGTGAAGTATCGTGACGAACATAGCAGTGCTGTATATGTACATGTACATTACAGCCCGTCTAAATTCCGAAATATCATGTCATAGTGACAATGATTTTAATAGAATTTCTGTATGATCAAAGAACTGTCCTTTTTTACTTTTTTAGATCGACTTAAATTAACATACACGCTTTTCCCCTTACCCCGCGTCCGGGTAAAAGAATCGGTAGCAGTCGTCAAAACTTTAGTCCGTTTTAACTTGCCTTTTAATTCCCGTTGGATCAGTTTTAAGGACCAGCACCCGTATTTTTTTTTTTTTTTTTTTTTTTCACTTCTTTGATCTTTTTCTTTCTCCTGATAAAATATCATGTTTAAGAAGGAAGCTTCAAAAAAGCATCATGGGTTTGCTTTTTTACCTACTTCAGATCATATCCTTCCATTGGATACGATCAAAGAAAAGTTTATCAGTACATGTCGAGGGCTCACCTGGCCTCTCTTCAAAAAGATTCTCAAAGCTAATTTGGCGCTAACGATTGCATTAGGTTTGATGTTTTATCGTCCTCTCATGGAAATTGCTAGCGTCTCTACTGCTTTGGCACCTGTCGCTGTGGAATTTATTCTTCCGTCAAGATCATTGGGATTTATTGCGGAGGTAAAAAAAATATACAACGCCATCAGGATAAAATAAAATAGCTTATTCTGATTTTTTTTTTTCTTCGTCTTTCTCTTTTTTTTTTTTTTTTTTTTTTTTTTAAAAACAAACTAGGATGCAATCTTTGGTGTATTCATGTGTGTAGTTTCCGCTGCATTCACCATTCTTGGGACCTACTGCGCTTCATTGGTGCGGGATGCTAACGACAGTACTTTTGCCCAACCTGCAGTCTGCGGAATCTTAGTTGCGTTTCTTATCGTTGGTGCTTTTATCCTTAATTACGTCCGTGCCAAAGTACAACAAGCAAATGTTGGAGGTTAGTTTTGAAAATGAACGTGATTAGAGAAACAAAAAAACAGACATTAACCATTCGTTTGTTTGTTTAGGCATGTTGTCGGCCCTCATTATGGTTCTCAACTTGACAGGTGCCGTTTTGGATCGTACGTGGACTCCAATCCATGTAGTAAGTATAAACTATACAAAAAAGTATTAGCTGGATCAAATGGGATCGATCGTGAAACTTACTCCGTTTTTGTTTTGTTTAATGTTTACAGGTCATTTCCTTACTATCAGCAATGGCGGGGTTCACACTTATGTTTTTGGTATCACTCCTAATATCACCTGAAAACAGTACAACGGTCTATATACAAGAATTGGTCAAGATGATGGACATGTTTGATACCACTGCTCGTCAGCAAGTTAATGGCTTCTTCCATACTCATCAACAAAATCTCATGGACTCCGACTCTAGTTTCATTCCCGATCCTCCAGCTTTGGTACACAGGAAAACCGATGCTTTGTTAGTATCACTCATTGACAAGAAACGAATGGCACGAAGGGAAATATCATTCAATGCTGTATCGCCAGTGGACGTGAACGAATTGACAAAAATCATCAAACGACTCCGGGTCCCTTTACAAGGCATTGCTATTGCTCATACCATGGAATCCAATATGCGCAAAATTGAATTACTACAACGAGTGGACGAAATACGTTACAATCATCACCATCGCCCAGGTCATGCAAAGGAATCAACAACCGCTTATTCACCTGAGACTGTCCGCTCATCACCGACTCCGAATCAGCATCTTGATGGCCCCAACAATATTCCAAATGATCATTCTCTCATTGAAGAAGAAAAAAAACATGGCGGACTTGATCTTGTCTCGGCATCAGCTATCGGCACGACCAATGGGCACAACTCTCAATTACCACCTTCTCTAGGCAACAGCAAAACTAGCATACTACTCAACGATCGATTCAGTTCTTATGGACCAGGCTCTTTAGCCAACCGACCTTCTTGTGACACAGACGATGAACAACAGTCGGATCAGGCCGATAGCGCCCAAGCAACATCCACGCCTTTATCGGTTTCTCTGGATAATGGTGCCTTCAACTTTAGCCGCCGACGTCAACAGTACCTCAACATTCTCAAAAAAAGCCGACACATTTACATCGATCTCATGTCAGCCTGCTCTGTTGCCGTTGCGGAAGACATCAAACGACTTCAACGAATGCAAGGTATCGACCCAAAATATCAAGACAAGCCCTTCTTTTACAAATACCTATTTGGTCGTGGTGACAAACGGCGCCCTAGCATGGCTGATAGATATGACCCAAACAAGGATCCTGCTGGCCCTCTCCTTTTTGCCATTCAACAATTTGACGCTCAACGATTGACTGGACTCAAAACTTTATACAACGAAGATCGCCAACCTCGCCGAAGTCTTTTGCTTATCTTGAAATTCCAATTCAGTCTTCGTACTTATGCTGAAAACCTTTACACCATCTCATCTCTCATCCACGACATGGAGCGTGTTCGCACCCGACGCCGCTTTTGGTTACCAAGTTTGTCCATTTGGAAATTATTTTGGAAACGACGTGAAAGCTCGTACGATCTTGACTCACCTAGTGGATTGGCACAGCAGGCTGGTAACTCGAATATGCAACGCACAATGACGCAACATACTGCTCTTATTCAATCGATGATTGAGAATGAACCATTTGGACCGAAGAATGGAATGACGACAGCGACGGCGATGGGTGACATGGGTGGGATGCTCGGCCCACAGGACCAAAACAACATTATGGAAAAACGCCAGCAACAATATCGCAACAACACTAATATAAGTGACGATTTGGATGACGGCTATGAGGACTCTGACGATGAATCTTACGACTGCGACGATCCCGGCCTTCCAACCTTGAACACCGCTTCTGGAGGTCATACACGACAACAACGGCATCATCGACGACGACAACGACAACAACGGCAACAGCGATTCGCTCACGCAGACAGTAACACCGAACTTGCAAGACAGCTCACGCTTCCATCCCGTGGTCAAGTCGTTTGTCCTCAGGATAACACCAACACCTGGTTTCATCAACATGACCGACCGAAACGACGCGCTAGTCAACGATGGCAAGCCTTCTTACGACGACGTAGAAACCAACCCGACGACAACGAAAAGGAAGACGATGATATTGAACAGCAAACATCGCAAACCAATTTGGTACGGGTAGGCAAACTTGCAGTGTGGCGAAAACAAATCGGGCAGCATGCAACAACAACAACATCGGTGACACCTTCTGTATTGATGGATCCTTCCAGCTATCATGATCCGGATGCCTCGTACCCGGTCACTCGCGCCCAACGGTTCTTTTATGTTTTATGGGGGTTTGGACGGAATTATATCTACACTAGCGATACGTTGTTTGCCTTCCGTGCCGCCGTTCTGGTCACTGCACTGACGTTACCTGGTTTCCTGGAGGAATCGCTGGAGTGGTACAATGGTGCAAGATGTCAATGGGCGACGGTGGTGGCTTTGATTTGGATGGGTCCCTCTGTTGGAAGTAGTCTTTTTGGGTAAGGCATACATCGAGTATAGAACAGTGCATCGCCCAAATGACTAAACATGTACTATTTTTTTATTTTGTTTATCTTTAGAACAATGCTTAGAACCATTGGAACACTTGTAGGTGCAGCTGCCGGGCTGGTCATATGGGAAATCTGTCAAAAAAAGGTGTGGGCTATTCTCGTGGTCACCTACATTGTCAATTTGCCATTCTATTTTCTTTATACTTTATCTGTCTTTTGGCGTGCCACTGGTCTCTTCTGTTTGATCACCGTCACTTTAAGTAAGTACCCAAAATAAAGACATATGATGACTTGAAATGGCTGACTCGTAGTTGTTTTATTCGGCAGTTATTGGCTATGGATATGTTTATGCAGCTACTGGTGTGAAAACAACCGTCTATCAAATTACCTATTATGTATGTATGAACTAAAAAAAAAGGATGGGGGTTTTTTTTTCATTAGGTATATTACTAACCCTTTTTTTTTTATTTGCTATTATTAGAGAATTGCATCTGTTTTAGCCGGTGTTGCAGCAGCCATGACGATTTCTATTTTCCCATACGCTCATACAAGCAGGGTGCAAGTACGTCATCGGGTGTCGTATATTCTCGGTGATATCAGTGTGCTGTATACTTCTCTCATGGGGATGTTATTGAAAGGATCGCGCTACGACCATCAAATCAAGGACACCAACCAAAAGTTGTTTCGCTCGTTCGCCAATACTATTCGCCAGCAGATCCATGTGACCCGCGCCTTATTGGATCAAAGTCATTATGAACCTGCCTTGCGCGGTGTGTTTCCCGAAAAGAAATACCTCAAACTTTTGCAAGTCATGGATACCATGTTGAACTTGATGCTACAAATGGAATTGGCACTGGAAAAGGTGGATTCTTCCTGGCGACTGACGATTGTTAATTTCTCATGGACTGAACGAAAAAAGATGGTAAATCATTTAGGAGAGCCTCAAAAGACGGTCGCTTGTTTTTTTAACCCTCCTTCCTCTTTTTTTTTTTTTTCTCTTTTCTTTTATATATATATATAGATTTCTGCTTTTTTAACGGCGTTACAGCTGGCCTCCAATGCTCTTATGAACAAGACACCACTTCCACCATATATTATACGACCCACGACAGCAAGACGGACATTGACGGACAGAGTGCGACAAAATGCTACTTTCAGTGAGCGGCGATTGGCTGACCCTAATTACACCTATTACAGTACCTATTTGATGAATTCTGAACAACTGGCTGTAGAAATCGAAGTTTTGGTGGCCACCGTACGGGACCTTGTGGGATCTGATAGTATTAGTGTTTTGTTGGAGTATATTCATTGATAATGTTGTAAAATTAGTTTTAGTATAGTTTAGTTTAGTTTAGATTAGTGATATATATATATATATATATATATATTTATTTTTTACCCTCCATACCCTCCAGTTCCTTGTAATTTTTAGCATTATTATGTAATCTCAATAAATATCTATTTGTGTTTTTTTTTATCCATGTAAACAAAAAAATGATATCTGTGTGATCAATATTTGATTATGATATGTGTGTATGATTTATCACTGTGATTCGATATCTGTTGTAACATCGTCTAACATTTATGTCGGAATTATTTCTTCGACTCACATTTCAAACCAATATTTATTTTTCCTTGAATATCAATATAATCTTATCACTCTTTAGGGGACTTCTGAAAAAAATAATCTGAAACGATAGATTCGCATATAAACTTCTGCTGATCATGAATCACAATTTTCTTTTCTTTTCGGGATAATGGGTACCGCAAGAAACTGCGTACCAAAGTACGAAATGTCAAAGATAAATACTATTGCCCTACTTTTTCTTTTCTTTTCTGTACTCTCTCCAATCGCAGCGCTGATAATAACGATTTTGCCCCAGAAAAATGCGAAATAAATACACACAGACACACACACATATATATATATATATAGCAGGGCACTGAGAACAATACTTGGGTGTAACAGCTAATACCCAGTCTCTCCCTCTTTTTTTTCGCATGCAGCCTCTAAGGCTCTTGTTTTTTTTTGGATCCATACATATATATATTGACGCCAATTAGGCTGGTATTGTGCGCAACGACTGACTGACAACGCCTAATACTAAGTCTCGCCCCCCTTTTTTTTTCTCACAGGCGCTCCAGGCACATTCATACCCAATCAACTAGACAGACTAAATATATGAGATACTAATGGAAAAAGGTCAAGATAGATTTTTATTCAGATGCAAATAAAAAAATAATGACAACTAGCGTTAAAACTAAGCTAATAAATGTTCCCTAACACTGTCCTTAGGTTGAAGATAAATCTAACAAAGATCCCAAATCCAGATCCAAAATGACAAGGGTTTCCCATGCATGTTCGTTTTGCAATTTCAAATGCCCCTGATTTACATTCTAATGCTAATCCAAGTCGACCATCACCTCATTGAGGTTATCACTGAAGAAAGAAAAATAGAGAAGAAAGAAAAAGAGAAGAAAGAAAAAGAGAGAAGAAAGAAATTCATGGAAGCGGAGTATAAATGTGCCAGTCGATTTTTTTTATTACCCTGGAGAAGTAAACAATGGGACAAAGCGTTGGACTTGCTGGTTGGGACTCCACGAAGCAGCCTATTCATTATCTCATCCACGTTTTCGCCTCCGAGCAATAACCACCCCCAACCGACGGAGTATTTAGCATGACGGTTGGACCTCAAACGACCGCCCATTAGAACGTGAAACGCCGGCTGTGTCAACTATTGATAGCGAATAAATCTATGACATCCTCTAGGCGCCAGGAACTCTCTATTCAATGTAATAAAAAAAATACAATTAGGTGTATTGTAACATCCCAGTTAAATGTTCATAAAGAGTCGGCTCGTAAATCAATCGTAGAAGAACTGTCGCCCGATCAAAAAAAAAAAAAGAAACGCATGCAATTGTAACATCGCCAATAAACATTTTATGCAAGCTTTCTTTGATACACTAAAACTAAAACATTCCAGAAGCACGAGCGAAACCTTTTCTTTTCTGGATTTTTTTTTTATGCATAAAGAAAAAAAGATGGAATGAACAAAATGGTGAGGTTCAAGTTTAGGCGGCGTTTGGTTTTTTTCAACTATTACTTTACTACATGGCTTTTTTTGCATTGATGAGAACAAAAACATCACCAATATGACACTATCGTTTCAAACTAGGTTGAAAAGCCACAGAAATAAATGGCAATTAAAAAAGCAGTTTTTATCCAACACTCTCTTTCACACACTCTTTCAACGAAAAATAATGAATCAAGGAAAACAAGAAAGCTATTCCAATCCTTTGACAGGACGAAGATACTCTGGCCCAATGGTAAATGCCGACCAAGTGGATCAGCAAGAATGTAATCCCAAGTCTCAAAATGTGGGTGGTAGTCATGGTCAAACACGAACTGGATGTAACTTGGAGTTCTCTGGACCGAAGGTGGATCTTGACCGAGTAGATCAATGTGAAGAATCCATGAGACATCATCATGCTACTGGAGGAGACATGAATCAGCGAAGTGCTCCATGAGGGAAAGAAAAGAGCAAAAAAAAATAGTAGGAACAGCTGCCCAATCGAAAGACAGACATATCTGTTTAGATTGATTAGTTTGAAAGGAAAAAAAATAAAAAATAAAGTTAGTTTAAAAGTAGTACTAAAAGCGTACATTGGTATTTCCTAAAGTGATTGAAAAAACAAACGAATGGGGTCTTCTACTATTTTTAAAAAAAGATTCGATCGTTACACATACAATCAATTAAGTCGAGAGCAGTGATTGGAATAGAAAGCGGTGATTCAATAAACGGGCCGGGACAAAAAGGGTTGTGTTCAGTAGTAAAAGTGATGGGAGGTACCTGCAGTTTTTTTTTTTTTTTTTTTTTGCAATTCGTTAGATTAAAAAAAAATTGTAGATCCAAAAGAAGTCATATATTTAAAGCTGCATCAATGTATTTGATAAAGAAAAAAACTTATTTATTTATATTGATATATGTGAACAATGACTTTTTCAATGTAGTGCATTTTTATTTCATTTGATTATATTTTCAAACGCCGCCTTGATTTGGGAGTGGGTCTTTCTCCTTTTTTTAAATTTTCGTGTAATCCCCTTTTATTTTTTTTCTTTATTCCCCTCTCCTTCACTTTCCTTTTCCTTTTTTTTTTTTCTCTTCTTCTCTCTTTCGATTTTTTCTTCTTTTTCTTCTTTGTTTTTCCCTTTGTCAAGAGATTACACTCTCCTTCATCACCAAACACAGCATCATTCCCTTTTTACTTGGTACAAGTGTTCTGTGAACATTGTCATTCATCCGTCCCTCCTTTCACCCTCTCTTAGACTCTCCAAATGAACTCACTCTCGTTTTTATTACTCACTTTGTTTGCTTTGACTTGGTCAACATCCACTGTGCATGCCTACTTTTATGTGCCCAATTTTATGAGCACGTTGCCCTTTGGCGGTGGTATGGCGACTGCTCAACGCAACAACTCCATGATTCTATTTGGTGGCGAAACTGACTCGACTTCATACACCAACACCCTTTATCAACTGACCCAAAACTCCACTGGTTATACATGGGAAGCTTTACCTCAAAAGAATGCCGCTCAAGGCGTTGTTTACGCCCAAGCTATCGTGTCAAAGGATCAGTCGAGTTTGATGGTAATCGGTGGTCAAGGAAACTTTACTGCTACTGCTCCTTCTAACCCAACAAACGGAACCAACTCAACAGCCGCATCGAATACCACCACCTCAGCTTTACCTCTTCAATTACAACTTTACAACTTCGCTTCCGCCAGCTGGTCAACCTACACTCCCAAAGCCGGTGTAGAGATGCCCGGAAATCGTAAACTCTTCAGCGCTACCTATATGGATTCTTCCAACAAGATTTATATCTATGGTGGTGCTTCCAATGAACAAAATGTATACGGTGACCTTTGGGTCATGGATGGTACGACTGCTGCATTCACAAAATTGAAACCATACTATACTCGCTATGGACATACTGGTTCCATGACCAGGTAACGAAAAAGAAAACTAGTTACTATTTGTTTTTTCTGGGTTGTATTTTTTTTTTTTTTGTACGTGTGTATACTAAACTTTATTCTCTATTCTATAGTGATGGCAAATTGGTGATTCTCGGTGGTGCCATTGTTACCGGTGGTAAAAGTACACTTGCCTCTATGAACCAATTGACTGTGTATGATGTCGCTTCCGATTCGTGGTCTATCGTCAACACTTCTGGCAATGTGCCTTCTCCTCGTAGTGACCATAGTGCCGTCATTAGTAAGTTTATCTTAACCAACCTTTCAATGATCATTATTTTAATCAATATTTCTTCCTTTCACTGATAGCTTCCGATGATAAGATTATTATTCTTGGTGGTAAGTACTTTCAATCAAACAAATAGAACACTCACTTTCTCTCTCTCCCCTCCTTTACCTCTTACCTCTTACTAATACCATTTTTCTATTTTTAAACTATAGGTGATAGCGGTGCTGCTGCTCGATACAAGCAATTTACTCGCTCTGTTGCTATTTTGGATACCAAGACCTGGACCTGGACTATTCCTAATATGCAGGGTATCCTTCCTTCGTCTCGTTCTTATGCCAGTGCAGCTATGCTTGATGGAAAACACGTTACCTTTGCCTTCGGTAAGCCCTTTCATCCATCCCTTAAACACCTCTCCCACTACCACCACCACCACTACCGATATAATATTGATTATTTTGATTAATTGAATTATATAGGTTCCGCTTTGAACGTACAATACAACGATATCAACGTGATGGACGTTGCATCCAGCTCATGGCTTCAATCCTTCAGCAACAGCGATGACTCTGATTCCTCAGGTCTTTCCACTGGTGTCATTGTTGGTGTGACCATTGCCTGTGTTGTTTTATTGGTGATCATCTTGTTCCTTCTTTGGAAGTTCCAAGCTTACATTCGCTTTTTGGTTACTCGTATTCACTCTGATATTTGGAAGCCAAGGTAAATAATATATCTCTTTATGTATAAAAATGAAATTTTGTTCACTTTGTACTTACATGTTAATTTGTAATATATTCTAGATCTGGTGAACCTATTTGGGCCGAAACTTGTCGTATTGTTTTCCAAATCTTCTTCATCTTCATCTTTGCCATGTTTTTGGTGTTTGTCATCAAACAAGCTATTGATAGTCCCAATGTCATTCAACGTATCGAAAATGCAGCTGCTCAAGTTGATTCTCCTGGTACGTATTTCTCATTTAATTACAATTTTTATTTAAACACATTACTCATGTATCCTCTCCTTTTTTTTTTTTTTTTTTTATACATAGACGTTCGATTCTGTTTTGATGGGTACAATGTTAACGCCGCTAACCCCAACGATATGAACAACCCCGGTGTCGCATGTCAAACCGATGTCGGCTACTCTTGTAACGAATATGTCCAAACACTCGACATGTCAGTCTTCTCTCCCGTTTTCACCGATCATCTTGGTCACGTACAATGTTATCTCTTCCGTGCTCCAAACACCTTCAAATTGGCATCAACATCTGGCCAGAACAATGGCTCACGTTTGATTTTCACCATGTACGGCGACCAATCGATTACCGCTGCACGTGTCCACATCTCAGTTTACCCCAAGGCCATGGACCCCAACGCATACGTTTACGGCATCAACGACGATACACCCGTTCTTTTAGACCAAGCCGATGTGCTCAGCTGGCAAAACGACGAACGAAACGATGTCTCGGCCAACAACATTTACTCTGTCGAACCATTCACCTACAGCGCCCTTTCCTACGAAATCGCCGATCATCGTTACTTGCAAGACGTCGGATGGAACTACGTCGGCTTCTTACCTATCAGCAACCACACCCCTGAAATTTCTAGCGATTTCCGTTCCGAAGCACCCAACCCTCAATACACCCTCAACCATGCGGATCTCGGCGTGGTTGCTGTATCTCCTGATGCCTTTACTGAAATCATCAACCGTGAAGTCAAGATGTACACTCTTCTCAACGCCCTTGGGTTCGTTGGTGGGATCTTTGGTCTTTTGATTGCCGTGCAAGCCTGGTTGTTTGGTTTCCGTCCTCGCAGTCCCTGGGGTGTTGTCCACCGATGGTCCATGGGTGATATGAAGCGATCTCTTTTACGCGGGTTACAAAACAAATTCAAGACGACCGATGCGGCAGGGATTCCGCTGGTGCATCCTGTCCACAAACGCTTCAGTGTCAACGACTTCAACAACCTGGGTTACGAATCCGAAACGCAACGTATCAGTCGTGTCGAAGAACGTATGCAGGTGATGGAATTGTTGTTCAAGGCTTACTATGTGGACGATGAAGTGTTCCGTTCTCTCGACAATGCCAACAAAAACGCTCCTCCCGGTTATGATCAATCCCACCGTGCCGGTCCTCTCTTCCCTTCGTCTGAAAAGGTCGATTTAGCCGCAACCACAGGTGCTCAACGTCAATACCAAGGAGGTCAAGCTGTCCCCATGGGCGCCGGTAGTCAACCCTCCTCTCCTGGTCGATTCTCTCACATGTTTAACCATCGTAATAGCGTCAACAGCGATTCTTCCTCTCATCACCATTTGACCGGTGGTGCCCCACCAACTGACAACGTCCATATGCGGGATATCTGAAGTGATATCCGTCCATTTTAGTGATACTTCCCCCTCCCTCCCTCCTTTCCACCACCCCCCAAAACTAGTTTTATTATTAGTCTTATTATTATTATTATTACAACTTTTACATTCCCGCCCCCTCTTCGCTTTATTTTTACTTTTTTTCTTCTCTCTCTCAACCCACACCCTGCTCCTATTTTAGGTTATTCTACATCTGTTTTTTTTTGTCACACTTTTCATTCTTCAATAAATTCAATAAAAAAAATCAATATATCAAGGACCCAACTTCTATACGCATCTAGACCAGTGTTCTAAATTTAGACACATCACTTTTTTTTTTTCGGTGAATCATTGTAGTAAAACAGTAATAATAGAAGAATCATATGATATGGTTAAAAAAAATAATGGATGTTTTTATTTTGGTATATATATAAAAAAAAGAAGGAGGCTATAATGACAATTCAACAATTATATACTACACTACTTCTACTCTAATGACCTGGGATTGGAGTCTTCAATGAGCACTTGGGGTCGTAATGGCCATTGATCAAATTTGATCGCCACTTGATCTATTTGTTCTGCTGTCATGTCACAGATTTGGATGTTGGTGTCGAAAGAAAGTCGGTCAAGAATGATATCCGCCCCAGGTCCCAAAGTCCTAAAATGCCAAGACAAAATGAGATTCAAGTGGTGTACCATGTCACCCACCCAGTCAATCGGATTCTTTTTTTTTTTTTTTTTTTTTTCACTTACCGAACCACTTTGTTCAGAGAGAACCGCTGCATCACGAAGAGATGTTTCAGCACATATTCAAAAACATCCCAATCGGCTAAAACCACATTTTTTTTTTTTAAATGAGTGAGTGATGACCTCTCTGTTCCCCTCCACCCATTTCTTTTTTATTATTATTATTATGATTACCTTTGATTTTGACTATTGGCCTAGGAAGGATGTATACCAAATGATAAAGTTCCTAATAAAGAAGACAATATTAAATAATATAAACTGTTGATGTGTCATTTCATGGAGAATCCATCACTATTTACTTTGGGATACATAGCATTGGACTGGGTCGAGTAAATCAAATCGATTTCGGCACATGCTTCCGTCACCACACTCATTTTACATCTTGCTTTGGATCCACGAGATGCGGTAAATTTCTAAAAGAAAAAAGAGTGTTTATGCATTAGTCTTTTGTCACTTGTTGAGGTTCAAGGAAGTTGGAATCTCCTTACCTCGTAGAGCTGATCAGGGATCCATAGTGCCATTGGTATTCTACCCATTGAATGTAATGCCATTTTATTCACAATACATGTCGCGAATTGAGCCAGTAATTGTTCCCCTTTGGATGATTTCGGTAATGTGCCTGTGAAAAAGATGTTTTGGTTGACTACAAGGCACTCCAACACAAACACATATACCGCAAAAAAAAAAAAGAAGAAGAGAGGTTGAATATGAGGTGTATGTGTCAGATGGAATAGAAGAGGAGAAAAATGTTACCTTTGTTCCAGGCACGGGTCATCAAAGAGCCAAGGTACGCCTTGTCTTTTAATTCCACATAGGTTTCCCAATCATAGCCATCTTTTTTCAGGGGTCGAATGACGCCTTCACTTTTGTCCGCCAATGACTAAATGTAAAAAAGAGTTTAGTAGGACGAACTAGGTAACGCATAATAAGATAGTGCGTTATTTCCCCACCCCCACCCGCCCATTTGTCTTTTTTTTTTTACCTTTATTTGCTTGTAATACGGGACATTCGGCTCGAGAGAATATATTGAGTTGAAGCCGCCATTAAATAAAGCCGATGTCCAAACACCCAAGCCTACAAAGAGAGGAAAGAAGTCCATGTCACCTCACATTGCGAATCATGCAAAGACCATTTACTTCTTACCTGGATAGATTTCGACAGCTGTCAATTCTGCTAATTGTACATTCGTCCATTTGGTATGTTGCCGCAGTCTTTTGAATCCAATTTCTACAAAACACACAAGTTGGTTGCATAATTCGATTGACAGAAGTAAGTAAAGGGGAAATGGCCAAAAGTACTTTCTTTTTTTTTTTTACCTGCCGTTTCTACATCAGCGATAGTACAACGTGGCAAGTTGCGCGGTGTTTTGCCTCGAAATTGCTTACTCCATGTTTCAAACGTAGGAATCTTGGGAACTAAGGAGGATCGTACGGATGACATATGTCTTATCTTTTGCTCCAGCTGAAAAAAAAAAGTAGGAGAAAATAAATTCCAAAATGGCTGCTGCCTGAAATTTTACAGATAATTTAGATCTCCGCATCCTGCATTTGCCACAGGAAATTTTAAGTAGTGGTGGTTTTCTTTTTTTTTATTTTGAAATATTATATTTTCAAAATATTCAACAAGTTGAGTATAGTCGAAAGTGGGTAGTTTTGGCAGTGGAATGACAGATGAGAAAATGCCGTCCACTCAAAATAGTCCTTTCGAGTTCCTACTACCACCGGTAGAGGGGGGGGGTCGGGGCCGGCTAGCTTTTTTTTTTTTTTTTTTTAAAGGCAAAACATTCAGGCTGAGATGCCATATATCATCCAACTGTATATATTTTTCTATCGTTGTATATATACTATGTTGTCCCCATACTTCACAATTGAATACAAAGGTCTTTTGCAACATTTCCTGGTGACAAGACAAAGCCAACCATGCGACATGTGGTCGAAAAGAAACAAACATGCCAAGTGGGGCCGCAGTGACCTAGAAAAAAAAAAAAGGGAGGCAGGATTAAACATTAGTACAGTGGAGTAGAGTGTCCCTAGTATTGTCCCGGTCGGCGCAACCATTTTCATTGATTGAACAACAATACCCTGCTTGAAAATTGAATATGTGTACATCTCTATTGACACTGTAAATATTATAAAATATATCGTACAAGTATTGACATCGTTATCTTTTGTCAAATATCCTTTGTCAATCTAAGAGAAAACCTTTAGAGTTCTCAGGATTTTGTGGTAGGGGGATTAATTGATCTGCGCGCAAACAACCAACCGATCAGCTGTAAAGACAAGATGTGATACGTCAAGTAATATATATATATATCTAAAGAGTACAGAATAAAACACATGCAACAACAACAAGAATAATTGATTGATAGGGTCTTTTCTTTTAAATATATATATATATATAAATATGTTTCGTTTTATTATTATCCGTCAACATAATCAAACAACACAACACTCTATCTAACTAGACTATCAATAAAACCAAAACTATAAATACATTCTATGGCTTAACTAAATTACAAGATATACACTACCATCGCTATCGTCGTTTTGCCTTTCCACCTTTTGGTTTGTAATCACCCGCAGCGGCCAGTGCGTGTCCTGTTGCATTGACATGAGAGAAGAGTTTGTTTCGAGTTTCAAAAGGTTCACCACAGACATTGCACACAGTATTGGACGCCTAATAATAATAATAATAATAATAATAATAATAAAAAGAGAGACGTGAGATAAATAGATCCTTATTTGTCTTTATCTATATATGCTGTTTTTGTTTTGTTTTACCTTTAGTTCCTCTTCCTTTTGTTTTTTCTTTTCTTTTCGCTTTTCCCGTTTCATTTTAGCCGATTCCTTGACTGGAGCAGCGGCTGCAACATCCCCGATCTCATTATCATTCATCGTTTCTGCTGCTGCTGGTTGAGTTGGTGATGGTGCCTGGGTCGGAGTGGATTCTATTTGAAATACAATCATCATCAGTTAAATTTTCATTGCCTGCCTTCCCCCTCTCTCCCCACCCCCAAAAAAAAGGGTTTTTATTACCTCCAGTGGCGTGTTTTCCGTTCCGTTTTCTACGTCGTGATGATTGTTCCAATGCCAACGAAGCCGCCAAATCATTCACAAGATCCATCTCATCATTCTCGGAGTTATTGTTGGTGTTCGTGGTAGCAGCCAGAATATCATTGTCAGTGTCATCAAATCCCCAATGCGGTGTCATTTTCTTCTTTTGTTTGTTCTTCTTCTTTTTTGATTTGATCACAGGTATATTCTCATTGTCGCTATTGTCAATGATCGTCGTTTCTTCATCCATTACCACCACATCCTCCTCTTGTTGTTGTTGTTGCACCGAATTCGCCGCCACGGTATCAAAGGCAAAATCCATATCATCCGCCATCATTTGTTTTTTCAATCGGTAGGCCAACCTTGCATGCTTTCGACTGGATTCATGGCTTGTCAATTGATGTTCACTTTTGTAAAACTTGTCGCATACCACACAGTAAAAATCGCTTTCTTCCACTTCGCCCGTTTCCTCTTGTTCTTCATCGGATAAAAGCCCATCCAAATGACGATCGTCCACCTTGGCCCATTCAGGTTCCTGATAGTTTGCCCGTTGTGCTTGGAGCTCTTGCTTTTCCTTGAGTAGTTTAGCCTTTTGCAACGCCGCCGCTTCTTCCTTTCGTTTCTGTTCCTCTTCTTGATATGCCTTCATACGTGGATCCCGTTTCCTAAGAAACACAGCAAGGTTCTATATATCATCGCAGAATATAAATATATATATACATGTATAAGTAAGATATAAATGCATTTGCTTGTTGAGTGAAGCTTACCCGAATGGTATCATTGTAATCTTTCTTGGCCACTTCCCGAGCCTTCTTATTTTCTTTTTCCATCGCCCGGCGTACAAATCGATTGGGAGCGTCAGATAATCGCCATTTGTCTACCCACTGGAATGATTTTCTTGTTGAGATGTTCGTCCACGCAGCATAAAAGTCCCGGACATAAGCACCATAGCCCAAGTAGCCATCTTGATCAGCAAAAGGGGTTTTCGAGTTACCAAACGAAGGAAGTGTTGTGTAGGTACCTCTATTATCTTGGTGGTTGTCATCCTCATCCTCATCGGGGTTGTTGCGATAGGCTTCTTCTTCTTCGTTGGCCAGTTTCTGGAAGAGGTGTCGGTAGACAGTGTAAAAGCCTTGATCCGTATCATTGAAGCCTCGGTATTCGGCCACACTGAAATATCGCATAAGATCGTCCGAGCACATGCCTGCACTGCTGTCACGTTGTCCTTTATGATCGTCCCCTTTCAAAATAGCATCCCGATGACCATCGTACCTGAACACGATAAACAGAAAGGAATATATTAGATAAAATAAGGCCTAGTAATATACTACACTACATCCTCCATAAACCCAGTCTGTTCCTTGCCAACCCCTCCCCCTCCCTCAAGATCACTTACCATGACCTTTCCTGCGGATCGGATAGTACTTCATATGCTTCTTGAATTAGTGCAAATCGTTCAGTGGCTATTTCAACCCGATCGCCATTCTTGTCTACACAGAAAGTTGACCCGCCCCAGAAAAAAAAAAGTCAAATGATTCATTCTAGTGGCAAAACTTTCCGCCCTTTTTCCAATCGTTTACCTGGATGCCATATCAGTGCTTGACGTCGATAGGCCTTTTTAATTTCATCCCCAGTGGCTTGCCGTTCAACACTCAACAAGTCGTAGTAACATACACGCATAACAATGATCTAATAGGGGAAGGGAAGGATTGGGGAGGGACTGAAAAGAGAAAAAGCAAAAAAAAAAAAAAAAAAAAAAAAAAGATCGCTGCGGTTTAAAAATTTTCAGCCAGAGAGATGAGTGGATGAGTGTGTGTGGGTGAATGGGGTGACTTTGGATGGAATTATTCATGGAGACAAATATAGCAAGAACATCAAAAACACGTACAATGCTTTTTTTTTTTGATTCTTTATCTTATACAGCTATAAAAAAAATACATACACATATACTCTTATTCATTCAAAAATCGCAAGTCATTTGAAAAAAAAAGTAGTTTATTTTCATGCCACAATAGAGACATTTGATAAAAAAAACAGAAGATATCGTGTATAGATACTAAGTCTACAAGGGAGAGAAAGTTGGGGGTAGGGAGAGGGGGAGAACCGTACGTATATAAAAAAAATAACGGCTACGAGTGAATGAGAAATGTGTTGGATCTGTATATGTGTGTATCGGTCCGTGTCAAGGAAGATAGATAGAGTAAGCGGGCTTAAGCCTTCTTGCCGGTGATATCTTCGTTGGTTTGGGCAGCAGCGAAGTTCCACTTACGCTACATACATTAGGAGTAAAAATACGTCAGTATATATATATATATATATATATATCCATATCAAATGCTTTTCTTCGAGGACTATCTTTCAACTTACATCAGTGGCATAGGCGAGGATGGTCAAACCAACAGGAATGGCAACACCCCAGAAAAGAGTTCGTCGAGTGTTACGTTTATTCCATTTGAAATAAAGGTGAGTGTTTTCACGAAGATGCGCCCATCGTTCAATAGCAGGATCAGGTCGAAGTCCACCCATGATAATTAATGTAAGAAATGAAAAAAAGTGTAGAAATAATAGGAAAAAGAAAAATGGGCAATTTTTTTGTTATTTTTTTTTAGCAACCACGCCAAACGTCACAAAGCCCAAGAAAAATCCCTCTGGTTCATGATTTTTTGATTTTCGAACCCCGTTCCTCTGCTTTTTCTTTTTTGCTTTGCTTTTTGGTGCCTCTTTTTCCAATGACATGAAGAGACAACATAGAAAGGTAAACAGCATGGATTTATTTTTATTTTATAATATAAAGTCCATGATAGATCTAACTTGTTTTTTTATTGCTATCATTACCATCACTTCATAGAATGTCCACGCACGACCCAGTGATCCACTCAGTCAGCCATCGTTGAAGGTAAGTTTTATTATTTGAACGTGACGAGTGAAGACCAGTCAGTAACACTGTAATGACAAAAGAGTTTTGTTTTTTTTATGTGAAAAGGATTACGACAGTGATATCGACGAGGTTGGACAAAGTTTTGACTCTGGAAGCGGCTACGATGACCGAAAGAATATGGACAGCAGCAGCGATCCGATCGAGGGCATATCTGACGACGACTTTTACAACGACAATGACCGCAGCACGGCGAACAACAACAACATCAACGACAAGGCAGCCGATGACATTTATTTTGACGATATCCAAGCTTTCGCCGATGACGACAATGACGACGGTTATGACCTGAATCGTCCTCCCACCCGACGAAAGAAATTCAAACCATTCAAAGCACTAGAAGGACTCGATCAATGGCGACCCAACTCGTCAGAACTTTTAAATGCCGCAAACACGACCCCCAACGACCACGACCACGACAATGGTAGCGACGACATTGACAGCATTGAACAGGTCTATAGTGATATGGATATGGATATGGGTACAGCAAAACCCAGTAACTCGACATCACGTATGAACGATCAATCTTCGTTGGACAGTATTAGCGCAGTATCACCTTCCTTATCACCAACAACAACAAAGTATGATTCAATCAATTATAGCAGCACCAGCACCAGCAGCATCAGTGCCGGCACAACACATAAGAAACCGTCATTACCAGCAGCACCGCCGCCTCCTCCTCCTCGGCTATTATTTTCTCACCCATCCTTGTCCTCATACCAAGCCAAACCTCTTGATACCCCGAAAAATTGGCATAGTGTCCAGAAACCTGCCTTTATTTTAGACCATACCAACAGCAGCAACAACAATAATAAGAATAATGCCACCAACAAGTCCCAGCTACCCATCAAAAAGTAAGTCATATACTTAGAAGGAGGGTTTTATTTTCTTATACTCATTTTCATTTTTTTTTTTTTTTTTTGATTTTCATTTAGAGACGGATTAGCATCCATGGCATTGGACTGTATCAATCAAGAAGTTCGCTCATTCCGAGTATGGCAATCATCGGTGCTTGCAGAAAGTAAAGAAATCCCTACGCTATTCCGTCCCTATATACTTACCAGACGCATTGACTCACCAAGAATTTTTTTTTTTTTTTTTTTTGTGTGGGCTCTGTCGATAGTGGCCAAACACGGGTCTGTGTCAAAAGTATGCCAGCAAGATCCTGAAGGCCGGCTTTGTCGCATTCTGGAAATGTGGGTAGAGCATGGCATGGTATTCAGTTGGTGTGTGGACCTGACAATAAAGGAACGAGAACAACTACTGACGACAACAAAAGATGGCAGTGGAGGATCGCAACAACAACAACAACAACAACAGCAGCAGCAGCGGCAGTCGGAAATGGATGACGATGATATTATTATGCAATATGACAGCGATATCGATATTTCATCACAACAACCTCTAGTATTACCGACCTATGAACCTTCCGAGGATGATCGGCCTTATGTTTGTGTCTTTGCCACCACTTATTTGAATGGACCGCGCAAGAGTATTATTGCCAAATTGATGACGGCACAGTATATGGCGATGTGGGCTCCATGGACGACAGTGCCTATTTCTGTGGACGGTGCTGATCTGTATGTCCATATAGTAACAAGATTTATGATGGATGACGCTGGTGGATAGTTAGTTAGTTAGTGTATAGAAGCAGTAGTGAGGAATTTTGTTAGGCTTATTAGAATTTAGGGTTGTATAGTTGGTTTTTTTTTATATTGCTTGATGTCAAAAAATAAAACATGCATCTTCAAAACCGAACTTGTGTTTATATAAAATTTCAGTTTCAGGGAAATGATGATTATGGGTGATGGTTGGAAATAGGGTTACTAGCTAGCTACAGTGATGTCGACATGGGCTGTTACTTATAAAGTCATTGATGATGCGAATTAGATGACGGTCTGATTTGTGATATGGTGGTATATACAAAGTATGAAGTATGAGATGATGATGCTATTTCAAAAATCAACAGTCAATATATCAGACATTTGCAGTATAACATATGAATGAAGACAATGTATATATCTATATAAAGAAACAAGTTCAAGATACATGAAATGCAGTACAAAGTATAATATATGGGCGGTTTGTATTGATGATAAAAAATAATTATTTTATTTGAAGACAATGTACACACACACATATATATATAAGTTCAAGACAAGTGAAATGCAGCACAAAGTACGATATATTAGCGGTTTGCGGTAAATGATAAAGATGATTTTATTTGAAGAGAATGAATACAATAGAAGAAAAAAAAATGACACAAAAGATGGGGCAAGTAGAGGGGGGTGATAGGGAATGTATGTAATATATATATGTATCTAGAGTTCTGCCCGTTTTCCAGCCGTGCGAGTAAATGATGATAATTGCCATTCCACGTCAGCGTCCGTCAAGTCAACTGTACCCAATCTAATTTCATACGCACGTAATTCAAATCTAGGTCCTACTTCAGCTAATTCCACTTCCTTCCCTGTTTTAACAAATACATGGTGTCTATAAGAGTGTTACAGAATGAGTGAGATGGGTTGTTTCTGGAAAGTAGGCATGCTTCCCGTTTATCTATATATATATGTTACCTGTATGATATAAAGTCGTTGTCGTTGGCAAAAGTCATCACCCGTTTGCTATCTTCTTTTGGCACGGGGAATAGATATTTCAGAATATTGCTGATCTGTTGGGACAAAAAAAAAAAAAAAAACAACAGAAGTCAGTAAATGCTCATATAGTAAAGACATATATATATTACTTACACGATGACCAAGTTTTGAGTTGAAATTTTCAAATATTAAATGAGGGAATGCTTCTGAAACAGTACCTTGATCTTTGATATCATGTCGTAAAACAACATTGTGTAAGGAGAAGTAGGCGGTTGGGCCGTAAGGGAAGTGACATACCACCATACCATCTATTCGTCAAACCATACACCCAGTAGGTTAGTTCACTTTGGTTCTTTCCTCTCATAGTATCTCCCGACTCTTCTTCTTACCTGGTTTGCCACGGTGTTCATGCAAGATGATAAGATCTGATACTTCGTTTGTTCGACACGCTTCTACGATTTCCTTCATCACATGGTTACCACGATTGATACGCTGAGAGTTGGGGAAAACTAAACGCATTTCCTAGTATAATGAATAGGAGTCAGTGTCTTTCTTATTTATCTATCTGTAGAATAACCTTCGTACCTTAGAAAATTGTTGTAAGCGACTGCTTGGATCCCGAGAAGTGGTGATAAGGATTTTTGGATCAAAGACACCAGCACGAGAATATTCATCGTCAGCATGTGTGGTAGGTTCTAAGAAGAAGAAGAAGAAGAAAGTAAGTATCTAATATGTCAAATCTAGAGATTTATGGTTGTTGAAGTATATCAAAGTACCTGCTTGAGCTTGATCAAAAGGAAGATCAGATCGCATTTCATCACCAGCATTGCGAAGTTCAGTTGGAATAGGCTGTCCCTCTAAATATTTATGATGAAAAAACAGCAGCGTTAGTGATGGTTGATCATTATGACAGCCATTATGACATACTTTCAATGGCTTCTTTGATGCGTTGCTTGCGATCATAGATCGTTCGTTCTTTTGATTCGAGGGACTTCTTATACAAGTATTCTCGTCGCAAACGGGTGTTTTTCCGAATCTATCAGCAGAGAAATAAAATAAAGTAAGTCCCACAGATCCAATGGTGATAAATATTGGCACTCACCATGATAATTTTTTCGTTTTAAAAAAAAGAAGGGGGTAAAAGAGGCAGGACGAAAAAGGCAGTTGAAGTTTTTTTTTTATTTGTGACAGCAGTCCGGACATTGAAATTTAAACTTGGGGCCGTCGTTGTAGAGCGGAGCAGCCTGACTGTATTTCGTGTTGTGAAGACGATGACTCTCCCTCAAACTTTTTTTTTTTCGTTATTTGATGTTTTCGCTCTAAGCGCTGAAAAGGAAACAGGTTTTTCTTACACTATTATCTTCTTTGTGCTTACCATAAAGGGAAGATAGGAAGAAGCCAAGAGATATAAAAAAAGTAGCAGTAGCACGATCAATATATAATTCTTCATGAAAATAAGATAAAATAACAAGTTCTGTCCCCATGACTCCTCTTCCCTAGTATCAATTTTATCTTATTGACACAAAAAGTCAATCATCATAATTAAATACAATGATATGGAATGGAATGTTTTCATTAGGAGAAAGTTGTATGAATTTATCCTGTCAATAAGTGAATTCATCCAAAAAGATGATGGAGGAGATATTTTTAGGCTGTGTTTCTTCGTATCTATGTACACACTTTTGCAGAGTGCAAATGCCCACAGACCAATTCAAGCAATGTTCGTTTTTAGTTCCTTAAAATGGATTTCTGACAGACACTAGTATTTTAATACTTTCCACTTTGATCAGCCTCATCAAATAGAAAGCTCCTTTTTTTTTTCTCTCTCTTCATTGTATCTGGAGTACATACGTATTCATACCATGAAGAAAAAGGAGGGGAGAGCAGGGCGCGGACGTTAAAAAATGATTTCATGCCTTTTTTGGATGTCAAGAGGACGCATGAAAGTAAATGGATTAATATGTTTAAGTGGATGATGATCAAAAGTGACTATAGTGAAATTATTATCACAATGTATTTGTTTCCCCTCAACCAATTTTGATTTGGGCTTCATTTCTGAGTTGCTTTGGGAGGTTTTTTTTCTTTCTTTTTTTTTTTTACTGTCGTACTGTAATATTATATATTATGCTTATCCCTGCGTATCAAATGCGATGCCTTACCACATTTTCAATCCATGTCAAGTATCATGTGATATGTTCGTCCCGTACATTACATTGTTTTTAATATACAATGTGTATACTTTAAATCAAACACTTGTATGATACAATAGAAATATAGGGATTTCAGTTACGAAAGGAGTTTTTTATTTCTTTATTTTATATCATATCATTCGATATTCAGGAGTCCCACTTCCTTTCATCGCTCCCCTTTTTCCAAAAAGCAACTTGCGCGGCACTGATCATTTCTTTATAAAGAGAGAAACTTCAATATGAAATGATCATTTCTTTCCAGTTTCTTTCTCTTTGTTTTTTTTTTTTTTTAATTTCTCGTTTTTAATATTGTGAGCGCTGTAATGACAACTTTTATCACATCTCCTGCTAGTGGTCACCAAGGACGTTTTGGTGGGAGAAACAAAATTGGACCGGATACAGTTTTCGATAAATACAAACAAAATCAATATAATCATGACGAAAAAATGGTCATTGATTTTGTTCATGCTGCACTCGACGTTGATTTAACGCAAGGTCAACTGCATCATGATTTGAAAGATGGGGTTGTTTTATGCGGGTAAGATTAAATCCCCGTTTTTTTTTTTACAGTATCATACTCATTCTTTTTTATTATTATTATTATTAGACTTGTCAATAATTTGCGCCCGGGAACCATCAAAACTGTCGGGCAAAAGGATTTATCATTTATAAAGGTAAAAAGAGAATATAATTTATTGTGTCTCATATAAATCCTAACTTGATATTTTTTCAAAAAAATAGATGGACAACATTACCCGATTTTTGCAAGGGGCTCGCCAGGTAAAGTATGCTAGAGTCGTATGAATGCCTTTTAAATACACTTTCCAACTAAACACTGTCATATAAACAATTAAAATAGCTTGGATTGGAAGATTCTAATTTGTTTGAAACAATAGATTTGTTTGAAGCAAAAGATATGCCAAGGGTAAGAAATAATAATAAAAAAAGACAAATAAAAGTACTGATGCTAAAAACTATCTTTAGGTTATTCACACAATATTAACACTAGCGCAACTATTTATCAAATCGGATCCAAAAAAATACTCCTGGATTCAAGTGAAAGGAGGAGCAGGCGGATGTTCGATATCATCAGCAGTTGCAACCATCTTGCCAGAATCAAAAAACGAATCTCAGGGGCAAGAGTCGACGGACTTTGAAAGCAGCCATAAAACTTCCCCTGTCCCCACTCTTTCCTGTTCCTCTTCCTCTTCCTTGACTCACAACAACAATGACAATAATGACATTGATAATGACGATAATAATAATTCTGAAGAAACAAAACATCGACACGTCCGTGATATCTTTAGTTGTTTTGACGACAACCAAGACTTACACCATGTAACCGACGACACAACCTCAGCAACCAACGAATTGGATTGGTACACATCTTCTTCTCCTTCTTTATTAGCACGACCTCCAAAATCTCCCTTACGCCCATCACATGCCAATACATCGGCAACATCAAAACGTGCTAATATACTGGTGAATACGTCGTCTACAACACCGTCAACACCATTGAACACATCTCCGGCACTGGATCACACGCCATCACCTTCCACTTCTTCTTCTTCTTTACAATCGTCCTCATCCATCCTGTGCCCAAATACGCCGGATAGTTTTCATGCCACCGGAAATAATGCTTGGTCATACAACAGTAGCCAAAAGGTGCGCAGCAACAGTGATCTTCCACCGCCACCACCATCATCATCATCGCATTCTTCTGGCCGACGTCACTCAAACACTAACGGCACATTAGATCACCAAACAAAGAAAAAACAACAACAACAGCAGCAGCAGCAGTTACAAGACATGGATTCTGAACAACAGGAAGAAAAAGTACGCCTATGTCTCGATGCTGAAGATGGATCTACTACTACTCAATACGTAAGTCTCGAGAAGAAAGTACTCATAGGACGATATATGGGCTAATCCTCCTCCTCGCTTTGCCTTTTTTTTTTTTTTTTTTTTTTTTTTTTTTTTTTTTTTTTTTTTAGCAATTGGGCAATTGTATTGGTAAAGGTCAGTTTGGATCTGTTTATCGAGGACTGGATTTGGCTACTGGCGAAGTTGTAGCTATCAAGCGCATCAAGTTAGAAGACGGTGAACTGGACGAGGAAATGATGGTAAGAAACAAAAATTCATGTATGTATATTAAGTGTCAACCAATTTTTAAACAACCATGTATTTTCTTTTTTTTTAATTTTATTATTATTAGAAAGAAGTGGGGATCCTGAAAACAATGTCTCATGCCAATGTGATTCAATATCTCGGGTTTATTCGAAATCGCCATCATATCAACATCGTTTTGGAATATGCTGAAAATGGTTCGCTCATGTCCACACTCAAATCGTTTGGTGCCTTTCCAGAAAAACTGGTAGCATCCTTTTGTATCAAGATCCTTCATGGACTGGAGTATTTACATGATAATCAAGTCGTGCATTGTGATCTCAAGGCCGCAAATATTTTGACAACCAAAACGGGCGATGTCAAGTTGACCGATTTCGGTGTGTCGCTCAATCTCAAGATCAAGGCAGTGGATGACCAAACAGTCTCTGGAACACCCAATTGGAGTAAGTGCATGCATCGGGCAGAAAATGGGTGAATATGATGGACTGATAAACATTTCGATTCCTTTTCATAGTGGCACCTGAAGTGATCGAGTTGAAGGGCGCATCTACTAAATCTGATATATGGTAAGTGATTTCGTTTTATATATTTATCTTTCATTATTTCGATAAAAACTCATCAATTTTTTTTTATGGATCTTGCTAGGTCTTTGGGATGTACTTTGATAGAGTTGGTGACGGGAAAGCCTCCTTATGCCGATTTGATCTCTATGTCTGCCATGTTTCGTATTGTTGAAGATGATTATCCTCCTCTCCCCGAAGGCATATCTGACGTAAGTCATTAATTGACTTTTGACAAGCTTTTTAGACTAACATTTTTTTTTTTTTTTAACTCTTTCTTTGTCATTTAGGATATGCGAGACTTTCTTTTATGTTGTTTCCAAAAAAGTCCTGAAGACCGGCCCGCCGCAAAGACATTACAAGATCATCCGTGGATCCAGTACCATCAGCATAACGCCAAAGCATCAAACAACAATACCACCACCTCTTCATCCGACAACACCGTGCCAGCATCCAGTGATTCAAATAAAAATGATACCATCAAAAGCTCCAGCAGTTCTCGCCGCCGCCGACGGTCTAGCGTACGAACCTCTATCGAATCTATGCAGCGACAAACACCAGTCCATCCATTGGAACCTCCCCATCAACATCATTCTTCATCCTCGCCCAATCAAAATGAAGATCATGCAACTCATCGCTTTATTCAAACCTCTTTTGGAAAACGTAAGTATAAAATATTGTTTTGTTTCTGATGTTTAAATATTAACGCAATTTCTTTATTTGTTTATATTTGTTACTTAGTGGTGGAATGTAAAGTATGTGGTGATCTATTACGCGAACAAGCCATCTTTTGCGAAACTTGCTCTTTGATTTGCCACGATGGATGTAAACAAGCAGCATTTTCATGCCCGCCCAAAGTGAACGAACAACAACCTTCCTATGATGTAAG